>CM030906.1:4610391-5072891 GCA_018136845.1 Heterotis niloticus | reverse complement strand
ATCCTCCTCTAAATGGAGTGCGGTGGTTAGCGTTGAGCGCTACAGTCTGCCAAATGCAAGCTTTCTCCTGATAGCAGCAGCAGGAAACATCCAGATCTGAAGCAGCCTGGGATGGCATTGTTCAATTAGTCAGTTAACTTCTATGGAAAGGGAGGGCAGTTTGGTTTAGGGTGTAAATTCATTGCCAGATTGCCAAAAAAGTGACACATAGATAGATAGATAGATAGATAGATAGATAGATAGATAGATGATAGATAGATAGATAGATAGATGCATTTGACCGCTTTATCACATTTGTACAGCCTTAAGACTAAAGGGTTTGTGCAACCTCGCCTCCAAACACAGATTTACTTGTCAGACAGGTAACAAAATCCTCAAAATAGCAGCATCTGTCTCCAAAAAACCAAACTACCCAGTTTGAATCCAATAGTCACAGCCCGGAGGGGTGAAGGTGACAATTTAATATCATCGACCTGGAAAAGTGTAGCTGTAGGGCTTCCAAACATTACTGTGCTATCCAACAGCAGAGGAACAAATTACATGCCTTAAGCTGTCAAATGAAAGAAGGAAAAACTAATATCACGGGATATGGAATTTAGTCAAAACCACGCAATCCACGATTAATAGAGTATATGGAAACATCAAAGCTCGGGTAATTCAGTTTTTTTCCCTCCATATCATTTGTTCCTGATTCGGTTCCATTCGGGTTTTGCAGTCATAAAATAAACTAAACATTGAATTCCTCCTGCAGACATGCTGAGGCTTTGAATGTCAATTAAATGGTTTGTCCGTCCTTTCCAAAGCTGTGTTCTGTGTATGCGGTCATCAAAGGCACAGTTGTGTCATCAAGAGAAGACCGTCTGCCTGTCTGGACTGTTTGTGGAGAAGATGTCAAGCAACCTAAAATGAGCTTTTTCATTTGGGGACATCCTAACATGATCATTTTTCCAGGAGGAGGTGGTTAATGTTTATCCTCACACTTGCTGTCCCTTTGTAACCTTTCTATCACACCCTTGCAGAGGAAATATGTTCTGCATGTTGGAGTCATTGATCCCCCTCCGACTTCCTATCTCTATAGCCTCTGTTTAATGGCTGACCCCACCAACACACATACATACACACAATGTAGGGTGTTTTTTTTTTTTTTTTTTTTTCTCCCCATGGATGTTAACAAATGGAAGACAGACCCTTACAGTCATCCTCACTGGAATCACCTCCGGGTCAGGTGAGACCAGTAGGTGTTCGCAGATGGGCTTGTGAGGTGAACATAAAGATAACCCTGCATTTTCGTCAGGGTGTATTTTCACCTGGTTTTGGGGTCCATCGATATGATACTGTGGAGGTCACAAGCTCCAAACTTTTGCATATGACTTTCTGACATTGGTGGGTGAGGCCGGATGTGGGTGGAGTCAAGACAGAACTTCATGAAAATGCAATGGAAAAGTAAAGGGTATTATAACAAAGGGTAGTAATAAATAGTAGTAATTAGAATAATAAATAATTTAAAATGAAGGGTATTGTATATCATGTTATAAAATGGATGCACAAGAGACGTGAGTCAGCAATGGAGTGCAACTAAATACAGTCTAAATATTGTAATGGTAAATAATGTTTACACTAAAAAATGCATGTTACCATTCCACACGAAATGCTAAAATGCAATTTGTTATAACACTGGGTCCTTGTTGTTCTCCACGCGGTGGATAAAGATTAGTAGTCTGTGGATTCACGGAGAACAGGACTTAGTTTCGGATAAGCTGATCTTAAGAGGCCCACCATGCTGTAAGTATGTATTTGACAGATTTTGGCCTCAAATGCTAAGATTAATTACCTCCATTGCCATGTTGGCTTCGTTCTCTTTTAGGATGGCACTGTGTTGAGGACCCTCCTCGGGGGTCTTGGCTTTTGAGATGATGAGGCTTCCCCGGCCATATCAGTGGTGGCCTCAGAGATGGGGCAGACTCCTGAGGCAGGTGCATGATGGGTATTAGCCTGCTGTGGTCTTCTCTGGGCAACTCAGGCACTCCCAGCTCATCTTCCCTCCGGCTTTGGGATTATCGTACGTGTGGCTTGGTTTATCCCGCTGGCACCACACAGCAGTGTTTGACAAGGCTGGGTGTCCTGCAGGGGGACAGGTTGGGTACTAATGCATCTCCCACACCGTTCCTTCGTTCCAGAACACGTACACGAATGCAGACAAGTTGCTGGAGGCAGCAGAGCAGCTGGCGCAGACAGGCGAGTGCGACCCTGAGGAGATCTACAAAGCGGCACGGCACCTGGAGGTGCGCATACAGGACTTTGTGCGCCGGGTGGAGCAGAGGAAACTGCTTCTGGACATGTCTGTCTCCTTCCACACACACACCAAAGAGGTGAGTGTTCCCTTCCTCAGAGACAGCATCTTGCTATGGAGATGCTGGATATTCCTTAGAAGAGATTTATTACTGAACAGGAAACAACAAGCCAAACCATTGTAACTGATTCTTTAATTATACAGTACAACCAGGAGTTTAACGCAGTTCTTCTCACCTATGAGAAGGAATGCCGCCCCATGGTGGAATTTTCTAAATGACCACCACTGAGTGAAGACTTTTAATGGCTTTATGAAAGGTAACGCCCATTAGCAAATCAGGCCAATGGGCTTTAAGTACCTTGTAGACTGACCAACCAAAACAGGAAAATGAAAACCAAGTCCCACCCACACTCTGGCAGGAAAACTTAAACAAAGGAGACACTTGAGAGCTGCAGAGGTCTTTTTTACAGTCAGTGGGGGGTTTGGACTACATGTATACCATATAAGGGAAAGAATTTTAGCCAAATACTAAGGGAGAAAATGTCCACCTTTTAACAGAGTTAGCAAGGCATTCAACTGAAACAAATACAAAAAAATTATTCTTTTGTAACTGCTCTTGGACCTGCCCCATCCCTTCTTGTTTCCACATTATCTGTACCTTCCTATCACCATATTGTCTGTCTCTTGCCATGTCCTGCTCCTGAAATTTGGTATCTCTGCTTCATTGCTCCTATGCCCCACCTGCTCAGTCTCTGTCCCCACCCCATTTCTACCTTTCCTCCTGTCCCTTTTCCCTATACCCTCTCCTATCCCATCCCCTGCTTCCATCCATCCACTTCTTCCGCTTTAACATGCTCTGCCTGAGGCCTGGGTAGTGATGTTGTCCTCTGATCATAGCCCTACTGCCAGTCTTTCCCATCTGCTGCTAATTGAGATGAATGGCTGAAGTTCGAATAGGACATGTTCTTTCTTGGCACGGGACTCCTGCTTGACAGCCCCCCACCCCACTCCCCTTCCTGCCGGAGGTTTCAGGGTCCGACGTCTTGGGAATAGCAGCTTCAGCATGGAATATTCAAAGACCCAAGGCTGGTAAGAGGAGCAGGTCGGGGCTCATGTCGGGATTAACCACAAGTTTAGCGTATGAGATTATACCCCCTGCTGTAAAGTGCATTGAGCCGAATCTCACAAGCTGTTGATACGTTTGATTTATGGCCTCGGCATTGCCTTCAGGCGGTTTACTTTTACCAGGATTTCCCTTTCCTTGGGCGTCATTGCTGTTAGGTTGTTGTCTGATCATAAACAGCCGGGTTTATGTGTTTTAAAATGGCTTCAGATATGATTTTAGGAAAACGCTCTGTACACTTTGCAGACCTCGCCTTCTGACAGCAGTGCTTGCTTAGCTTGTCTGGAGTTCTTCTCTGCAATTTGTTACCCTGGTTGCTTAAACAGGATTCCCTGTCTGGATGCCAGCGTGTGTCTCAGACATTTCTGTCTTTGGCAGTGGAAGCTGCGGGAGACACGGGGCTCTGAAGGATGCAGAGCTTTGGCCGGTGTCCTCACCTTGGAAGGTCCTTGTCCGTTGGAAGGGCATCAGCACTTGGTTTTTGCTGGGGGGGGCACTAGGGGCGTTGGCATCCTGCAGGATAGATGAGGGTCACCCAAGGTCATTCCAGATCAGACTCACTCTTTGTAGATAAAGCGGAGCACCCAGTGGAATGCGTCTCCACTCACTTTCTTTAATCCTCAAGTCTTTCCCCTTAAATATCAAATGAAGGTCATCCTGTTGTTGACTTTTTTGTACGGTGAGATTTTTAATAGGAAGGAATTACAGGAAAACGCGTGCTAATATAATCACTCGTTCTTTTTTTGTGCCTGCCAAACAGGGTATTTTAAGCATTAAATGTGTGTTTTCTTTTGCTCTCACAGCCTTTAGGTCACTCTAATAGCTACAGCTTGGTAAAGATTGACATTTGATATAGTCCATAAAGCAAGTACACAATGTTTCAATTAGCTTAAAAGACGAACAAATTGCTGAGTGCGCAGGAAGGAAATTAATCGCTTTTCCGGAGCGGAGGATGTGGTTTTCCTTCTCACTGTGCGGCGGTCAAATAAGAAAGGGGCAGGGCTACATCCCAGAATGACCAATCACAGAAAAGTTCTGGCAGAGCTGTGGATGATTGACATTCAGGTCATCCAGTGACTTCTACAATGCTGATATTATAAACCAGCCCGCTGCTTTTTTCCCTCGAGTTTCCTGCAATGTAGAGGATATCAATTATTTTAGTTATTATAAATGTGGGTTTGAAATATCTGTTCTTTTTCAGGTGAATCGCTTCAGTTTTTTTCTACACTTGGACCAACATATGTGAAGGTGTTTAATTTTTTTTTTTTTTTTTTAAAGATGTTTTGTTACATTGAAACTGTGGGTGTTTATGTAAAAAGTGTATACGAACACTTCAAGTCAAATGTTGTAGCTAAAAGAAGTAATCTGAATTGGTTTTTATGTTTAATGTTCTCAAAAACATCTGCTTTACTTCATTCAGTAGTGCCCAGCATTTAGGCCCAAGTGCACATATGGCACACAAGAGAACTGAACTTTAATGTAATATTCAAGGTAACTTGGCAACATGGTCACGGCACGCACGCACACACACACGCAACCACACTTCTGCACTGCGATGTTAAAACGGCCGTGCTGAACTTTTTTTATTTTACACATGGGAGCACTCCAGCGTGTTTTCTGAAATTATTTTGGTCGACGCGGCACTTAACCACGGGTTTCCAGGAAGGTGTTGCTGTACTCCTCACGCTGCTTGCATTACTGCGGTAACAATTCAGTTTCGACTAAAATGGACAAAACGCTTTGCTGTGTGCTTTCCTCCTTTGGCAAAACGTAGCATCCATATAGGAGGCTCCAGCTGTGTGATAGTGAAACACTAAAAAAAAGAAAATACTGTATAAATATTATTATTGTGTATTGTTCGGCTGAGGCCTTTGTCCAAAGCAACCTACAATGGTTGGTTTATGTACTATACTACTTACAATTATTTACCCACTGAAATACACAAACCATTTGATACAGCATTAGTTCCAGTTTCAGTAGAATAATAGTTGCGGAGATGTTGCTGACAGCTGCGGAATTGCAGTCCTCGGATGAATTGCGTGTGCGTTGCATTTCAACATGTGTCCCGCCTGTACGAGCGTTAATTTTATGCTGGGTATCAATTGGGCCAAAGCCTCGCGTTTACCACGTTCACAGCTGTCCGTTTATTAGGCCAATCCCCTGTTTTAATTTGAAAGTGTGCTTCGTTCTGGGTGTAAATCCGCACACCGCGGTGTTTACCGAGATGTAGAGCAGGAGTCCTACAGCGGTTGGGGTTTGGGGGACTGTCACCGAGCGGCATTTGTAATCCAGAGTGTGTTCGGCGCAGACGTGAGCTACGGGTTACTATGGGAACCGGCAAAACTGCAAAGCCACCCGGTTTTTCCATGAGTTAACCCTTGCGGGGGAAATATGTTCTGCATGGTGGAGTCATTAATCCCCCCGACTGATGTCTGGGTTTTAATTCAAAGGTTGTGTTCAAAGCAGATTTTTCAGAAAAGGCTTCTGTTAAGGCCCTTTTTGCTGGCTGATTCAGGATGAAAATTATACTTAGCATAATTTTATGTTCTGATTTGATCCGAGCGCCGCTCCCGTCTGCTTCATTAAAGCCAACGGCAGCACGAATGTTGCAGGGAGAAGCAGGATAGTTACAGCATTTAGAGAGTGGTTAAAGTCGCTTAGTGCTGGGGCCTTTGTACACCGCATCCAGGTATTCAATGCAGCAAACCAATATTATTATTATTATTATTATTATTATTATTATTATTATTATTATTATTATTATTATTTGCTTTATGTATTTATTTTTAGTATTTTTTTTAAGTTCTGAAAGCTTCAGCCTTAAATACGAGGCACCGTTTAAAAGCAGCGAAGTTGAACTGTACCACGTACACTATGGGAAATATTAAAAATGCATCTGCTAGAGAGGACAAAAATGATGTTGACAGGTAGGGATGATCATATTTTTCTTACCCATCAATTTTCAATAACTGCTTTGTCCTGGCCAGTGTTATGGCAGCCTGGAGCCAATAAAAGAGCCACCGCCAGGTTAAAACACTACATTCTGCAAGCGCGCACACTACACCCTACATGCTAAAAGACTAAATGGAATGCTGGGTGATCACAGGAAAGCCACGCACATGCACACACACGCGTGCGCGCACACAGTAATAGTCAATCGCTCATGCAAATGATATAGGCGATTACGAGTGATAAATTAACCAGAAACACATATCTTTGGACTGCAGGAGAAAAACAGGGCATCCAGAGGAAACCCATGTAGACATGGATTTCCCATGCAAGCTCTACATGTACCGAACCAGGTTAGAATTCACGCCTGAACAAACCCAGGCACTGACAGGTGGCAGAGCTACTCCCTGCACTTGTTATTTTATTATAATTATTACTACTACTACTTCTACTCCTACTATTACTACTACTAGTGCGTAGTTATTGTTGCCTAGCCAACGCTTCTGTTCAAGTCATCATACGTTTGCATTTGCGTTCGTACCCTTTACTCTTGTGTTCAGCTATATGTTGACTGAATCTATTAACCTTAAGTTCATTTCTCAAGGGTACAACAACAGCATCTCCTCTGGGACCTGACCTAGCAGCACTCTGGTTTCAAGTGCATTCCTTTTTAAGAGTCCGCACTACATGTCGCTGTGGCTTTCAGTTCACACACTCGCTGAACCCCTTCCGGCCCCTTACCCATCCCACTTGCCATTACACCTTGTCATTCAGGCCTCTTTGCCCTTGAAGTGGATCCCTGGGAATTGTACTGCTGACTGAAGGGTTTGCCGCTGAAAGCTAATGGGCCGCTGAGACACTCGTGGGATCCTTCACTAGCCGTTCGCTGGGCCTTTGAATTGAGTGCTCAAGCAATTATAGATTTTTTCTTTCTTTTTCTCTTTTTTTCACAATGACCATATCAGACATTTTAATTTACATGCCATCAAAAACCCTTTGTTTAAACACAATAGAATGGTGCTGAATTTCAGGAGGTTGCCATGGAGTTGAAGAGGCTTATTTTGAAAAAAGAAAAAAAAAAAAACTCTTACACGTCTCCTGCAAGTTGTGCAGTTGTTATATAACAATTTTTTTTTTGCAGCGATAGCGTTTATTACAGTTGCAGCGACAATGAGAATGATGAGACACTTTTCTGGTCAGTCTCTGAGGGTCTCCTCGGTGCCATCGCCGATCTCTGAGTCACGGGACGCTCGGTGCAGATGGCCGCAGGGGGCCCGCTACCGGTCTGTGCGCTCACGGTCGGCCGTGATGGATCCGTCCTGAAGGACGCCGCCGATCGCTCGGAGCACCTGTGTCACATTTCATTTGAAGCACCGCAGCTTACGATAAACAACTTACACGGTACTTCAGAGCACCGTGACGCGCGTTGATTTCCCGCTTTGTTTTTATTAGCTTCCATCGACTGTAGCGGCGAACTGTCGTGTCCCTCGCCCACCCCCACACATCAGATCCCCTCGGAGCCTAAAGAACCGTTCGGTTCGATCCTAATGAGAGAGCTGAGTTTGATCTCCGACGGAAGGCCATCATTTCACTGCTGCTTCTGGTTGTGGTTTAGAGACAAACGCGTGCAGCTGTAACAACTCACAGGGGCCGCTGACCTCATCGTATGACCTCATCATCACATCTCCAGCCTCTTAGGAAAAAGCGCGGTGCCAGGTGATGTGCCTTTGTGTCTTCTCAGCTGTGGACATGGATGGAGGACCTACAGAAGGAGCTCCTGGAGGAGGTTTGCGCCGACTCGGTGGACTCCGTGCAGGAGCTCATAAAACAATTCCAGCAGCAACAGACGGCCACGTTGGAGGCCACGCTCAATGTCATCAAGGAAGGAGAAGACCTCATCCAGCAGCTGAGGTGGGTGCAGGACTGGTGATGTGGCATTAGATGACAAGCAAACAGTGTTTTATGCACAAACAAGACCAACAAGGACACCGATTCAACTGAAGTCTCCAACCGTTACACTTGTGCTAAGTCACTGAAGCTAATAAGGTTTTCTGCAAATCAGTTTTGCTACTAAAGACCTCAACCACAAACTCTCATCCATGGCCTTAACTTGAAGGCCTCAGTCAGATCTGTGTTTTTACAGACAGTACAGAAGTTATTAGTCAACCGGACATCATAGCTCCTGAAGACCCCAATAACTACTGTGGATACCATACTAGCATATCATTTCTTATGTTATATAATTTTACACTTGGAAATATTAGAACTATTATTATTGCCTTATTTCACTGCATCTGTGAGAGGCTCCAATCATAATTCCATATCACTGTTTACCGCTGAAGGCTTTGACTGTAACTTCATATTACTGTTTGTTGCTGAAGGCCTCAGTCATGACTCCATATCATTTTTTACTGGTGAGGACCTCAGCCATGACTCCATATTCCTGTTTACTGGCAAAGGCCACAACCATGACCGTTTCATTGTCGCCGAAGGCTTCAATCTTCACTCGCTGGTGCTGCAAGAAAACCACAGCTATGTGTTCCGCAACAAACCATCTCAAATTCAGTGCATCTGTGTGTTTCCCTGTTACTGTTACATGGTTCAGTGATGAAGATCAACTGACACACAGCATGTTTGTCCTCCTTTTCCTTGGCTGCAGGGACTCGGCGATGTGCCACAATAAGACTCCCCACAACAGCTCCATTGCACACATCGAGGGCGTCCTTCAGCAACTGGATGAAGCGCAGGCACAGATGGAAGAGCTCTTCCATGAGCGCAAGATCAAACTGGACATCTTCCTGCAACTGAGAATCTTTGAGCAGTACACAATTGAGGTGTGGGCAGCTGGGTGGGGAAGGGTGAGGGACTGGGATTGCTTGTGTCGGACTGTAGCCCACTGACATGCAGCAGTCATCTGAGTTGACCACAGCTCCTTACCGTTTTAGTTAACTCAGGTTCAGTCACGACTGTTGGTTTGATGAGTAAAGAACTAACAATCTGTTACAGGTTGTTAGCTTTCAGCTCACATGACCATTTGAGGGACACCTCTGACACCAGAATCTTTTTCTGAAGGTAACAGCAGAGCTGGATGCCTGGAATGAGGACCTAATGAGACATGCAGGCGATGTTGGGGCTGAGGAGCTGGCTCCAGCTGAGCAGCGGCTGCAACGGCACACAGAGCGCAAATTGGCTATGAACAACATGACCTTTGAGGTCATCCAGCAAGGCCAGGACCTCCACCAGTACATCATGGAAGTCCAGGCATCAGGTAAGTTGACAGAACCTTGAACATCACCTTTAAGGTCATTCAGGAGGGCCAGACCTTGCAGTGATGCATCTTGGAGGTCCAGGCGTCAGGTGAGAGAACAGGTTCCTGAACTATATGATCTCTGAGATCCCACTTCTGGAACGTGCCATCAGGCTTCAGTCAGAACAGTGGTCACTTTATATGCATCGTCTTGACACCCTTTGGATGCTGTAAGATAGGGAGGCAAAAAAAATTTAAGTTTGTTAAGCCTCTTTATACCAGCTGTTGCTTTCACCAGCTGAAGGGAATTCTGGAATCGGGTTAAAATTAGACATCTGGGCTCCCGTCTTGCCCCCTGCCTCAAGAAAATCCTCTTACTCACTCCGTAGAGTATGATGACACGCTAGGGGTTATTTTTAACCATCAGAGGGAGGCTTCAATTCGGCGATCACAAGCCTGTGGGATTCCCGCGGCACGAGCTTGAAGGCGAGGGTTCAGATTATTGGTCGATCGACCGACTCCGTTCGCCCGTTGTCACGACCATCTGACCTTTCCGGGTCTCTGTTAAACAATTACCATGTTAGCTGTCAAACCAAGATTAATGGCTGCGATCAGTCGGTCGGCTCAAACTGCAAAGTAAGGCAGCGACTTAGCTGGTAGGCGTTGATGCTGGGAATTAGATTAGTTTTCTTTTGTTGAGCACAGATTTTACCGTTCATTGTTTTGTGTCTTTGTGTGGCTAAAAAGCATTTATCTGCTTCTCCCTTTTATCCAGAGTATCACAAGATAAAATTACAGTTAATGTGTAGATATGGGAAACTTATTAGAGTACTTTTCTTGCAGAGTAAAAAAAAAAAAAATAAATAAAATTAACAGATTAGGATCAGTTAAGGACCCTTCAAATGTGTTCGCTGCTAAAGGCACGTGAGTTAGTGCCACCCAGTGGGGGAAGGCAAACACTTGCCGTCAGCATGGCGACACAGTCTTGATACAAGAAATTCCATTTTTGTATCTGAGAAGATTGAAACTTGTACCTTTTTGCCAGACATGACAAATGCATTTAAAAAAGGTGATGGGAACCTGAGAGGTGGGATCTTCTCCTGTTGTCTTGGCAATGCTGGACACAGGAGTGCATCAGGGCTCTCTTACTCGGGGGTCTTTCCACATTACCCTGGTATGATGGACGCAGGGACTGTCGTGCAAATGGTCCATGGGATTCGGCTTTGGTTGCTACAGTCACCTAATGGAGGCTTGTGGGTCGTTTCCAAAAAGCAGTAAATCCATCATCCCAGTGCTGCCAGAGCTTTTACAGACAGAGCCAGACGCTCAGGTTCATATGTGTGTCTCGGCCCATCGGGATGTGAGACCACCTTCCCATCGTCTCGAATGACCGCCTCTCACCATCTCCTCTGTTCATGAGCTTTTGGCTGGCGCTGCTACAGCCACCACAGGTCTTATAAAGGGTCTTTGTCATCAGGTGTTCACACATGTTTTGGGCCCAGAATCTGTCCTATAAATGCTGACATTTCTACTTCTGTTTTTGCCTCCCATGCCCCATGTTTAAAATTTATATTTTGCATGTTCTTTATCTAATGGCTATTGACTCATTAATTTAAATGGCTTTTTTATCATCTGTATGCATGGATGCGTGTATTTCTGCACAGCCTAGACTAGGACTAAGATCTTATGTGGAGCAGGAATCTTCTTACAGGTGGTATTCGACTTACACCCGGTGTCTGATGAACCTTATTATATTCTTGTGGTTTTGCGAAAATGAACCTTTAACGGTGACCGCTTTGCCTGCTGTTAGATAACATGCGCTGGCTGCCCTGCGCAACGCAACATATTTGTTGCAGTCTGATTTTCAGGGAATGTGTGGGTATTTATCATCAAATAAATTTACACGGTCTTTTGCTTATGATTCAAGGTACTTTTTTATTTGCGGTGCAAGGGAAAAATGAGTCTTCTGATCGTGCTGAAAAGATAATAGATGTATAAAAATTGTTAGGATGATATAATTATATAATTATTATATAATTATATAGAATAATATATAGGAAACTAATTATAATACTGTATATATAGAATATAATTATATTTATTATATTACAGCGGTCACAGCATATAAAAATTATAATAGAGTACTGTATTGTATTTATATGATTATTTTATAGTAGTATCATTTTAATGTGAATAGCGTGCAAAATTTGTGGAAAAACTATAGCAAACCCCTGTTTTACAACACACTATTGATGCATTTTAATTGTTTATGTACTACACCATAGCAGGATTTGTGCCTCATATCGAAATCAGTTTTTGACAAAGTGATCAGAATGGAACTCAGTGGTAAGTTGAGGACCACTTGAACATTTACATGTACTTTTTTAACTCAGCTGACTTCTTTTTTCCTTAGTGATGTACAATGTTTGTTTTGTGGGCTTACCTTCTTGCAATGATTTATTCATTTGCACTGCTGGGTAATAGCTACTGGATGAGCTCAGTGGATCTTGCATCTGGATCAAGGGTACCCCAGCAGGAAGTGGGACTCAAACCTCTGTCCTTCAAACCTGCTGCCCCTTCTGAGAAAAGGTTGGGCATCCTGTTTCCTATTTTCACGCTGAGCCCTCCTTCTTTTTGCCCCTCAGGAATTGAGCTAACAGGTGAGAAGGAGGTGGACCTGGCCACGCAGGTGCAGGAACTGCTTGAGTTCCTCCATGAGAAGCAGCGGGAGCTGGACCTGAGCGCCGACCAGACGCAGAAGCGGTTAGAGCAGTGTGTGCAGCTGCGCCACCTGCAGGCTGAGGTCAAGCAGGTGAGCTGCGCCGCTAACTGCAAGCAGACCCAAGAGCAGATCTGTCCTAGTCAGTTCATATATTAGAACATCTCTCCCATTCCTGTCAGGTCACCTGCCCACAAAACCCATCCAAATATGGCTTTTGCAAATGCCTTTCACTCACAGAAAGCCCCTTTCACAAACATAGAAACAACTGGTGCACCAGTAGGTGTTTGGATCCTCAGAGAGCCCGCTGCGGCCGTGTGGTCAAAAGTGGGAGCAGATCGAAGGCTTTCTGCAGGAATCGTGTTCGTACACCCATAATACATTCCCAATTGCCACGCAAGGCGGCCTCGCCTGGCTTATCAATGAAGGGATTTGCACCCAGATGAAATTAAACTGTTTTCGCATTTGAAAGCCGTCAGCTGCCTTGCTATCCACTGCGTTGGGTGTCCAGGCTGCGATGGCCATATCAATAAAACATACCGTCCTCCCACTTTCAAATGGAAATTTGTGGAAGCTCTCCCGGTGCACAAATCAGTTATTGAAGTCGGATGAATAATTCAGGCCCTCCATGCCAAATATCACTCCTTTTCTGTCTTTCTGCCTCTGTCCAAAAAGACTCTTAATAAAAATGCTACAGAATATTCTTAAAAAACTGAGGACGCTTCCTGTCATGTGGAGATGGTTCTTAAAAAAACCGAATTGGGAGATCGCTATTGTTTTTTTCTTTTGTGGAATTAGTTTTTAAACTGGTCCGTTTAGGTATCTGGTACACAGATCCTGTGTGGATCAAGGGTTTGATACAGCAGTCAGTGAGAAATGGAGATGTTGGCCTGTTAAGCCAGGGGTGTCCAGCATGTGGCCAGTTGTTTTACATAATACAGCCTCCAAGAACATGAGTAATATTAATAATAGATTCTAATACATAATACAGTTATGTACACACACGCAGTGCACTTAAATAAAATACAGCATTACAACTGTATTCTTCAGAAATGGAACTTAATGAAACAATGCCAAACCTAGAAAACTGTCAATTTAATGCATAAAAGAACTTAAAGTAAAATGAAATTTTTTTTAAACTTTTTTAAATTATGAGAATTTACTCAAAGGTTTAAAATAAGAGTGCTGTCGAGAAACGGTGCTTCAGCAGGTAGCGCCCTGTACAATAAAGTAAATAATACATTTTAATGTTAGACATTTAGGACTCAGTATGTCACTTACTAAGGGGTGCGGTGCTGGTTGCAGGACGTGGGGCTTGAACTTATGTGAAGGTGTGTAAAGTTTGCATACTTTTCTCCATGTTTGTCCTCCTTGTTAGCCAACATGGACAGAAGAATGCAACAACCATCCACGTTCCCTTGTTGTGCAACCCACACCTGCTGCTTTCACACCAGTTCTCAGGAATGGCTGTGGTCTTTGGACAGTAAAGGGAGGACTTAACTGTGTTAGATGGTAGCTTAGCTGAGCACGGCTGCATCAGCACCACGTTTTTACTGGTGGTACCTATACTTAGGTAATTCCATTCAGGCCGTAACTAAGGGGTGAAATGGAGGACATGGGGACCTCTGACTGAGTGCTGCTCCTTTGCTTTGGCTGAAAGAGGGATATAAAGTGCCGATTGTGAACTAGCCATCTGGCCTCATTCTGGAACATGTGGCACGTAATGAATGTTAGAGATGGAGTGTTGAGAAGGAGGCGCTGAGAGCACCCCTGGTGCAGGTTCCTCCTGTCATCGCTACCTCCAGCTTCGGGACGTTGTTAAAACATCCATGTTGTTCCTACTGCACTATTTAAATGAAATGTGCATTCACAGGGTATGTTGCCTTTACTATGATATACAGTAGGTACATGGAAACAACTGTGTACTTCACTTTTTTCTGACAAATGACTGTTTTAAAATTATTAATAGTCCCCTTGGATGGGCTGTGTTTTTGCATGTGGAAAATGGAGACCTACAGAGAATGAGAACACTGTACATGTGGCAGCTGGTTACTGGTGTAAATTCCAGTAGGATGACTTCCATCTGACTTATTATACTTCAACAATATCTTAATATATTACATTAAAATGTGCAGCTTGCACAATTATGACCACGCTGCACAAAAGTGTACAGCATAGGATTGTAATAGAGATCAAGGCTGAAACCTTGAATTATCAGTGGCTGTGAATTGCTGTTTTTGATATATTCATAATGTTAGCAATAGAGTTTTTGATACTTTATAAAATAATTATTAAATGGTAAAGCTACTATTTAAGATAAAAGCCTTAATTTTAGAGATAAATGTATATTTAATTTACTGCATTGGCCAAAATAAAAAAAAAATTATAATTTTTCTGATAATTGCATCTAAAAATGGAGTTGTCGTATTCGAGGACTAGACCTATGAAAGTCACATACCTTATAACACCAGTAGGTGGCATCACGTGTCCACTGGCATCAGTTATCCACAGAAAAGATCAATCAGACGTAGCAAGCGTGAAAGATGGCGAAACTCGAGACGGTCTGAAGAAAGTAGCTCAAAGTTAGGCCAAATTAACCGAGGAGTGAGGAGGAGTTATGATACCAATTTTAAGATAAAAGCGATCAATGACTTGGAGGTGTCAAACAAGTCTCGAGCAGCCCAGCAATATAAGGTTACACGATATTGTGTTTGAAGAGGGCAAGTCCGAAAAGACCGGCTTAAAAACACAAATGCAGTAAATATGATTTTTCTTCCTAAAGATAACATATAATGTTCCAAAAACCTTTTTCTAAAAATGAGTGCTGAAGAAGAGGGATGGGGGGCACATCTTATAATCAGGATCATCTTGTGTTCAGGCCAATACGGTAAATATCAGTTGTTCAATTCTGCATCAGCCATTATCTGTAAGTGAGGAATTAGTGATGATCTTTCCCTTTTCTGACATCTAGTTAGAATGAACGTTTGAAAATAATTCCTGGTTAACACTTTCCTTATTGTCCCTGTTGTAGATTTTCCATGCAAGATATGAGCAGATATTAACAAATCATACAGAATCCTTCCCTTCCAGCTGTTTTCCCAACAAAGATGATCATGGGATGATGGCGGAAATTAAAATTTTAGTGTCCCATCGGCTGGAGGAATCGACATTGAAGGTTGTTATCAGTGAGGGCACCGGGTTCTTATCGCGGTCTCAGAGAGTGTGTGTTGTCTGTCATTAACAGTAAGAGGATTGTTCCACCAAGTACCAAGTGGGATTTTAGCCCTTTTTAAATGCACCCTTCTTTATGGTGATGGGTCTTAATGCGTAGCCTTTATACCGCCATAATATCTTTCGCTCACTGAAATACGTCTCTTTCACTTTGGCCTCGGGCTCGGAATCAGTGCTTTCAAAGTCCAGGCTGTTGTCTACATGACTTAAAACAAAATGGCTTTGTGTGTTTATGTGTTGTAGGTATTTGGAGTGCTGAATTTTTAGACTTTTATCATTAGGATGTCAAATGTCTCTTTCATGTCCCTGGAATAATAAATGGCATTTAGCAGATTGTGCCCACTTTCACTCTGTCTGCATGTGTATGCACTTTAATCCTTTCTGGTTACGATGAGGAATTGTACCCTTTTAAAATTATGTTATTATTAATTCCTTTGGACTTTAAAGGTCTGCTGGGTAAATGCACATTTTTTTTCCCATTATGTTGCTCCAAAATAGGAATAATTAGTGTTTTATGGTTAATGCATTTGGGCAGGGAGATGTAATGCCAGCAATGACGCTAACCAGCACTGGTGCATTGTGGGACGCGTGTTCTGTATCCAGGTCCTCGGCTGGATCCGCAATGGGGAATCGATGCTCAATGCCAGCATGGTGAATGCCAGTTCGCTCTCGGAGGCGGAGCAACTGCAGCGGGAGCACGAGCAGTTCCAGCTGGCCATCGAGGTGATCACACACACACGCACGTACACACACACACGCACACACACACACACACACACACACACACACACACAGAGTCACACATAGCTAAAGAAATGAATTATCTGTTTAGGTTGATCTTGGGCTACATGGGCCTATGTTTCACACACAAACAAACAAACAGTCACATAGGTATTGTGGGCCATGTAAACAGAATCAAACTGAGGGCTGGTGACATAAAGACAGGATAAGAGAGAAAGGAAGAAGAAAGGAGAGGAAGGTACTCTGGGCTCATTCCCAACACAAAACTGTTACTATTCAATGCCAGGAAAGCCACAAGGGATTCATGTTCTGTTTGGGGTTCAAACCCAGAATTGGTTTATGCACACAAAAACAAGCCTATGAGCGCCTACAGCATGATGTTGGCACTGTGGTAGGATCGTCCTCTTACCCCTACATAAAGGGCACATACACACCATTACTCAACATTGGCAGTGGCCCAAACTGAAGAGCCATTTTTTAAATCCCTTCATGACTCTGACATCCACAGGGTGTGGGGGTTCATTTTTTTAAATACAAATAACAAACTTTGTCATTCATACATTGAGCGGTGCACAGGCGACATGTATTTTCTTCTGGTATCAAACAAAGAAAATCTCAGCATTTTCTGGATCCACCTTAGGAATTGAACATAACCTGAATGTCTTCATAAATCAGAGCAGAACTTGGCAAAGGGGATCCTGCACAGACCTTTTCCTGTCTGGACTAAATTCTGGGAGATTGAGTCTACTTATGAAGTAGTATTCTGTGCCTCTTAAATTCTGATTTATATTTTCCCTTGAGTTGAAGGCAAAAAGTGCTCAGGGACAGCTTGTCTGAAAGAGTAGAGCAGGAAGAATAGCTGAGATATCCCAGTGTTTTAAGTAACAAATGTGTGTTTGGGAAATTGTCTAATGGTACTTTTGAGGGCCTATCTGACATCACCAATAGAAACCAAAGGGAGGAATAAGGTTTATGAAATGCCACGGGGCAATTTGTTGTTATCCTAAATGATTTGCAATCTCCTATGCTCGTGCTTCTGTTTTATTTCAAAGGTTGTAGCTAACATTAGTCTTCATGCACACCACAGGCTTCATTTATTCCTTCTAATCTTTACTGCTAGTAGGCAGTTGCTGCTTACACTTCTTCATGTGACAAATGCTGGCTTTATGCAGTGCACAAGAGAACACATGCATATGCTGTTTACATTAAACATATCCTGCTTCTCCATTAGCCAATACATCAAACTCATTTGTTTGCATTTTTCTCCCTCTGCCCCAGTCCCTGTTCCACGCCAACTCGCTGCAGAAGACCCACCAGAGCGCCTTGCAGGTGCAGCAGAAGGCTGAGGCCATGTTGCAGGCAGGCCACTATGACCCGGACGCTATCCGCGCCTGCGCTGAGAAGGTGGCGCTGCACTGGCAGCAGCTCATGCTCAAGATGGAAGATCGGCTGAAGCTGGTCAATGCATCCGTGGCCTTCTACAAGACCTCGGAGCAGGTGAGGTCCAATGCAGCTGCTCCTCAGTGCTCCACCTCAACGCCTTGCGACTACATCTATTAATAATCACATTGTCTGTGGCGGTTTTAAAAATGAACACAAGGTGTTATGTGCGAGACTGGCCAAGCATAACGGTTTCCTCAGCTTACGCTCTTGGGCGGTCAAATTCTGACCACTTGGCTGAAGCATGATGTCATTTTTCACAGGTGTGCAGCGTGCTGGAGAGCCTGGAGCAGGAGTACAGGAGAGATGAGGACTGGTGCGGCGGTCATGACAAGATGGGGGCCAATGCGGAGTCAGACCACGTCCTGCCGCTCATCAGCAAACATCTGGAGCAGAAGGAGGCCTTTCTCAAGGTTCACACCAGTGTCCCACCAGGACTCTGTTCAGTGCCAAAATAAAGGACTTTCTAGCTTTTTCTGCATAAGGGATTCATCCACTGGTTCTGAGGTTGAGGCTGAGGTTGAGGTTTTCACTTCACGGCATATTTTCCTGGGTTGTTAGAGTTACAAGCTTATTAGTAACAGTGGTTTAGCTAAGCTGAGTATCACCAAATCAGTTCCTAAGTGGCGTCAGAACATGACGCAAAGAACCAAAATGTAAATCGAAAGACATCATTGACCCCGGTCTTCTAAGAAGCCAGGAAAGTAGTTCATTTGTGCGCCACGCTAAGTGAGGCTCCACTTGTCTTGTCTTTCTTATGTTTCCCATTATTGATTTCTGTACATGCGGTCATACAAGCAGAAAGTTCTTATGTCAGCTTTTTTCCCCTAAGCTCCGTAAGCTACCCTTTTCAGCAAAGCTGTAGAGCAGGGGAAGGTTCACTGTGAAACCCATCTTTTCGATAACAGTCGCTTACAGTGACAGGCAACAAGCAGCATAATCGGATTGCACTTTTAGAAATGTCACTAAAATGGGATTTTTTCTCCTAAGAGAGAGGAGGGATTCTTTCCTTCTTCAGTGGCCGCAGGTCTCTGGTACAAACATGTCTTGGTGGTCTACCTTAATAAATGTGCTGCCAGATAAATGTGATGGCACCTCCAGAAAGTTAGGGGGGTCCCAGGTATAGGCAGTAGATGAGGGCATGCCAGAGTCTAAGTGGGACCAGATGAAGAACAGGAAATCTGAACCACTCTGGATGAATTGTGACGTGTCAGAGCCAGGGTTCTGGCTCTGCCACATGTGTTTATCCTGCTTGTCTTGGATGGACGAGGTCCATTTCTTACCACTCATATCAAATGTTAACCCTGGCTATGGCAGGCTTGCACGCTGGCCAGAAGAAACGCAGAGGTCTTCCTCAAATATATCCACCGCAACAATGTCAGCACGCCAGGAGTGGCCAGTCACACCCGCGGACCAGAGCAACAGGTCAAAGGTCAGTGTGGTCCAGACCTGCTTGGGTCAGTGTGGAGAGCTCCTTCTACCAAGTTCATGTTCCCTTAGTGCCATGACTTACATGCCTGCATTACTTTATTTTTTCCTTCTTATAGTATTTTGATTGTCAAAGCAATATTCTTGAGCAGAGAGCAGTCAGGAAGTGATAGAGAAACTTATAGCTTTGTTAAAACAAAAGCCTTTTATCACATAACTGCATTGAAAATTTTGCTGATGTGTTACTGCAGATGCTCAAATAAACCTGGACGCAACCCCTAAGGAGAGGTGTGTGAATGCTGTGCTGCAGTATGTGTATTAGGCTTATATCTCTGTGCTGCTTATTTACTACAGCCATCCTGAATGAGTTACTCCAGAGAGAAAACAGGGTCTTACACTTCTGGACCATGAAGAAGCGGAGGCTTGACCAGTGTCAGCAGTATGTGATGTTTGAGCGCAGTGCCAAGCAGGTGAGCCTCGTAGACTTGGCTGGGTAAATTATGGTCAGAGAGTGAATGTTTAGCAATGTAATGGCACATCAAGGAGGGAAAAAGGGTTCAAAGTTTTCGCCCCTGGCTCTCACTGTAGGCCCTAGACTGGATTCAGGAAACAGGAGAATATTACCTCTCCACTCACGCCTCCCCTGGGGAATCCAGCGAGCAAACTCAGGAGCTGCTCAAGGAGTATGAGGAGTTCAGAGTCTCTGCCAAGGTCAGTTTCAGTAGAGTGTGCTGCCGTTCGGCCTTCGCTCTCGCTACCGAGATCACTGAGATCTGCCAAAATACCGGCACAAGGTAATGGGATCAGCATGAGGTAATACGTTCCACAGTGCCATATTTCCTCTTCTGGCAACCAGTCAACTCTAGTGCTGAAACCAACACTCGGAGACTTATGTTGATCTGTGTATTTGCTGCCATTATATGTTTATCTATATGTCTCGTTCCTCATTTTAGACGTGTAGAATTCTCCGGTGTGCTACTGGCTTTTATCTAACAAATCAGCATGCTATATTCCCCAGCAAACCAAGGAGAAAGTGAAGCTCCTGATCCAACTGGCAGACAGCTTTGTGGAGAAGGGACATTTCCACGTCACGGAGTTGAAGAAGTGGGTGACCTCGGTGGACAAGCGCTACCGTGACTTCTCCCTCAGGATAGGGAAGTACCGTTCCACCTTGGAGAAGTCCCTGGGCTTAAGCTCAGAGGTGAGATGTTCTTTTGTCTCTGTCCTCAGATACCTAGCAGAACTCTGTTCTTTACGGTGAGCCAAGATTCGCAAACACTGATACTGGACACTGATAGTAGTGACACTGTGTTTTCCCATCTCCTGTCAGTACATCTTCACCCTTAGTGGACAAAAAGAAATCCTGTGAAGTTTTGAATGGCTCTGCCAGTTCCATACTGTTAGTTTCACCACTGTTTTTTGATGAGTCAAGACAGACCCTTGCCTGCCCACAGACTGCTGTCAAGATTCAAGAAAAACTATTAAATAAAAGCACATGGTCCATCAGTACTTTGGGGACTGGTGGTGGCATAGTAGACAGCAGCATCACCTGTATTTGAAAGTCTTAGGTTTAGTCCCCTGCTGTAACACTTGGGCGAAATATGGATGCCAACCTGCAGCAATGGGTAAATCATAGTAAGTGCATTAGTGCACAAAAATAACATTGTAAGCTGCCTTTGACAAAGCTGTCTGCTAAATCATAGTTAAACATGTAACACATTTACTTTTGGGCCATTGAGTTGAAAAAACTGTGGAATCAAGAGCTGGGGCTCAGCGACCTGCACAGTCCAGGAGGTGTGTGCCTGGATGGCAGTTTTTCTGTGTTTCACTGACAGGACAACAAGGACCTGGAATTGGACATCATCCCAGCCAGCCTTACCGACCCCGAGGTGAAGCTGCGTGACCCCAATCAAGAAGTGAATGAGGAGAAGAGGAAGTCAGCCAGGAAGAAGGAGTGAGTGGCAGAGGGGCTGAGGGTGAACATGCCAGTTCCAGAAAAAGTGATGTGAGAGTTGTAAGTGTATCATTCTATCTACCTATCTATAGGTTTATAATGGCTGAACTTCTTCAAACTGAAAAAGCATATGTCAGGGACCTACATGAATGTCTAGAGGTAAGTGTTTCTTCTTCTTCTTCTTCTTCTTCTTCTTCTTCTTCTTGTTGCAAGGTTTCTGGAAAGAGGTAAGCATGTGATAAAATAATGCAACGGCAGGAGTGCCCCCTCGTGGCAGCCAGTTCATTCTGTGTTTGTACCGTAACAAACCCCCTCACATTCACTCTTTTCTTGTATCGTGGGCCAGACGTACCTGTGGGAGATGACCAGTGGTGTGGAGGAGATCCCTGCTGCAATCCTACACAAGGAGCATGTCATTTTCGGGAACATGCAGGAGATCTATGATTTCCATAATAAGTATGTGTGTTGAGTATTTTTAGAAATGTTTACCTGTACCTTAGGGCTCTTACCGTAACCCTCTGAAATAGCCATTTAACTGCATTTAGCATTTATCTGTAGATACATCTATACATCTATCTGTAGAAGCAAATTTATATCATTGACAGCAGTAACTGAAACTGAGTTTGAGGTTTTCACTTCAAAAAGACAGTTCTGATGATTCTAATGTAAAAAAATATTTAACATACAGCACAATGTTGGGTGATGGCTGGTTTCAGCATGTTTGTTTCATCTGTAATTCAGCATCTTCCTGAAGGAGCTGGTGAATTACGAACAGCTCCCAGAAGATGTGGGACACTGCTTTGTGACATGGGTAAGGAGCCCGTTCTGTGCTGAGTCGAGGCTTTTTCCCCTTCCCCGATAATATCTAGAGGCCAAGACTTCTGCTATTGTCTGCATTATTTGTATTTTGTTTCATTCACTGAAAGTCTTTACTACTGATAACAAACTATGAAACACATACACTATAGAATAACTGTTTTGTTTGCCTGAAAATGTTTTACAGGTCAAATAGTGAAGATAACATCACAAGTGTTTTTCTTTTTCAATCTATTTACAGGCTGATAAATTTAACATGTATGTCACCTACTGTAAAAATAAGCCGGACTCCAGCCAGCTCATTCTGGAGCATGCAGGGACATTTTTTGATGTGAGTCCATCATGTGCACCCCTACTTACAATATACAGTATACTGTTACCCTTACACCATTTATTTGGCAGATTTATTGTGTATGTGGTGAAGAAGCTGATTTACGATATTACAATACACTCATTCCCCTCTTATTCAGTCTCCTAATATTGGGGCTTTCATGTACCCAGCCTACAATTATTAATACTACTTATCATTAATTGCTCTGGATTTTTATATATCCGGTGTGAGACATGGGGCCTTGCTGGTAGTATTCAGTCCAGTTTAAACTGAGGCCATCAAGCAACTGTGTGAGACTGTGAGAAGCACTGAACTGGGTGGACTGTGCAAGTTCACTTTAGAGAAAACCTATTTTTATTAAATTAATTTTATATATGACCTTTTATTAAATTTCTGTGCTTGCTGTTACCCTGTAGACCTAGCAAACCTGAAACATCTGCTTTAAACCATGAAACAGCAATGGACTAATTTCTACATTTATTTATAATTTAGCGCGCAAAAAAAAATAATTTTAACACGTTAAACACCTTTATCCATATGGTATTCAGCATCATTCACAGTGAATTGAGGCTGTATTTGGGATGGGCTTGGGACAGATTTGAATTTTTCCCCATCAGAAATAATGAGATTTTAATTTTAATTTAATGAGTTATTTCATTACTCAGTTTTTTTTTTTTTTTTTTACATTTGGTTGATTTTCAGGAATAAATTAGGACTTGATATTGGGGATATGTGTATTATAATCTCCTACAGCAATGGCTCCCAACCATTTTTCCCAAAGGCTCTGCCACCCCTCCCAGCCACCACATTTATATTCCAATTTGTTAAATTCCCTAAAACTGACTATAACAAGGGGGGTCTCCTCCCATTTAAACAAGGGGTTGCCTTAGATCGAACCTGGGGATGTATTTCAATTAAATCGCCGATACTTAATTGTCTTAAAACACCCCTCATATAAAATCTGTCAATGAAAACTCTCAGGACCCCCAGGAAAGTTTGCAGCCCCCCAGACCGGGAAACCACGCCCTACAGAATGTAACAAATTCAGGCAGTACACCCAGCCAGCCAATAGATGGCGCTGTAGAGCTATTTATTTTGTGAACATTGCTTGTAATTAAGCCAGACACACGACACAGGGACAAAGCAAGCCAGCCTTTCAAGTGTCGGTTTACAGCAATCTGTCCCCCGTCTCCAGGAAATACAGCAAAGGCACAGCCTGGCCAACTCCATCTCCTCCTACCTGATCAAGCCTGTGCAGAGGATCACAAAGTACCAGCTGCTACTCAAGGTGCGAGCTGTCAGAAGGAGGTTGGTGCCTGGGGAATTTGCCCCAGGTGAACGGGGAAATAACTCAGGATCAAAGCTCTTCTTTCTCCAGCTCTCTGTCTCTCTCTCTTTCTCTCGCTCTCTTTCACACACACACACACACACACACACACACACTTGCACACACTCCCTCTCTGCCTCGTGAGTATTGATATGTTTACAGCACTGCCTGTTTATCTCCAGACCATCTCTGCTCCTTCCCTTGTGCTGTCCCCCCCCCCCCCCCGTTCCCCCACCTCCCTCCTGCGTATTGATATGTTTACAAGGTGGTTTGTTTGTGTACACAGCAATTCTGTGAACTCACTAATGAACCCCTGTCAGCTTGTTGCCCATTGCCCTCCCCGCGAGAACTTCTCCACACTACCAGAACAAACTTTTGCATCTTCCTTCTCCGGGCCACTGAAATCGAAGAGCTGTGTGTCAGTCTGCATCCGCTTGCAGCTGTGTCTCATGTCCTCTAGCGCTCACAAAGGCGTGCTCTTTGTGTGTTGGTTCAGGAGCTGCTGTCCTGCTGTGAGGAGGGCAAAGGGGAGATCAAGGATGGCCTGGAGGTCATGCTGAGCGTCCCCAAACGTGCCAATGACGCCATGCACGTCAGCATGTTGGAAGGTAAGGGGGTGGTTGCAGGTTCAAGGATGACCTCATGATCTTATGTTCCAAGGGAGTAATATGGACAAAGCTGGAACTGAACTTAATGGCAAATTCCTGATTTTTGACCGATTGTCCTGACATCTCTTTACCCAAATATTAACACAGACTAAACGCACGATAGAAACCAGCCGCAAGGGGATGCACAAACTAGTGCATGTCTTTGTGTCGGTCCCAAGCCCGAAAATGGAGAGGGTTGCGTCAGGAAGGGCATCCGGCGTAAAAATTTTTGCCAAACTAAATATGCGGACAAAAATAGAAATTTCCAAACCGGATCGGTCGAGGCCCGGGTTAACAACGACCGCCACCAGCACTGCTAGCCGACAGGGTGGTGGCGGAAATTGGGCTACTGCTGGCCAAAGAAGGAGGAAGAGAGGAGGAAGGCATGTCCAGAGGAAGGAGAAGAGGAGGAAGGTTAAGAGAGTGGACGTGAGGATAGGAACTTTGAATGTTGGTAGTATGACTGGTAAAGGGAGAGAGCTTGCTGATATGATGGAGAGAAGGAAGGTTGATATATTGTGTGTGCAAGAGACCAAATGGAAGGCTAGGTGCATCGGAGGGGGGTTTAAACTGTTTTACCATGGTGTGGATGGGAGGAGAAACAGGGTAGGGATTATCCTGAAGGAACAGTATGTAAAGAGTGTCTTGGAGGTGAAGCGAGTGTCTGACAGAGTGATGGTTATGAAACTGGAAATTGATGGTGTGATGCTGAATGTTGTTACTGCATATGCCCCGCAAGTTGGGTGTGAGATAGATGAGAAAGAAGAATTCTGGAGTGATATGGATGAAGTGGCGAGGAGTGTACCTGAGGGAGAGAGAGTGGTGATTGGAGTGGATTTCAATGGACATGTTGGGGAAGGAAACAGAGGAGATGAGGAGGTGATGGGTAGGTATGGTGTCAAGGAGAGGAACGCAGAAGGTCAGATGATAGTGGATTTTGCAAAAAGGATGGACATGGCTGTGGTAAACACGTATTTTAAGAAGAGGGAGGAACACAGGGTGACGTACAAGAGTGGAGGAAGATGCACACAGGTGGACTATATCTTATGCAGGAGGGCCAGACTGAAGGAGACTGTAGACTGTAAAGTGGTGGCAGGGGAAAGCGTAGTTAGGCAGCATATGATGGTGGTTTGTAGGATGACATTGGAGATCAAAAAGAGAAGGAGAGTGAGGGCAGAACCAAGGATCAAATGGTGGAAGTTGGAAAAGGAAAACTATAAGGTGGAGTTCAGGGAGGAATTAAGACAGGCACTGGGTGGCAGTGAAAAGTTACCAGTGAGCTGGGCATCTACAGCAGAAGTGGTAAGGGAGACAGCTAGAAAGGTGCTTGGTGTGGCATCGGGACAGAGGAAGGAGGACAAGGAAACCTGGTGGTGGAATGAAGAAGTACAGGAGAGTATACAGAGGAAGAGGCTGGCGAAGAAGAAGTGGGATAGACAGAGAGATGAAGAATGTAGACAGGAGTACAAGGAGATGAGGCGTAGGGCGAAGAGAGAGGTGGCAAAGGCTAAAGAAAAGGCTTATGGTGAATTGTATGAGAGGTTGGACACTAAGGAGGGAGAAAAGAACCTGTACCGATTAGCTAGGCAGAGGGACCGAGCTGGGAAAGATGTGCAGCAGGTTAGGGTGATAAAGGATAGCAACAGAAATGTAATCACAAGCGAGGAGAGTGTGTTGAGCAGATGGAAAGAGTACTTTGAGGGCTTGATGAATGAGGAGAACGAGAGAGAGAAGGTTGGATGATGTAGGGATTATGAATAGGGGAGTGCAATGGATTAGCAAGGAGGAAGTTAGGACAGCTATGAAGAGGATGAAGAATGGAAAGGCTGTTGGCCCAGATGACATACCTGTGGAAGCATGGACGTGTTTAGGAGAGATGGCAGTGGAGTTTTTAACCAGATTGTTTAATGGAATCTTGGAAAGTGAGACGATGCCTGAGGAGTGGAGAAGAAGTGTACTGGTACCTATTTTTAAGAATAAAGGTGATGTGCAGAGCTGTAGTAACTACAGAGGGATAAAACTGATCAGCCACAGCATGAAGTTATGGGAAAGAGTAGTGGAAGCTAGGTTAAGAAGGGAGGTGACAATTAGTGAGCAGCAGTATGGCTTCATGCCAAGAAGGAGTACTACAGATGCGTTGTTTGCTCTGAGGGTGTTGATGGAGAAGTACCGAGAAGGTAAGAAGGAGTTGCATTGTGTCTTCGTGGACTTAGAGAAAGCATATGACAGGGTACCTAGAGAGGAGCTGTGGTATTGTATGAGGAAGTCGGGGGTGCCAGAAAAGTATGTAAGAGTGGTACAGGATATGTACAAGGACAGTGTGACAGTGGTGAGGTCTGCAGTAGGAGTGACGGATGCTTTCAGGGTGGGGGCAGGATTACATCAAGGATCAGCTTTGAGTCCTTTCTTGTTTGCAATGGTAATGGACAGGTTGACAGATGAGATCAGACAGGAGGCACCGTGGACTATGATGTTTGCAGATGACATTGTGATCTGTAGTGAGAGTAGGGAGCAGATTGAGGAGACCCTGGAGAGGTGGCGATATGCTCTAGAGAGAAGAGGAATGAAGGTCAGTAGGACTAAGACAGAATACATGTGCATAAATGAGAGGGAGGACAGAGGAATGGTGAGGATGCAGGGAATAGAGTTGGCGAAGATGGGTGAATTTAAATACTGGATCAACAGTCCAGAGTAATGGGGAGTGTGGAAGAGAGGTGAAGAAGAGAATGCAGGCAGGGTGGAGTGGGTGGAGAAGAGTGTCAGGAGTGATTTGTGACAGAAGGGTACCAGCAAGAGTGAAAGGGAAGGTCTACAAGATGGTAGTGAGACCAGCTATGCTTTATGGGTTGGAGACGGTGGCACTGACCAAAAGACAGGAGGTAGAGCTGGAGGTGGCAGAGTTAAAGATGTTAAGATTTGCAATGGGTGTGACGAGGATGGACAGGATTAGAAATGAGTATATTAGAGGGTCAGCACGGTTGGACGGTTTGGAGACAAAGTCAGAGGGCGAGACTGCGTTGGTTTGGACATGTGCAGAGGAGAGATCCTGGATATATCGGGAGAAGGATGCTAGGGATGGAGCTGCCAGGCAAGAGGAAGAGAGGAAGGCCTAAGAGGAGATTTATGGATGTGGTGAAGGAGGACATGCAGGTGGTGGGGGTGACGGAGAGAGATGCAGAGGACAGGAGGAAGCGGAAGCTTTTGATCCGCTGTGGCGACCCCTAACGGGAGCGGCCGAAAGAAGAAGAAGACTAAACGCACGATAGAGTTTCTGCGAATCAAGACTGCCAAATTTAAAAAGCAGCCCCTAAAGGCAGAATGATCCATCCATAGGGTTTAGAAGTGTCTTGCAGTATCTCCTGATCCATGACCTCTCTCATCTCCTCCAGGTTTTGATGAGAACCTCGAGGTTCAGGGAGAACTCATCCTCCAGGACACCTTCCAGGTGTGGGATCCCAAGTCCCTGATCCGGAAGGGGAGGGACCGACACCTCTTCTTGTTCGAGATCTCACTCGTATTCAGCAAAGAGATCAAGGACTCCGCAGGCCGTACCAAATATGTCTACAAGAACAAGCTGCTGGTAGGACTGCACTTGTTTTTCCAGCCACATCATTTAAAGTAGTTGATAGACCTTCATCTTAAGCAACATTTATGGATATGGACTTTTTTGGATAAGTAACTGAAGTTAACAACCGTGCGAAAGATTCTGCCAGAAGGTTTCCCCCAGCACCTCAACAGCAACCCTTTGGCCCAAAATTCAAATCCTTCATTGCTGTTGAAATCAATCTTTCCCATTCTATTCTTTTTTCATTGGAGATTGAACAATGAAGCTGACTTTCTCCTCGCCGCGCTGCTCTGTTCTTCTCTGCGAAGACAAAAAAATTTCCCCATTTTTCTTTCTTCATTCAAAATCATACCTCTGCTTAGAGCACGCAGACAGACACTCACCGGGCTTTTTTCAGTCATGGTTTTTTACTTGTGCGTAGCTACAGTACAGTGGAAAACGTTACAAATTACCAGGCTAATTTGTTCAGAAGCTTCTATAGTACAAGTGTCAAAGCAGCATCCATAAAAGGTAAAACAACGGCAAGAAACCAAGACACAAAGGCACAAAGTTTAAAAAATTGCTGCTGGAAATCTCTTTGCAAGGTGACTTTTTACCAGACATAATTTTTATGCATCTTGAGCCCCAAAAATGACATCCATTTCTGCAATAATATCAGCAAATCGCATCAAAGTTTATTATTATTTTAGTAGCTCTTACTATTAATCATAATATAACTGTATATATTATATTTTTATAACAAGACATCCATCCATCCATCCATTACCCATAACTGTAATCACTTAGCGCGTTGCTAGGCGACAATACCCTGAATGGGATGCCAGTTTATTGCAGCCACAACCAGGCAGTTTCCCTTTATTAATTTCTTTATAATACAGCATGACTGCCTACCATTCAATTCATTTATAGCTATTATACACTTTACAAATAACAAAGAAAATATACAAATGATACTCAATGTTTATTCAACTTTTAATCCAAAAAAAGCTGAAACAGAACAGTGGAGTCAAGAAATCAGCAA
Source organism: Heterotis niloticus (assembly GCA_018136845.1). Lineage (NCBI taxonomy): Eukaryota > Metazoa > Chordata > Actinopteri > Osteoglossiformes > Osteoglossidae > Heterotis > Heterotis niloticus. The sequence continues at coordinate 5,044,062 of CM030906.1, read as the reverse complement.
ACAATGCATGTGAATTCACACTGACCAAACACTATAAGCTGACATTATTTGGTTGGTCCATGAAACCCTAGATCATAAGAGATGAAACTGGCAAACAAGTGCTGATGGAGGAATGCACAAAATCCAAATTCAGTCCTCATAAATGAGAAGAAATGCCTTCTAAGTTGGAACAGGGATGTTACATAAAACGTCTCAGCCCCAATGCATCCATGTTTGAGTGTGACTATAAATGTATATAATAGGGTAAATAGTAAGTAAATAAGAACGTGAGTGCAAAAAAGAATTGAAAAGGTGAATAAATTCCTTCAGTGCTTGGATTTTATCAGCAAACCCATAAAGTTAACCACCCATAGTGTTAAGCATTGAGGGTTGAGTAGAACAGTTTTTGCTGTTAAAAGAAATTATGCTGCATAAAAAAAAAATCCTGCAGTAGGGAAACGTGAAAGGCCAAAGATTATAAGCTGTGCACGGGGTCCAAGTCACTGTAGGCCACTTGGACCTCACCATTACCTGGCATCATCTCACCCCCATCACAATGCCCTGGAATTTTCCACTGTAAAGAAGCAAGACATGAAAAGCAGAGACTGAGGAACCCAGACTACACAGAACAGGTTCAACCCTACCCCCCACCCTCCGAAACGCATTAATGACATGGGGATACACAGCTACCCACGGCCATCTGCTCCCTGTGTGTCACTACCTGTCACAGAGACTCTGGGTAGGATGAGTTACTTTTACATTTAAAGTAACTAGAGTGACAAATACACCTGTGTGTGGTGCCGGGACAGGTTGGGTTCCACTGAATGCATTCAGTTAGCTGACAGTAAGTGACGTCGAGCGGCATTAAGAAGGCTCGGGTTGCACTGAATACATTCACTCAGCTGCCAGCAGGTGACATTTTGCCTTCTGACACTCGGGAATATGCAAAAACACAGTAGAAGTTGCTAGGTAAGGCTATCCAGAATGACACAGACACCAAAATCTGTGAATTTAAAAGGCAAGTGACAGCAACATAACTTTCTGACACCAAGCCATTCATTTTTGTCCACTCTAAAGGAAATTTGTCTTCATGTGTCACCTGCTGAACTGTAAATGTGATATTAGTGAGTCATACAGTACCGTGTAGATGAAACTGTTTGGTTTAAAATAATACCTCTTGTGGGGGTGGGGTTTTGACGGCTTCCTACAAATTCTAGAAATTCAGTATATCGAAAGCCCCTTTTTGCTACATCTTAGTATATTTTTAATGTTAAATTTAGTTAAATTTAATAATCTTAATATGCGTATAAGGTACTGTAGATCGTGAAAACTTGTGAGAACAGTTTTCCGGTCGTAGACTGGAATCTCCAAACCTACCGTGTGGCCTCTTATTTTCTCAGACGTCCGAGTTGGGCGTGACGGAGCACATTGAAGGAGACCCCTGTAAGTTTGCCCTTTGGTCTGGGAGAACACCCTCATCTGACAACAAGACTGTTCTCAAGGTATGCCTGTCTGTCAGCGCAAGCTGCCGTCTGTTAAACCCCGTTCAGTCGTTCAGTGGGTTGGCAATATTTGACCATAGATTTGGATGTCTGTATTATGAGGTTTATATATATTCAAAATCTGTGCAAACAGGTACATTTACACAGGGTCCTCAACTTACCGACACGGCTGGGACCAGAAGTTGGATCGTAACTCCATTTGTTCACGAAGTCTATTAATTTTATTTTCAGCAGAGTGATATTAAGCCACATTTGAACAGGAAAGTTAGATAGCAGTGATTATGTGTGGCAGAAGTGTGTTGGAGAAGTAAACCAGGCGGCAGCCATCCCAACCACAAAGAAAAGGAGAGAAATGAATCCCTGGGGGTCCAAGCTGTAGTAGCAGCCCACCTCTTGTGGACATTTTAATGTGGTTAAAGAGAACCTGAGTAGATATGTGTGTAGGTAAAAACCAGGACAGCAAACAACACATCTAGATGAAAGTCATGGTCAAGGCCTGTGTGACTGACCCAAGGAGTCAGTAGTGAGTGGTTGTCCATTCCCTGCTTTATGACCGTCTAATGCCGGGAAGCAAAAACAGATGATAGCTAAGTGAAAAAATATTATTAAAAATAAATAAAAGAATAATGTTCGTCCCTTGTAATGATTGTAAATTTGTAACTCAAACATTCAAAACACCAGGACCCTGTTACTGTCTGTAAGTAAGGTTGAGAGGTGAACCAAGAACCTCTGCAGATAAGTGATGGAGGTTAAGCATCTCCAGAACTGATATTCTCCACAGCAGGGAGCGAGACGAATGCCACAGGAGGCAACTGATCCTGCTGCTTCCTGCCAACTGACATTGTTGTCTGAGGACCATATACATCCTTATACAAGGGACTTACCAGTCCGTTTTACTGGTCAAACACACGCTCGGTCTGTTTATGGACAAGGGTGTTGATCAGAACTGGGGTTCCTCACTTCTTCAAGCAGTTGTTGATGATGAACGGTCAGCATTTTTGTTAACCCCCAGTTTGATTTATGTTGCTAGCAAGATGATGGGTGGCGAACATCTACATCCATGTTCCTTCTCTTCTGCCCCCACCTGCAGGCATCCAGCATCGAGGTGAAGCAGGAGTGGGTGAAGAACATCCGCGAGGTGATTCAGGAGAGAATCATCCACCTGAAGGGGGCGCTAAAGGAACCCATTCCAATTCCCAAGACACCTGCCAAACAGCAGCGCAACAACAGCAAAAGGTGAGCGTGTGTTCACCGTGTTTTTACCGCTCCGCAACCAGACACTCAAACAACTCATGTTTTTGCAGCCAGATTGGACGTTAATAAAGTTGTTAATAAAGTAGATGAGAACTCCAAAATTAAATAGGCATCGTATTGTTGCAACATTTTCAAAGTTAGTCCCGTTTCCCCTTTGAGTAGTTTATGAATTCGGATCCTTCTTCAGGGAAGCCGGTGAGGATGGAGACAGTCAGGGGGATGGGAGCAGCCAACCTGATACCATCTCCATCGCTTCCCGGACCTCCCAGAACACAGTGGAGAGCGACAAGGTAGGAGCACACATCTTTCTTTTATTATTATTATTATTATTATTATTATTATTATTATTATTATTATTATTATTATTATTATTATTATTATTATTGCATTCAGGTGAAGATTCTTTCCATTTCATTTGTCTTGCACTGCCTCTCACCTCCCTCTGTGAGCAAGGTACCTATTTTAAAAATGTTCTTGTAAAAATTATAAAATAGCTTAATGCTTTGGAGAAAAGTGTAGGAGTGAAGGTAAAAACATTTTTGTATCTGCTTAACTGCTAATCGCTAACTTTGTGGTGGTTTTTGCTTGATTTTGTCCCTTTTTTACTGCGATTAGTCAGTACTTAGATAACAAAGTAACTCTCATAGTTATCTTAATATACAGTGCTTGAACATTCTGCTTTAGCATGAATTTTTAGTGTTGATTCTACCCACATTTGCTCAGGTGACACCTTACAGACAGGTACCTGTCACTTGGTGCCCCACTGGGACCCACAAGAAGCTGGGCAACATGAAAGTGATTCAAGTCACCCTGTTGATGTGTTTCTTTCATCTGCTGATAAGAAACCCACCCAGCTGCTGGTGCTGTGCCATCGTTCTGGCAATGGGCCTCAGTTTCTCTTTATTCTGGGCACTGGTTCAACTCACGCCGAGTGCTGGGACAGGGCCATGTCCCCCCCCAAACTTGCTCGCTTACTCCCTCGCTCCCACGCACAATTCTGGCACTTTCCAAGTGGCAACGCCTTGTATGAGTGCTGAACACAGCTCTTTGTGGATGGGCCTTTTAATCTCTTTTTCAAAAAAAAAAAAAAAAAAAAATTCCAGAGAACAGTGATGTCTTTAACCTCCCAACTATATACAACTCACAAAAACGGTGTCCCACTCACGTGTGTGTTTATTTATTTATTTGTTTGTGTTCCAGTGGAGCAGCAATAATAATAATAATAATAATAATAATAATAATAATAATAATAATAATAATAATAATAATAATAATAATAATAATAATAATAAATGGATAGTGCAGTGGCCACAGTAGAATCTGACTGTGTACAGTTTACATGTTTGGTGCTCTGGTTTCTTCCCACAGTCCAAAGACGTGTTTCAGGTAAACTAAGCATTCTAAACTGACCCTTGTGTGTGTCTGTGTCTTTGCCCTGTAACGGGCTAGTGTTCTGTCCAGTTTGCACTCTGCTGACCTCATGCTTCTGGAATGGACTCTGCACGACCACCACACTGCATTTCCATAAGTGAGCATGAATAACGGTTAGACATAATAATAATAATAATAATAATAATAATAATAATAATAATAATAATAATAATAAACAAACAGGTGGAGCTGGAGCTGTGATTTCCCCGTCTCCCTACTTCAACAGCACAACCAAACCTGCCGTTCTGTAAACACTCTCATACAGACTGTTTTTTTTTTTCCTTTTCTTAATGTAACTGATTCATTGTTCTGGCTATGAAACATCCTCCATGTGCCCAGATCTCTTATTTTTGGGTCTCAGTGGACCTTTTCCGCCACTCTGTGTGGACATGAGCCGAAGTGGGGGCCGGAGGATGCTGAGTGGCTGGAGATGCGGACGCAGGCGTTTGCCGCTGCCACCGCTCTTGTCTGATGTTCTGCCGCAGCCATAACTTTGTGGGAAAAACCGCTAAGGAAGGAGCTTTTCTGGGGCGGTGGGCCCCCGCTTTGCCCGCCAGACAGCACCAGGTTCCCACCCACTTGGTGTCAAGAGCTCTGGGTGGGGAAGCACAACAACATGCAGACGCCCCTGCCCATGACGCAGCTGCGCAGATGAATAATGGTCCAGTGCAGCAGTTCATCCACTCCCACACTCACTGTGTTGTGACACACTGGCTCCTCAGCTTACAAACACAACTGGGAGTCGAAATCTGTTCATAACTCAATTTGTTCCTAAATCCAAAGCTACGTATATTTACCATTATATCATAATCAACAAAAGTTTAATAATTCAAAAGTCCCTTGAATTATTTACAAATTAGATCCGTAAAAGCTTTTCATATAGCTATAAATATTTTAATGCTTTAACGTCGAGCTACTTTAAAATAATTGTAGTTTCCATCCACAAACTCCTGTTCGCTACTAATTTTTCTTCCCTCTGGGGCCTCTTTACTGCCATCTATTGTCTGGGAGGGTAAACACAAGTCACATTTTCTCCACAGAAAGCTAAATTTTTAGAAAGTCGAGACGTGCAGTTGAAAAAATGGAAAAAAGGTGTATTCGAAATCTCATAAGTTGAAGGTGTGTAATAGAAGGATACAATGTTTTGTTTAAATCTTTTAGAGGAACAGGAAGTTGTGTTAATCCCTCTTGCCCAAAGGTCAGAGGTCACACTTGTATATGTGTCTGCCATTTTGTTGCATCACAAAACTGTTTATTCCCGCTTACAAATGGGGTTCAAACCAGTATTTCACTGCTGTCTGGTGTGTTCTCCCTCCTAGTGGCACCATCCTCCTGCAGTCTCGTGGCAGCCAAGCCTCTCTCTCTCGCTTGCTCACCCACTCATTCAGTCAGACATGTGGAGGTGCTTGCCTCCCTGCAGGTGAGAGAGGGCCACGCCTCCTCAGGTGCTGCTCTGTTGGCAGAGAGACAAAGAGGCTGGTAGCAGGACATCAAGCAGTCAGGCCTGCCGGTCGCAACGTTAACCGTGTGCCCTCAAAATGCCCAAGTGGATGAGTTTCAAACTGTCGAAGGAGAGCAGCTGTGTGAGTAGCTGGAGTGATTTATGGAGAGAAGTTAATGTTTTCTCAGTGAGAAAGCAGCCTTACTGGGGAAAGGTGTTTGGCGCATGTAGGCTCAGTTCTTCTAAGCAGATGTGCACAAGTGGCTGAAACATCGTTTCTTCGTCACTCTTCTGTAAAGTTTGTTTTTGCTCATGAGGATTTTTAAAAATATTTCATGGAATTGAGAAGTAAAAACCTTATGATATAAAGCCTGATTGTGAACATTGTGTTCTCCTATTTCCATATATTCCTAGCCTGACTGTAGCGTGTCTGAGTGCTTTTGGGATGTTTGTCATAGCAGTCAACCAGGGCAGCAGATACCACCGTGGTTACAGCTGCCGCATAGGTCAGAGTCCCACTCCCTGTTATCATACCTTTGAACAAGGCATTCACTCTGAATTTTTATAGTAAAAATTACCCTGCTGTATGCATGGGTAAACACTGTAAGTAGCTTAACAATGTGAGTCACTGTGGTGAAAAGCAGCAGCCCACAGAAATGAATATAATTGTAATTGTTGCCTTATAAGTGAAGGTTCTGGGTTTGAATCCCACTCCTGTACCTGTGATCGAGTTGTTTATTATTATTATTATTATTATTATTATTAATAATAATAATAATAATAATAATAATAATAATAATCCCATTAGTGTGACTTTCCCATGGCAATTTGGACAGTGTAAAATGGGCTGTGTTGCGATATAGTTAATCTGTCATTCTCCATGCTGCACGCAGGAAATGGGCTGATAAAACAATCTGTATGAGGTAACACTGTTGTGCTTTAACTGGAACAAACATGTCAGATCCCCATGCTCATTTGCATAGCGAAATACCCATCTGCGGTCCCCATTCAGCAGTATTTACACCGTTGTTTCCTCTTAGAGCGCTGCAGGAGTAACAAGGGCCTGTGGACACAGCTGTGAAACGCCCTGCATTGTGTTGGGCAGTTTAATATTTGTTTCAGGCTTTGTGATGTATAAAATGTTACTGGTATCTGTTTGTATTTGCTTTTATTATCAGCAACAGCTTTGTGCGGTTTATTTTATTTGGTCAGTGGCACTGATCTTCAAGTGCTGATACATGCCATGTATTTTTGCTAAAAGGTGGGGTTCAAGAGCAGGGAGCTGGCTAGGGATGTGATCCTTTAGATCACAAATCCAGTTCTCCAACCGCAAAATGGTTTAAGGCAAAAGCTTCCCTGCGCTTTTGTTAGTGACAGTAGAGGATGTGGGACAAAAGGTGAATCAGTGGAATAGAACAGAAAACTAGAGTAAAACAATTCCCATTAGAGTAGTTGTGTGTCTGTCTGTCTTTGTGTGAGGCTCCTACCTGAGTGTCCTTGCTTCTTCATCCTTGTTGGCTGTGACCAGTTCTCCTGAGCAGCCCACAGAAATGAACTCTCATCTTAATTTTGCCATCACTTTTCATTGACACCTGACACTGCTGTGGTGACCTTGCCCAGGTGGAGAGGGTCCCTTTTCATTCCATGCCAATCCCTGACAGAGAATGATATGTTTCCATAGTAACTAATCACTAGCTGGTGCTCTTTGTCTCTGCACAAGTAGGGTGTTGTTGTTGTTATTATTATTATTATTATTATTTATTATTATTATTATTTATTTATTTACCTTCCCAGGTAACAAATAACACAGTGGTAGCTCTTGCTTTGCAGTTGCTGGGTCAGGTTCATTTCCCCACCTCCCATTGTTGGTGCTATAGATCATTGGTGCCCCACCTTGAACTAATACAGTAAAAAATACTCTGCTGTTTAAATGGCTAAATAACAGTAAGTAGCCTAATGTACAAGTATAATATTCTTAGTTGAACAGAAAAAGAATAACTAAAAAGAAATTAAACATAATTTCCTCTCATTGTTGCCACGGTTTCTGTCCAGTGCTCACTGAGCTCCCCAGCTGAGCCTGCCACAGCAGTCAAATCCACCCTCAGTCTTCTGGTTCCAGCTCCTTAACCACCATCACTCCCCATAACCAGTGTGCTGCAGTAAACTTTTTAGGAGGAGAACTTTTTATTCTCCTCCACTGCACTCATTTCCCTTGAGGTCGCTTTTAGCAACGACCGCTCCGTAAACTCAAACACACAAACATACACTCACGTTTGAGTATGTGAGCGATAGCTCTGTCTGCTGGAAGGGCCGTGGTGCATGGAGGACCGGGGACCTGCAGCCTCGTGGCTTTCTACAGGAACAAAAATAGATGTCTGGTGGTGGCTTGGTGAAGACCGTCTGGGACCACGTTGGGCGTGCTCACCCACATACCTCGCCATTTCCTGGTGTATGCAGGCGTTCAGTGATGTCCAATTAGCCAGCATTTCTATTTTCCTTAAGCTGGGTGGAGCAGCTTATTGGGAGGCGATTGATGTAACTGCTCGTGTGGTCTCAGTACTTACCCAGTTCTGCTGTATTTCACAAAAAATCATGCAAGGAGAAGGGTTGGGATGGGGACCAGGGTTGGGGGTTGGTCTTTTGTGTATCATCCTTCCCCTGGCATCAGTGATGCTGTTGCTTGGACACAGATCGTCACACCTTTGGTTCGGCTGCTTCTCTCTCTGTGTGTGTGTGTGTGTGTGTTTGATATTATTATTGTGTGTCCTTTTAGGCAGGGCTCTTTGTAAAATGAAACTAGATGCTCTGTAGGGGGTCAGCCAACATTCTTCAGGATTTGTGCATGAAGCAAACAGGGTTCCTCCACATAAGCTGGAAAACCATCTTGGGTACAGCTGCTGGTTTTCTTATTTTTCTTCTTTATTATCATTGTACTTTTTATTCTTAAATTTCTTTCCACTTTTGTCCTAAGATGTTGGGTGAAGGTTATAAAAAATTAAATAATATTGTGAAGTAGTCTGTACTTTATTAAATTTGATCTGTAGAGCATTGAAAAAATCTTTTTTATTTGCATTTCAGAATGACGATTTATGTTATACTGACCAAACTAAATGACTTTGCTCAATTTAATGCACATTCACCTTATTTACAATTAATTTCTGTATTTATTGCTACCTTTATGGGTGAGGACAATGTTCAAGAACTGAGTTCTTAGTGTGCCCCAGTGGTAAATATACACAGTGTGTAGTGGCTTGTGAAACTATAGAGTTAATTTAAAAGTCTTTATTGAAGTGTTTCTTTTGCTTTTTGTATTCTGTGGACAGTAAACTTGAATACTGTAAATTCCAGCCCCAAGGGGGCCTTCAGTTGACAATTAGAACCAAATTCATTTTCAGTAACTTATACACGGAATGAGAGTACGAGCAACAAATTATCATTTAAAAACACTGGAAGGCATCAAGTGCTGACTTGTGCTAGATAAGCGAATTTGGCAAATTGATTTCAGACTGTGTTTGCACACGTGCACCTTGCCTTCCGCTCATTTTCTGTCGGCCGCTCTCCCTAAATAATGATTACCATCACTGTTCGGCAGATGCATTTATACTAAAAAAATTAAAAACAATAATTTTATTCATTCTTATATAACTGGATGTGTATTGAAATTATAAAATAAGTAACAGATTTTACCCTTTTCATTTATGGTGGACTGTTTGGTCTCCAGAGGTAATAATTAATTATAGGATCTGTGTAGGAGAATTGTGAAACTCAGTGGTGCCCCCGACGAGTCTCTTGCGGGTCCAGGTCGGATCAGTGGTGCCTTGGCTCCCATCCCAGGGAGCTGGGGCCGAGTGTAAACAGGGCTGACATCATGTGGGGGTTAAGTGAAAGCAGGCGTGCAGGAAGAGGCGCGGCGGGACCCCGCAGGCCTGGGAACCGCATTCCGCAGCTGCGAGAAGGACCAGGCTGCCAGGCTCCGGTGCTGCGCTGTGCCTGCTGCTGTCATCCCCGGGGAAACACCCTAGCGAGTGTTGGGATTCACTGCTTCGCTGAAATCAGTCACTTTGACAGATTTTGGTGTGAAGAAGCTCCACAGAAATAAATCAAGTTACCATACTGAATCTGTTAAAGCGCCATTACTGGCTGTGCGCCTTCTTTTCTGTGGCATACAGATCCAGCGTCTATAAAGGCGCACTTTTTTTCATTTATGTGCATACATACACAACATTTGTACAACAGGTGGTTTTTACCATCCAGTCAATTTACCCACAACAAGAGTTACTTAGAAGTGCCGAGGGTTTTTGGATTGCGAGAGTAACAGCTGCCTTGACTGTGGCTGATGTCTCGTTGGATGTGGGTTCAGGTTTGGCTCAGTCTGTGTTGAGTATGCTTGGGTTTTCTCACACAGTCCAAAGATGTGTGTTCCATGTGAATTGGTCACTCTTAACAGAGCTTAGTATATGTATGTAATGAGCTGGTTTCATTCAACAAGTCCCTCACACCTGTCCATTTGGGTTAGGGTCTGGACACCAAGGTGCTTAGATTACACATGGATGGATGGATGAATGGATAAATAACCCTGTTCTGAACCTGCTGAGTCGGGGCACCTTGAAATGGAGCCGCATGCTATGTGCGAGGACCTGTCAAGTAGCTCGTTCAGCTGCCTCCATGTATAGAAAGGTTGCGTTGGCCTTGGCAAAGCTGCTCGCTGGCTATCACAAACGGGCGGGCCATTTTGATGTCTGTTTTCCACAGCTTTAGGGAGTCTGCGTTACATAATGGGTTGTTATGGTAATACAGAGACCATGCATCCACACACTTTTTCCAGTCCTGCAGGCCCCCATGCTCTCCACCCCGGAGTCTTGACTCCCTCATGTGGATATCAGCTGAACAGACTAAAGCCATTCTGGCCACGTGACCTGGAAGTTATACCGAGCACATGTTCCACACACACATGTATTTAACAAATGGGTGTTCGCACTATATATTGTTGTGAATTAATGAGTGTGTGTTTAGGATCTGACCAGGCGTGGACCGGGCCTTTTTTTCTGAACATGCTGGTGGGCCGGATTATGGGAAAGGCTGGTTATTTCACGGCTTGGCTGTATTGCTCGTGTCTTTATGCTGTAAAAAGACAATTGCACCCACAGTGCAAAAGGTCTCAGATTGTTTTCAAGGATGTCCTGATATCCCCAGGAGTTAATGTCGTCGTCCTTCTGTATGGGCTTTGACTTTTTTCCTCTGGGTGCCCCTCCCTTCTCCTGCTGTGTGTTCCATGTCAAGTTAAACTGGACTGAGATGCAGATCAATTCCAAACAGAGGACACATTTTTTACTGTGTGTTTATTGTTATTTTAGGGACGTTGCAGGCTGTTACTCATTTTAAAAACCTTCCAAAAATTCCTGGCCAAGTTGATTTATTTGGGGTGACAGTTCGTGTGAGCTATTAAACACTTCATTTTTTAAACTTTTAATTGAAAGTGACTCTGGAAACTTGAGACTGGAAACGCAATGTGGAGTACAGCAGAGTGCAAAACCAAGGTAGCCGCTTACAGCGGATATCGCCAGACTCACTCATCCATGCCTCCCATACATTTTAGGTCAAAAGTGACAATGATCGCTTTGTTTTTATAGGCCTGAAGATGTTCCTGGCGTAACGCTCGAATGATTACTGTATTTTCATATCTAGTGTTTCTGAGCTTTGTGATGTACAAGGACAATTTGAACTTTTCTGTCTCGGATGTGAGCCAAATATAAATGGTGATGTAATGGCTGTTTCTAACCCCCTTCTCTCTCTCTCTCTCTCTCTGTCTCCCCATCATCCTCTTCTGCCCGTTCTGTCCCAGCTCTCTGGTGGCTGTGAGCAGACCGTGGTCCTGCAGGACTTCAGCGCCACCAGCGGGGCCGAGCTCAGCGTCCAGGCGGGCCAGGCAGTTGGAGTTGCTGGAGGCGTGACAGCGGTGGGCCCGGCTGGTGCCTGGTGCAGGCCACCGACCGCACCCCCCGCAGAGGAAGGCTTTGTGCCCTGGCGCCCTCTGTATCTCCCACTCATACAGCAACGATGAGATGGACTGCTTCTTCCCCATGGGGGAAAGGTGAAGTACTGGGGTGACCAGTAGGGGACTAGGGGTCAGGAGGAATGAACTCCAAGGCACTGTTGAACATTTTTTGTTCTTTGAACTGTGTCTTCAGTGGTCAAAATTAAACCTCTTCGATATATAATTCCAGTTTTAGTGTTTTTAATCGCATTGCTTTAACTCAGCTGTTCCACATACATTTGCATGAAATACTATATAAAGAATGTCTCACTCAGATGGACAACCTCTTGATTAATTTACAAAACAGATACTTATTCCTGGTTCTTTTGACCACCTGTGATCGGTGGTACATAACCAAGTTACAAATTTCAGTTCCATTATAGTTTAAAAGCAACATTCAATATAATACACATCTTCCTTAGCATGTAGAAAGAGATGAATTACTCCTCTCTGAATGACTGCCAAATTTTTTAACTCAGGAAAAGTAAAAATATTAGACAGTTGATGACTCATTTATGGAATATGTATTTATTATTTATAATTTATTCATTTTTAATTGCATTGTTTATTTATTTTCCTCCATATCTTTTGAAGTCCTCTAGGGGCGATATTGTTTAACTGCTTCTTAAACTGTCTGCAGAGTAGAGGTGTGTGTTCAACTTGTGTTCAGTTGTTCATTGATGAATAATTTTATTTGTAAGTTAATGCATTCTACACTGATGACAATTATATATATTCTGTCGAATCCGTAATGATAACGTTATAGTTAGATGCGGCTTCTGAACCTACGGCGTTCCTAAATAAAATAAAGAGTACGATACGATATATATATATATATATATATATATATACTATATATATATATATATATAATATATATATATATATATATATATATATATATATATATATCTTTTAGTTTGGACATTTAAGATTTGGCATTTTGTTTACTTTGACTTTTACATCAGTTACAAATACTCTCTTGAACAAGGAGAAAGGCTTCCTCCCAAAAAATGACTGTGTAAAAATATAGATGCCCCACCCTGTTCGCATTTCTCCAGATGTGGTTCATTTTAACTGCTGGGAAGGAATGGCCTTAGAGATACACACACACAGAAACATAGCATTTGTAATCTGCACAGCCTGTTTTTGCCTGTTTTCACCTCACATTAGCAACTCCATTGCCAAATGTTTGGTTGTTTTGTTGTCTGAGGAATTTGGATTCTTTTTGGTCCCAATAAATTCCAGTTATTTCAACAACATAATATGTAGCTTGATACCTGCAGTGTTGTTGTGTACATTAGCTTGACTTTGTAGTTGCCATGGGCAACAGGTGCTGTTGCACTTAGAGCAAAGGTCTCAAGTTTAAATCCCCACTCCTGCTGTATACCCATAATCAAGGTATTTACCCTGAACTGACAGTAAAAATTACCCAGCTGTATAAGTGGGTACATCACTGCAAGTCATTTAGTGAACAAAACCTTGCAATGTAAGGTTTAGAATAAAGGCATGAGGTAAAGTTTACTGTTATTACTACTAACAGTAGCAATAATAATAATAATAATGGGGGTAATAGATTACAAAACTTAAGTACGAAAGCAAAAATTGCATCTGTGGCAGAAGCCCTACTGCCAGCAAGGCAACAGAAAGAGTTACACACGTGCTCTTCTGCTCAACTGTCATCCTCTGTGTTTTGTGTTGGATTCCGCCTGTGTTCTTGCCCATTCTTTTGCTCTGACGTTTCGGTTGATCATCCCCGGATCATCCATAACTACTGTGATCGCTGACCCGTGCGGAGCTCCTCTGTGACTCTGTCTGGGAGAGCAGCCAGGAGCCACGCCCTGCCATGCCCAAAGCTTTCTTTTGGTTCAGGTCTCTCTTGTTTGGTATCTACTGCCTAGTGAGAATATCTTCCCTTCCCCAAGTTTCCTGCTTTGGACATTTTAAAGGATCCGATTCCAGTTGCTGGAAACATTCCCAGGAAAAAGGAAAAGTAGAACCATCCGAGGCCAAGGGGGCGTGAAAATATGTGAGAGGATGAAAAATGACAACACTGGAAGCAGTTTGGTTTTATGAGTGTTCTGGTCCACGCTGCAAATCCTTCTGAAAACATCTCTGCTTCTCAGGAGCTACAATGAATCCCTTGTTTGCAATGAGACAGAATAGTTCCTTTTCCCAGGCCTTCAGGGTCTCAGCCAAACGCGACGTGTCACTTGCAAGGCTTTGAGTTGCAGTGTTCCACATTTTTTGGTTGCAGTGAAGGTTGGAGATGTTGCTTCACTTCCCGAGAAGCAAAGATGTTTCTTACTAAAGCAGTTAATACTTTGCTGGAATTTGACATAGGATAGTACTCATAGAATCAAACTTGTGACCGTAATATCCAGGTTCAGACCCCAGCGGGTCATTTCATAGCAATATAAAGAGAGAAAGTGTATACAAAGAAGCTGCAAATACATAAAAATACGTAATACAACACTGGGGCAGAAGACACTGCTTCAGGTGGGCTGCTTCTCACCGGTATGCACTGTCAGCACTTCTGCCTTTTTGTTTATGGACAACTGAAATGTTTTCGTGCACTCGGCCTCTTCTCCTAAACCCTTGGTGCTCTTTTCTACCCCCGAAAACCAGACTCTGTCTGAGCTGCTCTCCCAGTAAAACACTGCTGTAGTACATAACCATTATTCACACCATAACAGGCCTCATAGCTACATTTCATTACCCAGAGTGCACTAAGTTACGCTGTAAGTCGCCTCATGCCGCTTTCCTGTCGTTGGTTTTAAATTTTGTGTCCCAAATACCACAGAAATGCATAATATGATCATTCTGTGATGAACTGGCATGCCGTACAGGGTCACATTTTATAGCCTAGTGTATCCAGGACAAGCTCTGGACCACCAGCACCCTGACCAGGATATTGTGGTTAATGATGGATGGATATTTTGAACATCTACAATATCTCCTAGCATCTCCTTATTTTCACTTTGGAAGTTGAAAATGTAATATTTAATAATTTGCTTATCTCTACCGCAACAGACACCAGAATTTCAATAAAGGGAACACCATTATCTACCCCCCCCCCCCCCCCACTGAAAGCAGTGGTGAAAGGTTGTAACATTTGCCTGGGATGGTCATGTAGGATGGTCTGGTAAGTTCGAAAACTGGCTGCATTCAAATTATTGTGCAGTTTAGATGTTAGATGCTTGACCACATATTTATACGGTTGGCCTCACATGTGGACTACAGCGGTAAAATACATTTCTAACCAAATGTGTAAAAATAAGTATTTTCTGTATGTTCATAAAATTTCATCAACAACATCTGGGTTGCGGTGCAAGAATATCTTCTTCTTCTTCTTTCGGCTGCTCCCGTTAGGGGTCGCCACAGCAGATCAATTGTTTCCACTTCTTCCTGTCCTCTGCATCTTTCTCCGTCGCACCCACCACCTGCATGTCCTCCTTCACCACATCCATAAATCTTCTCTTAGGCGTTCCTCTCTTCCTCTTGCCTGGCAGCTCCGTCCCTAGCATCCTTCTCCCGATATATCCAGAATACGCGGTGCAAGAATATAAAAGGGGATAAATGACTCCCCCCCCCCCCCTTTCCTAGGAGGGTTTTATCAGTGAGGCCTTTCAGAATGAAAATATCAGAATTTGACTGTAAATCGCACATTATACGTTTTGAGTGAAAGTGTTGGCTAAACAATTACGAAAGCACTATCATAAACCAGGATTTTGTCATCACAGTGTGATATTGCTGTTGTCCATAACAACTTTGAAAGTTTACATTCCAGGATCGTATATCAGCAGAGTGCAGAAATTTCCTGCAATGCATTCAAAGTGTATAGCTCGAGAACAGGGAGACAAAATGCCCCATTATTCACATAATCCTGTGTAACACAAGAGGGGCCTGCTGACACTGTGGTTACCTCAGTCACCACGGTGCCACTTCCCTGTTTCCAGAGTTTCTGCTTTAAAAATAACACCACGCTTCTTCTCAATGACTCTTTGTGACAAAAGAGAGGCGTTTTGTTTGTCGAGGGAATCGCGGTTTTGGAGTTTGTCACCTCCCACCCGGCCACGATTGTCCCAGCGAGCATCACGTGGCTTTGCGAAGAGCGACTTCTCTAACAGCAGAGCATTACGCTCGCCGCCTGGCTTGCGTTCCTCTCGACTTTGTCACCGCTCTTGGTGAAGAGGGCTCGGACCCGATAGCTGCCCGGCGCAGTGCCCCCGTGGTGTGACTTACCGTAGCATAGGTTTGCCGTACATTAGGACTGCATTGTTGAGGTGGTGCATGAGTTTTTCTCCTGCCTCATAAAAAGTAGTTCAGCAAGTTGAGCCAAGAGGCCCATTGGTCCAGGCAGTTTTCCCACATCACCACGTTTGGTTGGTTTGCATATGCGTTGCGTATTTATGGGTGTGGGACCATCATCTTGTGTTAGGATGCAAAGCTGAGCATGTGGCTCGCGTGTAAACTGGGGGCAATTTACACAGGTTCCTGTTATCAGACACTCAGGTCTTAGGTAACTGTGTACTTCTGAAAAGTGCTTACTTTAAATGATCTGCTTATGGATGCAACTGGGATTTCCCCCTGCCATCTTCAGAATGGCACAGGAGGAGTCCAAAACTAAAAGCTCATTAAGTGTCAGTTTTGGTCCTGGTGGCATGCGATGAGCTCCCTCAGTCCTGCAGAGCCTTTGGATCCCCAAAATCCAAAAACATTATGAAGCCCATCTCTTTCTGGCTTATTTTTCTCCTGATCTCCATAACAGCCCAACACCATCTACTATGTTTATCTATGTATTTGCTAACTGAATGTCTTGAGGGATGTGACCCAGCAATGTGGTGGTGTCAGACATGCTGAGCTTTGGTTGTCCTGTCTGTGTCTAAAAGCTCTTTATTTGTTGTCTACTGAGCATCTACTGCATCATTAAATATCAGAGTTGACTTAAGCGTTCATGCAGGCTTCCAATCCAACCCCCTGAAGCAGTGGGTTTGCCAAGCAGCTAAACAGAATGGCATTCAAGTCAGTGTTTGCATTGTGCTCGGCTGTAACTCATACACTCGGGCCTGGTTTTGTTCCAGAGCACCTGTGACAATGGCGTAAAGAGGCACGCAAAACAGTCTGATCACAGTTACATGGGAAAGGATCTGTTTTCGCAAGGACAATGTGGCCAAACTATCATGGCGAAATTTACATGCTTCTTGAGTCACTCTGAGTCAGCGCCCTTAGTCGCAGCACAGGCTGCACCAGCCTGAATGCAGCGACTCGGTGCTTTTCAAACACCCCCATACCTGAATGAGCTGCACCTCATTTAGCCCTTTTTTTTTAAACCTTAGACCTCTTTTAACTTTACCCTTTGAGTAATGTCCTATAGCACTTTTATTTTTTGATTTGTTACCCACAAAATAGTGTTTTCTGTGTTTATCTGCTGCAGTTTTCAAGCTCCTTTTATATAATATACTGTATTAATGACCTCCTGTGTTGTTGTTCCATTGAGCTCCATTTCTCAAAAACACAATTACAGTGCAAACTGAGGTATTACTGCATAGAGAAACCCACCACTTTACGGCATTTTGGCATGTAACTGCAATTTATTTTGCTTTCAAATATTTCAAAGCATGTGGCGTTCAGAGTGGTTGCTTTGTAACTGACAGTCCGGGTTTAGATCCCATATCCTGATGTAATACCCTCAATCTAGGTACTAACCCTGGTATTGATACAGTTAAAATTACCAGCTGTGTAAATGGGTAAATCAGGGTACGTGACTTAGCACACAACCTAGCTTCATTGTAGAAAGGTGTCAGGGATAATAAAAGGGTGATGAATAAATTTATGAAAGAAAAAATGATAAAGTAAGGAGAGGATTTGATATTTTGAACAGGCAGTCCCACTGGTCGGTTGTAGTTGTATAAACACTGGCATTCCACATGCGTGTTGCGAGGAGAGAAATTACTGTATGTTGTATGAATGGTGTAAATGTGTAGATATGGTTTGTTTCCCTGTGTAGTTGTACACTCAGCTGGATGGCTGTCAGGGTTCTTGGTGTCTTTGTCCGATGGGCTGTAAACTGAGTCTGTGCTTGTGTCCGTTCCCCCCTCTGTGTGACTTGGTTTGGGTCCCGCCCCTCAGTGATCCCTCCCCGATTCCATCACTGTGTCTTGGTTTGGATCCTACCTCCTCCCGCCCCCCTCAGTGACTCCTCCCCACCTCCTGGTCACAGCTGGGAGAACTTAGTACAGAGGCAGTGTGCGCCTGGCAAGCGCCGCATGCGGATACTGCGCTTCGCATATCTCTCCTACGGGTGTCTCCTCCTTGGACCATGTGCTCGTAGCCGAGCAGGATGAAGAGCGGGATGAGGTGCTGCCCCTGTTTCGGCTGGACCCTGGAGCACTGCTGCTGCTGCTGTCCCAGCGTCTCTGGTGGGTACCTCACCTTGACCCCCCCCCCCAAGGGGGCGTAGGCTCAGAAAGAAACAGACAGGCGTCACCTGGCCACTTGATCTGTGATTCATTTTGATCACAATTTTGGGATTTCAGTTTTGTAACTTTAAGTTGTCAGTAAAGGCAGCAGGTGGGTTAAAGTGTTCAACTTTCCACTGGAAGCACCCAGGTTTGAATGCCACCTCTTGCTTTAGTGCCTTTGGTCAAGCTTCTCATCCTGAACTCATACAGTAAAAACAAACCTGCTGTACAAATGGGTAGAACATTAAGTTAATATTGTAAGTGGCCTTGCAGAAAAGTGCCATCTGTATAAAAAAAAAAAAAAAAACTGAGCTTTATTTATTCATATATATATTTATTTTTGGAGGTCTGATGATTCCAGATCTAAGGGGTGTGTGTGTGTGTGTGTGACGTACATGCTGAGATCATATCAATGTCTGCTTTTCTCCTCTTGTTTGCATGAACCATGTTGCCTCCTCCGTTTTATGAGCCCTCCGTCAAGAGGAAAAACACACCAGGTGAGGAAGTGCAGCCAGGTTGTGGGCAGTGGGTCGCAGCCGCTTCAGTTAACAACCACGTCTGTGACGCACAGGTGCCCCGGTTGATAGGGGGTTGGCGATGGTTTGAGACATTGAATAAATTATAAATAAGGTGAAAAATGTGTGCGGGGGGGGGTGGGTGAATGCGTAACCTTGGCACTGTAGATGTTAGTCAACAGTGAAAGGCGTATGAGTGAAAAGGGTTGATGGGGGCACCTTTCTTCATGTGCGTCATTTGCTCTCAGGCTCACCCCTGCCACTGAACCTTAGAGTACTTGCCCATCACGGTAAAGAGCTCCAAAGTGTTCTCGGCCTGGTCATTAACCTGGGCGCCTGCTCAGCAGTTCACTGGGGCAGAAAGTGGCCGCAGTCAGGATTTTGTTGTCAACAAGCTGGAGAAACCCAGGTCACGATGGCTCAGAGTCACGTGCAGAGGTGTCCAGCATCAGGACACGGAGGGACACATGGGAACAGGTTTTTAATGATGAAGCGATTTGGCTTGGTTTAAATAGGACAGCATGGACGAGTTCATTGGGGGGGGGGGGGATAGTTCTTAAAGGACTCGAAATTGAATCCCACCTCCTGCTGTTGTACTCTTGAGCTTTTTACTTAACTGATACAGAACTGATACACTACAAATTAGCTGTATACATCGACAAATCGCTATAAGCAGTAGCTAAACATGGTAAGTGCTAAAATCGAAAAGCATAATACTGCTATTATTTATTATTTATTGCCTTGTATCAAAATCCACCTATGATTTTTTTTTATTATTATCATTCTATCAACAGTTGCACTACTCCCTTAAGTGATAAAGTGCAATAGTCATAAAGTATGCATATTCCTGTGAGTTAAAGATTACATTTTAGCTTTACCCTCTAAAGGAGAGTTTCATTTTGACCATCCATAGTTTGAATAAATGCCTCTATGGCAAAATGCTGCTGAGTTTAAAAAAAACAACAAAACTAAGACTTCTATACATTTTCCTTTTAGTATGAGTTTTAAAGAAATCTAAATCCTTCAACCTATAATTGTAGTGATAAAAACACCCACTAGCTGCATGTATTGTTATTTTTTTTCTATTTATATAACGTGTTTCACAAAGGTGGCTTATGGCGTTCCAAAGCATGTGGTGGCAAGGGCGACCCACAGGTGACAGTTCATTTCTCACTTGGGCCAGCAAGGTGAAGAATATTGGGAAACGGTTCTTTTTTAAAAACTTAATTTCTCAATCAGCTGAGACTAAAAAATGAATTTTCATGAAGCCCTTTTATGTGATGTGTGAAAGCGTGAGGCCCTCTTTGAAGATGAGCGCAGGGACAAACAGAGCACGGGAGGGATCGCAGAGGCTGCTTGGTGCCGTGATGAACTGAGGTTACCTGACAGCTCAGCTTCTTCTCCGAGGAACTGATGTGCTTTTTGCTGATGTGATGTTATCAACCGTCTTTTGATGTCTGACCCAGGAGAAGTGCAGCTGCTCTAAAATCCCGACTTGGCACGTTGAAGTTACTGTTTATGGCGCACTTTCTTTGAAAGTCCTTATTTTGTAATTGTCATCAAATTGGTGGTTTGGCTTATGTGAGGACTGTGGAGAGGGGGGGAGTCGTAGTGAAATGCGTTCGTAAGAAGTAGCAAGCCCTGCAGTCAAAGCGGTGACCCACTCATCTGGAGGTGACGTTTTTATTTCTGCGTTGGGGCAGCAGGACACAAATTTGGAAGCTTTCCTGCCCCCTGGGCAGCTTGCGACATAGTGGTTAGAGCCATCACCTTGCAGTCACAGGATTTGGGTTCAAATCCCACTTTTTGCTGTGGATTGAGTTATCAGCTTTTTTAATATCAAATGTTACCATTCCAATGATGTAAGACAGTGTTGTAAGTTGCCCCTGGAAAAAGTAACAGAAGGGAAATAATAAGGGAATAAAATGGCAGCAGGCTCTTGGTGACACAAAAGACGGTGAGGTCAAGAGCACTGTGGATGGGAGAGGGATGTGAAACAGGTGAAAAGGCAGGACAGTACAGCTCAGCACGTCTCACGGGTTCGAGCAATGGGAGGGTGAGGGAGGACTGGGCCACTGGAATGCAGAGCAAGCCATGCAATTGGTGCCGCTATCTTGGTGGAAAGATAAAAGGCCTGTGGCATGACTCACGGGTGCAGAGCAGAAGAGGTTGAACCTCGGGTTGGGGGGAGGGGGTGAGGCTCCAGCAGGAAATCCTCAGCATAGAGGGATCCAGTTGGTTGGGTCGATTATCCCAGCAGCCAGGGTAGGTGTGGCAGGTTGCAGCATATGACGCCTCGTGACAATAGGATGAGTGCTGCGATAATGCAGGCCTCCCTCCTCCACCTCATGCGCTTCGCACATCTCAGCATCGCACCGTGTTATTACATCATGTAGCCTGTAACACGGGGCGTCACAGCAGCCTGCAACACAAAGGACACCGTTGTCCTAAAGGTTATGCTCCATCCCAGCTAAAACGAGGCTGTTGTCCATGAGGGTCATACTTTTACCTTAAAGACACATCGGTCACCATGAGCATTTGTTTTATGATCATCCTGTGGTTTAATGGTGGAAAAACACTCAGTTGGAGGCTCTCTCTGTGTGCGTGTGTGTGCGTGTGTGTGCGTGTGTGTGCGTGTGTGTGCGTGTGTGTGCGTGTGTGTGTGTGTGTGTGTGGGTTGGAATTGTGCTGTCTCCCTAGCGTGTTAAACACACTGATCCGTTATCTACACCCAGCTGGGTTTTTATCTCCAAAGTCAGCTGTGTCCTCTAATGTTGACCATCTCACCCAAAAATGTGTTTGTTACGCGTTTCAACAACACTCAAAATTCTCATTGTGCCGGGCCTCGTTCCCCTCAGCGAGATGGAAAGCGTACTTCTTCAGAGTGCGCGTACCACCATCCCGGTCGGGTTCTTCGCAACACGGTGGTTGTGATTTTGGGAAAGAAAAGTTTAGAACAGTACTGTCAGGGATGGCTCTGCTCGGATTCCCACCCCTGTGTTGTGAAGCACCTGTCCCAGGTGGGTGTGTCTGTCTCCTTTATGGCCTCAGACTTAATTTATGTCAACATTTATTTGTTTAGTTGATGCTTTCCTCATGATAGCAGACTTATGCTGAGCTATATACAATGTATTTACTCATTTGTACAAGTGCAGAGGCAATGGCTTAAACCACTACACCACTTGCTGCCCCTGGGGGACCTAGTTGGGCAGCGAGTGGCACTGCCACCTCCCAGCTCGTGGGCTCTGAGCATGAACGTGGGTTTGAAACTAACTTGCTCTGTGTGGGGTTTGCATGTTCTCCCCATGTTTTAGGTGGCTTTGCTCCCACAGTTCAAACACGTGTGTTTTAGATGAATTGGTGGCTCCTTTTTTCATCCACAAACCGACGGTATCTTTTTCCACAAGAAAAATAGCCCAAAATGAGTATGACTGGTTTGTAGGGTAAGACATGGACTAAGAAAGTCTGTTTTTATATATTTATATTTTTGCTTTATTTCATTTCGCTCCGTGTTAATCGTGCAGTCCTTCCGGTGTTGTTGTCTTTCTGTCTACATGCAGTGTTTTTCGGTGTCTTGCATTCTCCGTTCCAAACTGGTGACCTTTAACAGGGCGTCTTGGCTCCATTTCTGCCAAGTTGCTTGTTGCTCATTTTTGATGTTTTGGTTGAAGTTGCCCTGAGTTTATTTTCGTCTTTCCTCCACATGACAGTTTCCTCAAATTGGCGATCCTGTCTTGCAAAAGAGTTTTGCTGAAAAGCAGATTTTCTGGCGAAATGTGGCCTTCCTGGTCAACGCGCAGTCTTAGGTGATTTTGTTTTTCCAGCCTATTTTAAGGAGACCGTGTAAGCGGCTCGGAGAGGCGGGGCTCGCGTGCCGTTGGGCTTCTGGCTGCTCTAAGCAGCCTGCAGTTGAACCTTCTAGAAGCCGCTCCGCCGAAATACCCAGTTGTGTGAATGAATGCACGTGTAAAATTGTAAGTCCGGTTCCCTTGAGTAAGAGGCAAAGGGAGGGGGCAGCACAACTAAATGAAATTTCGGTAAATGAAAGATAAAAATACATTTCCTTTCCATACTCGGGCTGCCAGCTGAAATACTGCACAAACATGCAATCCATGTGATCGCACAAACGCTAAATATGGGCACCACACAGACAACCGTGGCAACATATTTGGACATTTAACATTTCTAGCTGAAAATTCTTGTTTTTGAATGTGAAGTGTATTCAGATTTTTTACAATTTAATTGTCCTTATTGAATGTTTGGACCAAGCCTAAATGAATATTGGTGAGCGTATGAGGGAACGTGCACACCAGCAAAGACAACAATGGTTTAGAAGTTTGGGGGCTGTGTTAAAATGAGGTTTTTATGTCCTTTGTACAAATGTGTAATTTTTAGTTATTGTGGTATAATCTCCCCTCCTGAGCAAACTTAACTTCCAGCGCTTAATGTCCAAATGCGAAGACAGATGCTCTCGAGCGCACGCCCACGTCCGCTGTCGTCAATGGCATCGCCCGTGACAGGCTTCGCCGACGTCCCCCTTCCAGGCCTCTTGGTCACGGCGGTGTTACGGAGCGCCGGCGGAAAGTGCCGGGTCACGGACCCTCGGAGGGCGCCGCTGGTCCAGGGCGCTGATCTAACAAAGGCCTTTGCAGGAGGTGGCTGAAGGAGCCACATTCATGCTGTGAAAGGAATGCTTCATCAGATGGCTGCACAGGGAGCGAGAGAGAGGGGAACACATGGCTCCTTTCCACTCCATTCTGCTTGTCATACTGAGGACATGTTTTACACCCTTTTTACATTCTTCACACATTTTTGTCAATGTTTTCCCTTTGCAGAGTCAGATGACAACTTAAAAAAAAAAAAAAAAAAACACATAGGTCCTCAGGGCATTACAACCTCAGCAATGAAGTGGCAGTTTTCTTACTAAATGTTATTTCTTTTCATTGATACGCCACCTTCTGGAAGATTTTTGCAGTGCCCCCCTACTTATATAGGACCAATATTGGTTCATTATTGTGGGTTTGTTAATCAAATGCAGCTCTTGGTGTAAAATATTGTAGGCTGGCAAAAATATAGTAACAGCAGAGTTTTTGGATGGTAACAGAGCAGCACTCTCGCTCCCAGTGGGCAGATCACAGAGACCAGGGTGACAGACAGCACCTCTCCAAGGTGAGCCACGGTGTCTCGTGCACATGCCTGTACGTTTGGAGTCCCCTGGCAGGGTACTTATGACATGTAAATAAGAAAGCCCAACAAAAAACCCCGGCCAGAGCTAGGTTAGGATGTCAGAACCCTTGAGGCAGCTGTCTGAGGTCACTTTCTTCCAGCAAATAGAGTGAAAATGTGCAAACGCGAAACAATAATGGTCGTAAGTCAGCGACTACCCGACTTCATCTGTTTTATTTTTCGGTTCGAGTGAAAATTGGCTCTGGTCTGAAGGATCCATCTCAGGAAAGCATCAGAGATGTTTCCCATTTGGCTTGAACTAGAAGCTCTGTGTCCAAATTGCTTACTACCTGCAGTTTGTAATTGATTTTTAATCTCCCCCCCGAGCAGGTGGTACCTGCTCTAATGGCACAGCAGGTGTGTGTAACACCTCACCACCTGCCTGGACCTGTGTCCTCACCTCCGCAGGTGGGCTGGGTGGGCTTTAATTCTCCACCTGCTCCTCGCTCGCGTACCTGTGGCTCAGGGGTGTTAAACGGTCTTTTTGGTTGTCTTCACGCCAAACCGTTTCTCTGCATTACTCAGCCAAATGCTTGTCAGTTGCACGCGCTGTTTATACCAATTTCTTGCCTTCTTTTAATAATGAAAATACGAGGACAGCCCGCTCATGGAGTATCGACTGTAACTGGAACCAAACTCGCTTCAGGCCACGACCTGCATGCTTTCATAGCAACATTTGGCATTAACGTAGGCCTCTTGCTTGTGTTATGAAGAGCAGTTACACATTTTCAAAGGTACAAACATTTTTGAGTTAAATTGCCTCTAACCGTAGTTTATTTACTTGGGAGCCAAAATGTGTGCTTTGTAGCAGAGAAAAAAAAATGGTGTGTTTATCTCATGGGTTCAGTAGCAGTACAAGGCCATGAGGCAGCTTTAATTCAGGTCACTTAAACCAGTTTACCTGTGTCTTCCTGAGTGTTGGTGACCAGTAACAAAACACCCAAAATAGTCATTCAACCATTTTGAGTACTTGTTTGTGGTGGTAACATATTGCATTTCCGTTAGTTTTAAATGAACTTCAGTTTCGGGCGTATCTTGATGTTACGTGCTATCGTAGCTGTATTTCGGTTTTTACAGAATGCAACCTATGACTAAATCAACCATGCATTTTAATAAGCAAACGTCTGACTAAAAGTGACTTTGCAACTATGAATAAAACTTCTGGTGACCCCGGTCTGTTTGTAAAGCGACCCACCGTTGTATTATTATTTGAGTGTCGAATGAACAGCATTGCTTTTTTGGGACACTAAGCAGCAGCTTCCTTCTCCACTCTGCTCATTTGCTTGGAGGACTTTTTGGACCACAGCTGACTTTGCCGTCAGGAGGAAGATGGTGAGCGTGCTGAACGGTGGCTCTGTCATTCAGATGAGGCCCACGGGGAGTTTGCGCCCGGGACACCTTTCACGCTTCACTTCCCACCATTCGCCCTCCGCCCATTACTCATCTCAGCTCGGCCTCCTGTGCACAGCCTCCCCCTCCGAGCCCAACCACCCAGCGTGCTTGGTGATGCTCCCTGGCCGTCCTCCTGTGCAGGACTATGACAGTGACGCTATGCGCGAAACCTAACCGGGGCTGACTGTGTAGTAAACAACTGTGGTCAAAAGTTTGGGTACACCCGCTGGAAACACTAAAGGTCTGTCTGCGACGGTGCTTCCTCATTTCTCTACGTCTCCTCAACATTTATTGAGTCAAGTAACACTTTGCAGACTTTTTTCTTTACGTACTCGTAGTTATTTGTGCAGTTTCCATCTGATTCAGTAAAATAACCGTTTGTCTGTTTATCCATCTATGTATTATAAACAGATGAATGGTGTATATGTCTGTCCGCTCTGGATTAGTTGTTTGTTTAAACATTAGTTTTGTTTGTTTTTTCCAAGGAATTTAACAAGTTTGATCAGGAAAGCAGCCAACATGTCTTCCCTGCCCTTCTGGGCTAAGGACTGATTGTTGCAGGACAAGGAGGAATGTTTCTCTGGGTCTTGTCCCCAACCTCACACCTTCACATTTGGATTTTACAAACGTCTCCTCTACATCCATGGCAGCAGTGGCGCATAGTACAGCTTTCACCAGAAGATCTAATATTATCCAGACAGAATCTTCTGCTAACCTGCACGTCCTCCACTCTGTTAGTCAGTATGTGTTTTTTGTTCTCGCATCACCCCGTGAGTAGGAGGACTACTGTACTTCATGACATTTAGGAGTTAAGCAGAAAAGAGTGTGTTGTTGTCATGTGTCCCTTTGCCTCAACAGTGGTCAGTGTTCTGCACACGGTCAATCATGTGGATTTCATCCAGTCCGGTCAGCAGGGGCTCAGGGCTGCACTAGGATGTCTTTCATCAATGCATGAAAGCATCTGGTTTGGTCATTGTTCGCAAGTATATAAGCATGCGTCTGTGTCCCTGCAGTGGACTTTTGGGACGTTCTACCAGTATGGGGGGGCTCTGGAACGTAATCTGGTGACAAAGGCCCCAAGGCGATAGCCGGGGTGAGACCGCTGTAACTATGGCTCTTGGGCTCGAAGGTCCGTATGTCTCAGGACAGATCCCACGCTGTCTGTTCTGGCCCACTCGGGGCCGACACCGGCGCTGCTCTCAGGCTTCAATTAATAGCAGGCTGCTATAATGACTGCCTTTGTGCATTTGGAAACACAGGGGAGGGCTTGTTGGAAAGAAGGACTTGCATTAAAAAGAACCGGCCGTTATGCCTTGCTGCCCACAGGGAAAAACAAAATATGTAGATATGCAGTTGAGGAATATCTTAACAGCAGAGTCACACATGGTGGGTGAACGCTTGCTTATCTGTTCACGCTGAACGATCACCAGCATCACTACGCTCAGGGTACCATGGAGGTGCACGACCTCCTCAAGGAAGACAGTGGACCAAGCTGTCAGACAACCCTCTTTGGATTATGGCTGCATTCTGGTTTAGCTGATGCTCTTCTTCAAAGTGAGTTACACCGACTAAGTGCTTGAAGTGATTTTTTTTTTTTTTTCCCTCCCCCCTTTTACACACCTGGGTAAGTTTTATTGTATAAATTCAGTGTAAATGCCTTGACTACAGCAGGAGGTGGGATTCAAACATGGGTCCTTTAAGTACTTTGAGTCCAAAGACGATGGCTCTAACCACCCGCCCCCAAGTAGCCATAATTCTTCAGAGGAAGAATTTTTGTGTGAAAGCTGTGTGCCGGGCGTCGCTTCAGCCGCGTTACGTGATTCTGAAGCGTCTTTTGAAATGCAGTTCGACATCGGGATCCAACATCCTTGAACACCAGTGCAGGCGGAGTTCAGTTGAGGGGAAGGTTTTGTCGGCGGGCGGCGATGCTGCTGCTGTCTGCCGGGTGATGCCACGTGGTTCTGCTCCACGGCCTTCGCACGCGGCCCACATGAGCCGTGACTGCGAACACGGGAGCACAGACGTGCCATTGAGGAGGAGTTCGTGGGAGTCTGAAGTTCTCTGCCATCATGTGCTTCCTCCGCAGCAGGGAGAGGAGATGATAAACTCATCCCGGTTAACGGCAAAACAGCCACTTAACTCACATCTATGGCTGCGCGCTTCCTCATGTGGGTGGGAAACGGTGTCAAAGGGTGAATTTTTTTTATTATTAGTCCTGTTGAAAGGTCATTGACGTTGGTGGTGTTGAAGTTTTGTTGCTTCTGTGCACAGTCATGTTTAAAAGCTGTTCATGCCAGTCCATTTATTTAATAAATTAGTTTATTTTGTTCTGCTTTAATGACAATAAACCTATGTAATGCGTATACATTTATATCTTTATTATATCTTTTATTTTAGGTAGCGAGGATATGTGTCTGTGAGCAAGGAAATAATAAACATTTGATAGTTGGTTAATCTCGTGCTGCAGGACTTTCCAGCTGTTTGCACACCTCCATTGGAAAATCTTGTTTTTAAAAGTTTTAGTGGAAACAAATATGTTGGGTTGTCTATCGACAAAACCTCTGACTAAACAGACTTTGCTGATGTACCCCTCACAAAGAGACATCCCCCAAAGAGTGAAATGTTTCTGTGGATAAATGGATGTATTGTGTGAAAAAACTTGTAAATAAAGCTGGAGAGCACTGAAAAAAATATATTTTACTGAAATATGAGATTATGATGTGGGTGTGTTTTGGCCTACAGTGTCCTCGGCTTGTGTTGAACACTGAGAAGTCATGCAAATATAAACGGAACAAACAAGAGTCATATGACAATGAAGGACTCATATGTACATCAGAGAACATCACTAGGCACAGTGTCATACCTGAAGACTTGTGATTTTGCAGAAGGTGTCATACATCAAAGCAGCTGATTCGGAGACCTGAAGAAGTTGGAGTAGTAGCCACAGTGGGGGGGCAAAAATGGCACCATGATGGCAAGGTATGAAGCGGCGTTCTCATGCGTTTCTCTCCAGACACCTACGTGGTGAGCAGCTCGGACGGCAAGACGGACTCGGTGGCCGCGCTGCAGCCGCAGGCCTCTGCCAGCTCCACCCACAGCAGCTCGCCAGGTCCCAAGCGCTCGGGAAACACACTGAAGAAGTGGCTCACGAGTCCTGTGCGCCGGCTCAGCCACGGCAAGGCCGACAACGCCCTCAAGAAGGTCCCCAGCAAGCCCAAGAAGCGGGAGGTCCGCAAGAGCATCGACCTGGGGCCCCGGGACAGCGAGGGTGAGGGTCCCCCGCAGGAAGAAAGCGCCGACGAGGTAACCGCCCGTTCCCTTTTTGCACATGCTTGTTGGGTGGGTTGAGGGTGGCTGAGAGGCCAGGGTCACATATCCAGTTAGATGTGGCCAAGATGCCATGTGGAGGGGAGGGGAGGGAATCACGTTTGCATTGGGTACAGCATCATTTGGACATCATATAATCTCATTTCAATAGGGAATCCCATTACGGTGTCACGTGAGTGTAAATGACTCCGGTGTGGTGTGTTTTTGCACAGTGTGCTGGTGATAATATGCAAAGTCCAAACAGCACCGGAAAGCTAAGCTGGGTTGTGGAAGGGTTTGTGTAACACAGCATTTCCTTAACCCTTTGGGAGCAGTGCACCTGTGTTGAGTTAAACCCATCTGTATGGCACGCCACCTGGGTGCGTCGTGTGTGGAGCAACATCATCCTCGCAGCTCTTTTTATGGCACCTCTGTGTTCCACCACAGAGAAACTTGTTCAGATGTTTGTGGCAATCGCACACTTGGCGCATGGTTGACATACCGGTTCTGTCATGGTACAAAGACGTGAGCTCTGCACGATGTGTCGCATGACCGCACGTGATCTGCATTAGGGGAGCACCGCATGCGACCCTTGCCTGCAAACACAGGAGACCCCGCTGGCCGAAGTTAAGGGGCGTTACCTTTTCTGTGGTCCATATTCCCTTCCACACGCTGGTCTTGTGATCTTTTTATGTGCTTTTGTTTTGTTTCACTGTGGGAGAGAAAACAGCCCTCTTCCTATGATTCATGGAGAACCTCTGTTCAGACCGTTGACAGTGTGCGCCGCATTTTTTTGGAAAGCAGTGCTTATCATTTTGTGTGCGACTTCCCTGAGGTCCACTCGGTGCAGGAAGTACAATGCCAGCCTCAGCAAGTTTCCAGTGGGTGTGGCTGTGTTAGCATCATTGACTGCATTTATGGATATGAAGCCTGTTTTCCAAGCATTTGGTCTTGCTGGACTTTTATTCTACCCATCGAACAGTATCAATAATCAATAATCACTTATCCAACGCAGTCATTGTGCCCCAAAGTCTGTCCTGGAAGGATAAGGCATGAGGCAATATTAGTCCATTACAGAACAGTCATACACACATATTCATTCACTTTATCTCTCCCTTTCTCTCAAGCGCACGTGCAGACACACACACACACACACACACACACACCAGTAGAGTCCCCAATACACATCTTTGGATTATAGGAGAAAACTGGAGTACCTGGAGGAAAAACATGGGAAGGACTTGCAGTCTCCATAGAGACTGAGCTTGTTCCAAACTCATGACTCAACCCTCAGCCCAGAAGCTGTGAGGCACCAGCGCTACCTACTGTGCCGGCTTGTTGCTGTTTATACTGTAAATGTAAACAGTTCACTCAAATAAAGTCGGCATGTATGACTGAGTGGCGCTCTGGCCTGGCAGGGTCCAAAGCTCAGTTTTTCCTGTTTATGGGATTATAGGCACCTGGACAACACTAGCATGTCTCCTTTTGTCAGTATTCTTGTTGGAATTTTCTGGAAGAAATTTCCTTTATAATATCGCGCTTGGTTGTGTGGCTGTGCTCTTTAGTAGAAAAGTAACTCCCTTGTTCTCAGTCCTTTTCAAGGCATTTCTCACTGATTTCCATCTGCGCTCTGTGCACCATCATGAATAGGCTGTCCACACAGGACTTCCAGTGTCTCTGGAAGCTGTCCAGCTGGGGTTTGCCTGCACCCGCCAGGGCTTCCTGCTGCAGCGGGCGACGTGGCCCCGCAGGGCTGACTTGACAAAGGAGTCGCTGTGGGCTGAGGGCAGACTGGACCGGACTCCCGCGAGCCTCCAGAGCTCAGCCAACAATGGGCTCCGTTGACCACATACTCTGGTCTCTCACAGAGGGTCAGGAAGGAGGGCACGCTGTCCAAGTCATCTTCGGGGGTCCAGAGCGGCGGAGAGGAGGAGCCAGAGGATGAGCCACACACACCCCTTCCTCCCCCCATGGAGATCATCAAGGACCCCTCTTCTCAAGAAGACAAGGTACAGACCGCACAGGTTGGGGCAGGGGGATGAGAGCTCAGAGGACTTGCACGTGTGGGGGCCATTTTGTGTATCGGTTTGTTGTTCCTTTTGTTGTTATTGTTTTTATTATTAATTCTTAACTATTAAATGGATGGCAGTTTCAGATTTAACATAAAATTATAGGGCATTTTTTTCATTATGTTCTTTGGCACTTCCATGTAATGGGCTGTCTAATACCGTATTTTCAAAATTCATTATTTAACAAACTTTTTGCTTTCATATCGACATCTTTCACAGACATTTGGACTTAACTGACATTTGGTCATATGGGTCACACCCTCCCTCAACCAATCTTTAGCTTTGGTCCTAATATTATTATAGCTTTCATTGGTTTTTAAGATCAATTTAAATGCCCCCCATTGTACACTATGCGGGTTTATTATTTGTTATACTGTTTTTAGGACGGTTTCTCAGTCATTTTGTTTTTGCTTTTCTCTACCGCAGGTGGAGGTTTACTTTATTACCTTGCTTAGTTACACCACAGTAAAACCACAAGGCCTCTACCAGTCTTCACTGTACAAGTCAATGTGTTCCTCCACTATGCACTCAGTAAAATTAATTTTTAAATACAGGAAGTTAGTGACAAGGTTGTCAATTTTCTAGTCCTAGGATTTTTTAAAATATCATTGAAAATTGTTATATCTTAACACTTGAGATGCCTGGAAACAAAAACTTTTCATGGTGACAACACTACTATGCTGTGTTGTTCACCCATGACAAATAAACCTTGAACCATCGTTTCCTATCTGCGTGGAGCTTCTGCTCCCATACCACCCTCTGCAGGTGGACGTGTGCTGACTACCATACCTGACCGCTCCTCTGATACCACTCGTCGACGGCGGGGATGTTGCTAGGGGTCGGGTTCCAGGGGAACAGTGGAGGTTAATACCCTAGAACACACTGAAAGGGAGATAAGTTAATGGACGCATGTATTAAGGAGTTCTGGGCATATTCCACTCGGGAAGCGACTCCAATCCGTTTGATTTTGACTGCAATAACTCTGGAGGTACCGTCCAATCTCTTGGTTTTGGCACTCCGCCTGCCCGTTAGCTTGGGGGTGTTAACCTGAGGTTAGGCTGATGGTTACCCCCACTCTGCCCCAGAAAGCCCTCCAGACCGCTGAGGTGAATTGGGGCCCTCTATCTGATACAGTCTCCTCTGGGATCCCAAAGAGCCAGAACATGCAAAGAAAAACCAGTCCTGCTGTCTCCATGGCTGTTGGCAGTCCCCGCAGCAGGACAAGGCGACATGCCTTGGAGAAGCAGTCCACCATCACAAGAATGGCAGTATGATTTTCAGAGTGGGGCAGGTCCGTGATAAAATCCAGAGATATGTGCGACCACGGTTAGTTAGGAATGGGCAGGGGCTCCAGTTCCCCCGCTGGAAGCTGCCTGGGCACCTTCGATTGGGCACACACCTCGCATGCAGCCACGAATTGCGCAACATCCTCCCTTAGTGTAGACCACCAGAATCGTTGTTGGACCAAGTGGAGCGTCCTCTTCACTCCTGGGTGTCCTGTGGCTGGAGAGTCGTGCAACAAATGCAACAGAGTGGACCGTAGTGTGACCGGAACGTATTCCTTCCCGGCCGGTTTGTCTGAAGGTCCAGGGTCAGTTTGCTGGGCGTCCTGGAGATCCTCCCAGAATCTCCAACATACCAGCGCAACAAAGCAGGATGCTGGGAGGATTGTTGTGGGTTGAGGGGGTTCACAGTCCTTGTGGTGGATTTGGGACAAGGCATCCGCCTTCTTGTTCTTGGATCCCGGTGGATAGGAGACAGTGAATTGGAACCGCATGAAGAACAGGGCCCACCGTGCCTGGCGAAGATTTAACCTACGAGCCATTTGCAGATACTGTAGGTTATTGTGATCAGTCAGTACTACGAATGGGAAGACGGCTCCTTCCATCCAATGCCTCCATTCCTCTAATACGAGCTTGATCCCCAGGAGCTCACGGTTACCCACATCATAATTCTGCTCTATAGGGGATAATTTTCTAGAAAAGAATGCATTCGGGGAGGAGAGCCGTGCTGTTGCAAGAGGACCGCTCCCACTCCGACCCTCAGGAAAGCAGCCGATGTCCTCTGCAGGTCAGGGATCCTCCGAGCCAGGCGACCTGGATAAAAGCACTAAAAAACACAAAAAGCACAAAAAAGCTCAAAAATGAAAACAACTACAAAAAAAAACACTAGAAAAAACACTAAAATCTCTAAAAACACTAAAAATTTTTAAAAAGCCAGTTTCACCATGCGGGGAACAGCGGTTATGCCACCCGAACCCTGCACCATGGGCTAGGCAGGGCTACCCAAATAAAATCAAAATTGGAGCAGAGCCTCCCCCACTAATTTGCAGTGCGCATGCCACCAACAAATCAGCCTTAGGTTCAGCCCTGTCCCCTAATGTCACGGGTCTGATGGGGATGGGGCAAGGGACCCAAGTGTGGACACAACACGAGGGGCTAGGGTTCATGAGGACAAAGACGTTTATTGGATAACGCCAGAAACTGCAGGGATAACACTCCGTAACCATGGGAAGCTAAGGTTGATATCCCGTGCCAGCACCGTCCGGCCCTGCGCTATTTATCTCTGCGTTGAGGAGTTGATCCGATGCAGCTGTTCTGGGTAGGCGGGCCCTACCTGTATGTCTTACCATAGTAAACCTGATCAAGATGAGTACCACAAATTGCTTAAGTAGTGGATATTTTACAGTATCAATTTAAGGTAGGCATCTGGATCAACAGTATAACCTGGGGGGGGGGGGGTTACATCTATTTTTTTTTTTTTTTTTTTTTTAGTTTAAGATGGCAGCTGTAACCATTATGCCATCTGCCTAACTGATAGGACTGCATGGGGTCATCTAGCTTTGCTTGCTGTGTTGTCCCCCTCCTTCTA
Organism: Heterotis niloticus; assembly: GCA_018136845.1. Taxonomy (NCBI): domain Eukaryota; kingdom Metazoa; phylum Chordata; class Actinopteri; order Osteoglossiformes; family Osteoglossidae; genus Heterotis; species Heterotis niloticus. Next base: position 5,010,578 of record CM030906.1, on the reverse strand, counting down.
CCCTTCTGTGCCCTGTGCATTTCCCATAATGCTGCCTGTGTGTCTCTGTCAGCCGGAGCAGAGGTTCGTCACACAATCTCCTCTTACTGATCTTTTCTGGCCAGGCTTGGCTGATGCTTCTTCCAACCAGGTCCTTTGCCTTTGCTTCCCAGCACTGTGGTAAATGGGGCCAGGAGCTAGAAGTAGCCCTGACCTGCTGCCCCACGCCTGCCTCTCTGTGTCCCTGTCTGATAACCGCTTGTCTCTCTCCCTCCCTGTCACCTGTTTCCTGCTGACACACCCTTCTTCATCCCTCTTGCCACCCTCCGCTGTGCAGCCTGCTGCTTTGCTCGCCACGCGCCAGGCCTCCAGCGATGTGCCCAGCGCGGCCGAGCTGGTCAGTGCCATCGAGAAGTTAGTCCAGACCAAGACGGTGAGTGAGACCCCATGGAGTCAGTGGAAAGCACCTGGTGGCAGCCCAAGCGTAATCTCTGCTTTCTCTCGCTTGCTTTCCTGCTGCACCTTCTGCTAGGAAACATTTATGTTCATTCATTCTCTCCTAAATGGAGTACTGTGATTTACCCTGTTGTATAGCTATGTAATTTTTACTGGAGAATTTCAGGGTAAGTACTTTGCTCAGTGGTACTATAGCAGGATGTGGTGTTCAAACCTTGGTCCTTGAAGTCCAGCTGCAACCATTAAAGCACCTTCTGTTCATAGATCTCAAGGGTGGCTTTGTCAGAAGGAACTGTGAAGTGGTCACATTTAAAAATGTTTAAAATAGTGTTTCATTCACACTTGCACAGTATCCTGAAAAAAATGTCTGTCAACTGAGGGGAAAAAAATGGGATGGGCTACAGTATAGGTACTTAAACATCTTAGTAGCCTTAAGTGGCAAGAAGGGAAGTCTTGGTTTCACATTCCCATCTATGTTGCTGCTGGAGGCATTTGAAGCTAACACTGTACATTCCGTCTCGCGATCACACAGTGAGACTCCCATTATACCTCCTGGGGTCTCAAATCCCATTTCATACTGTGTACAGAAGTGCATCAACACATGTTCTGCCCTCAGCCTCCTTGTCTCCCTTCTCCCCCCGCAGACGCTGGAACCGGTGACGTTCCCTAACTTCGGAGCACTGACCACACCTGAACAAGCTGCTGCTACAACACAACCCAGGAACCCAGAGGCAGAGCAGAAGGCGAAAGCAATGCGGGGGCGCATGTAAGGAACACACACACACACACACACACACACACACACACACACACACACACACACACACACATCTGTTGTCTCTAATAGCAGGGTATACCGTTCATTCATAATAGCTGCTTTTGAACACTAAAAACATACAAACTGAAGACATTACATCCCAACACCAGTCTTTGTAAGGATTCCTAGGTTTGCCCACAAAGACTCAGACAGGTAAAGCACTAAATAATGGCTAAAAACAGTGGGCAGTTGTACCTCAGACAGCAGCTTCAGCTTCTACAACAATTCACCTCATCTGTGGCTGGATGTGTCATCAGGGTTATGTAGTACTTTGCCCCTGGGTTCTGAGGTTCGGCCACAGAGTCGCTGTGCCATGCTGCATCCTGTGTCACTCGCTGTTGCGGTTATTGCGCCTGAAAAGTGCCTTGACTGCTGCGGTCCTCTCATGGGCAGGTTTGTACTGAACGAGTTGATCCAGACAGAGAAGGACTACGTCAGGGACCTGGGCGTTGTGGTGGAGGTGAGTGAGAGGAGCTAGAGAACTGCCCTCGGGGGTTAGGACAAGGAAAGGTCATTTCATGGCCCTCTGCTGTAGAGCTTTATGTTGATGGTGAGACGTTCCGATCCACTGCTCCAGTTAGCACCAGGGGTGGCCATTGCCCGTTTACCGGGGAGGGGGTGTCCTGCATCCTTGAGCAAGTTTATTTGTGTGTCTATTTTTCCTTGTACACATTTCATGCAATTCTTTAATGCTGAATTACTTTTAGAGTGTGTGTGTGTGTGTGTATTTTTTTTTTTAATTTTTGTAGGTTGGGTTGAGGTTTAGTTGGTTATGTTCGATTGGGTTTTTGTGGATGAAGGTGGAGTTTTTCTTGATTCAGATGGGTTAGTTTGGGTTATATTGGGTTGAGTTTTTGATGTTTCAGTTGGATTGAATTTTTGTTGGTTGTGTTTTTTTCTTTATTTGAGCTGGGTGGTGAATCAGGTTGGGTTTTCTTTGGTTCAGGTGGATTAAGCTGTGTTGGGTTGAATTTTTGGTGCTTCAGTTGGGCTGAGTTTGCAGAGGAGGTTGAGTTTTTGTTACCTCATTTCGGCTGCTTACCCTTGGTTTCTCTGCATGTTTTCAGGGATTTATGAAGAGAATAGATGAGAAGGGCGTCCCTGAAGACATGAAAGGAAAAGACAAAATAGTTTTCGGCAACATCCATCAGATCTATGACTGGCACAAAGAGTAGGTCTTAACCGCTCAGGCAGTCATTTACTTCTGTGATCCAAACTCACTGACCATTTAGTAACCCCATTTTTCCCCTCACAGTTTCTTCCTTGGTGAACTGGAGAAATGCCTTCAGGATCATAACTGGCTTGCAGAGCTTTTCATAAAGCATGTATGTATCCTACAAATCTCAAATCCATTTTTATATACAAAATGTATTCATTCATCCATTATTGCGTTATTCAAATTTACAGCATCTTAACGTTTCTGTAAATGAGTATTAATTTTACAGTTTGAACCTTGCACAGGAAAGTAGGGTCGGGGACAAAGTGGGGTTTGAATGAATAAACTTCAGGGTAAATTTCATGTTCTACAGTATTTGTTACATCTACTGTAAATCTCACAAACAAACAAACAAATAAATAAAGACTGGATTAGTGGTGTGAACTATAAAAACATAGATAATAAGCTGAAAAAATCAAAAATTTAATTTTTTTTGGACCAGTGTGATAGCTCACCTTTTTTAGAATTAATAACTTTATTTCAAATATTTATTTCCTAACATTTACATGCACATGTGCTCAGTGTGTCTGGCGTTGGTGCCCTGATCTGTTACAGGAGAGGCGCTTGCACATGTATGTTGTGTACTGTCAGAACAAACCCACTTCTGAGTTTATCGTCGCCGAATATGACTCGTACTTTGAGGTAAATATATATGTTCTTCATTCGGCTCTTCTGCATCTCTTCAAGACTTAACTGTGTTCGATGTCGCTTTTGAACGGGTCGTGTTACAATTGGTTCCAGTTCGTCACGGATGTATGGATTTTCTCAACAGGAGGTGCAGCAGGAAATAAACTCCAGGCTAACTATCAGCGACTATCTGATCAAACCGATCCAGAGAATAACCAAATACCAGCTTCTGCTCAAGGTGCAATAAGCTTCTGGATATTTGCATTCGCTTTCACTGCCATCGGAACCGGTGCTGTTTGCACTGGATACGCAGTCTGCTGGATGCCCTTAGAATTGCAGCTGATGTGAGTCTATCTTTTTGTTTCTTAAGGATTTCTTGAAGTACACGTCAAAAGCAGGCATGGACTGCCAAGACATTGAGGTAAGAAATGAAGGACCGGTCGTGTTTGGGTGGCATGGTGGTGCCTCGCGCTTCCTCAGTTATGTGATCGAGCATAGATTCTGCCTAGAGCTTGTGCATTTTCCTTGGGTTCCTATAGGTTTTCTCCCACAGTCCAAAGACACGTTTAAGCGGGGTTGGTGACTCTACCCTTAGTGTGTAAATGAGTGTGTTTCTGCTTTCTATTTCCAGCAACCAATCGTGCGTGTGTTTATTGTGCAAATTTTTATGGTAAACTGCAGAAGGTCGGAATATGAATCATTTAGTATGAAGTGAGTGAATAAAATGTAGTCCTACTGTAACATTTTTAAATAATTAAGCTCAGGTGTTTGTTCCTTTCGTATCATTGTCTGCAGAAAGCGGTCGATCTGATGTTCCTCGTCCCCAAGCGCTGCAATGACATGATGAACCTGGGCCGCCTGCAGGGCTATGAGGTACCTGTCCAGGTGGATCGAGCCACATGGCACCGCAGGGGGGCATGCCACTGCATGCAGAGGGTGCTCGCACACACTTCTCCCACCTCCAGCCTCATTTGTGTAGCCGGTCCCACAAAGTGATGCTTCACCATAGCGACAGCGGTTGCTCCTCCGGCCTGTTGCATGGCTTCCTTGCATCCAGAGAACCACCGGCAGCCATGCTTATTCATCTGTTCAAATTGAATCACCAAGCACCCTGTTGACGGTCTTAGGCCCAGTTCCTGTGTGCATCCCCTATAGAGCAGCTCTATTTTCGGCAGTGCTGGTGGAGTCGAGGTGATTAAATTCCAGGTTCACACAGAGCTGCTATTCATCCTTAAGATTACGTTATTGGAATCTTAAGGCCGAATCGCCAAATTCTCTGCACACACATGAAATGGCATGGGGGGCTGCTCTTTTATACACGTTTGACAAACATAACAGAATTGTATGGGGTGGATAACCATAATTACATTCATATTCATTCATTTATCTGAAACTTTTCTCCAAATAACTTATAGTGTTAAACTATTTACAATGATTTCACCTTGTAGCTGGGTAATGTTTACACTGTCAGCTCAGGATAAGCTCAACAATACTACACTAGGAGGTGAAAATTTAGACCCAGGTCCTTGGAGTGCAAGACACTGACTAACCGCCACACCACCTACTGCCCGCTATAGTGTACAAATTATACCTATAGTGTGCATTTCTTGCACCTGATGCGCAAAACTTCTAGAAAGCTGGAACTTCTGGTTATGGCCTTCCATAGCTTTCTCTTCTCAGGATTCAGAGCTGAGTATCTGAGCATCTCTCTTGGGTGAAGTAGAGGGCGCGGTGTTGCATTCTTTAGTATTTTATTACACGTACGTTAAGCATAGTTTGCAGCTGTTATGTATTTATGCAACTTTATTCAGCTGGAAATGTATTGAATCCCTCTGGGATTTGATTCTGCAACCCCCTGATGATGGCAAGCTGGTGGCGATAGCTCACATCCTTTTTTTTTTTTTTTTTCTCCCCCCTCAGGGCAAGCTGACCAGTCAGGGCAAGCTTCTGCAGCAGGACACATTTTTTGTGACGGAGCAGGACTCAGGCGTGCTGTCACGCAGCAAGGAGCGCCGCGTCTTCCTCTTCGAGCAGATTGTTATCTTCAGTGAGCTGCTGCGCAAGGGCTCCTCCACACCATCATACCAGTTTAAGAAGAGCATCAAGGTACAGCTGCTGCAACCACATGGCAAGCAGTCCCTCTTGGCACCTGCGCTATCGATGCTTGTTTCTCTCAGCTGCACGCTCAGCGATCAAGGACAGGGATAGCATCACTGGTGATGACTTGTATTGTGTTAAGCTCTAGTTATCTGTTAGGAAAATTTTACAGGATCCTCCCTGTCATATATCACATCATAGAATAAATCATGAACTTATAAATGTTTGGAAATACTGACCATTTCTTCGGTGGCATCTGCATGTTTTATTTATTTATTTATTTTTTTATTTTTTTATTTTTTTTTTTTTTTTTTGGATGCTTTGGTTTCCTTCTACAGTCCAGAGAGATGTGTTTCAGTGTAACGGGCAACTATTACCTATGTGTGCGTGTGTGTGTGCATGCGTGCGTGCATTTACTCTGTGATGGACTGGGATCCCATCCCCTCTTTGTCTAGTGCCCACTGATTCCAGGATAGGCTCCAGTCTGCAACCCTGATGAAAACTGCAGCACTGCTGGCCACCAAGGCTGGTTTATTCTGATTTTTTTGTGTCAGTTATACTTTAAGCATCTGAGGTTTTGTTTCTGTGGTTTGCTAAGTAGCAAACACATGCGCTTGGTCTGTCCGCAGGTGAGCTACCTGAGCATGGAGAAGAACGTGGACAATGACCCATGCAAGTTCATCCTGTACTGCCGTGGCTCCTCGGAACGCTGCACCCTGCAGGCTGCCAATGTCGAAATCAAACAGGTCTGGGTTCAGGAGATCCAGAATCTGCTGGACACCCAGAGCAATTTCCTGTCAGGTGAGCAGTCAGAGGAGCAACGGGCAGCAGTTCTGCTTCCTGAAGCAACCAAATTCTGGAAATATTCATTATCCATCTATTTTTGCCCCATTTTTCTTTATGTGCTTGTTTTTGTTCTTCATGTGTGCCTTCAGACCTTCTGGCCTTTATCCACTGTTTGTCTACTTTCTTTTTCTAGCCGTCTGCTGTGTTTAAGTTACAGAATCTACACCGTAATGTTTTCAATGGGAACCAAAGCCTTTGCGAAAATTAGGGTTTGTTCATTTGGGAATAACATCATAGTCTAACAGCATGTTTCAGAAGTCCCTGCCTGTTTAAATGTACTTTTTACAATATACGATGTGGGTTAAGGGTGTTTCATGAATATGGTTAAAACCATTTTGTTAACACGTTGTCCTACTTGCAGCCTTGGTGTCCCCCATCGAGTTCCAGAAGAAGGAGAGCAGCTCACAGACTGTCAGCAGGGGTTCCAGCAGCCGGCCCCACTCGTCCGCCTCTCTGGGGGCTGAGAAACCCCCCGTCCAGGGCCACACGTCCACTCCCCTCAAGCTATCTACCTCCAACGGCGGCCCTTGCTTTGATCCCCAGAAACATTCGGAGCGGTTTGATGCCACCAAGGTGAGTCCAGCAGTGAAACTTGTGGATCTCAATGGGATGTGAAGTCCTTTGACTCCATAGTACTCCCTGTGTCTCCCTCAAGTAATTTTCTCAAGCTTAGCCACCACAGAAAAATTACTTGGCTCCAAAATATTTGCTGGTGGGAGGGGTTGTGAGAGGTGAAGACAATCAGCTAAGCTGGTCTATTCTAGTCTGGAAAAACCCTGCTGTTGCCTCCCACCCTGCAGAACTGCCTGGGTTGCCCGTATTTAAAATTGTGTTAATTTAGCAGATACTTTTCTCCCAAGTCATGAGCATTTCATCAATAGACAGAGACAGGGAGATATAGACACCAAAATCACTGTTTTTCCCCACTGTAAATGACACATTTTGCTGCATGTAGAACTGATGAGGAGGCCCTGTCCCACACCATGTAGGACCATGAATAAGGAACCATATCTCAGTCCCAGTTCAAATTGTAAGTTGGGGATGAGCTGTACAGTGCCTGTAAATTAAAATGTAGAGGGAGTGACACGCCAGTTGTCATTAGCGCTTTTGTGTCTTGTAGATGACAGTAGTAGCGCTGTACCTGTATCATCTGATGCACCCGCTTCCCTACTGTACCCCTTCCGTACAGCACGGCACAGCTGGATGTAATGGTGTGTCCTCAACTGTGGTGGTGACCCAGGACTACAGTGCCCTGAAGGAGAACGAGATTTGCGTCTCTCAGGGCGAGACGGTGCAGATCCTGGCCACCAACCAGCAGAACATGTGTCTGGTGTACCGACCGGCCAACAGTCAGTCCCCGGCGGCCGAGGGCTGGGTCCCGGGCCACATCCTGGCCACACTCAGTAAAGCCCACATAGACAGTGCTGAAGGAAGCCTCAAGTAAGTGCCGCCTCAGCAGCCTGTGGAGCTCAGTGCTGCCCCCTTTTGGAAAGGGCAGGGAGATGGCTGGCTCTGCCCCCCCCCCCCTGTCGATTTTGTTCCACCCCCTTTTGGAACACAGTTACCAATGCTGGATCTATACACAGGGGAGGCCTTTTTGTTAATATATGTAAAAAGGAAAATAATAAATAAAGTGAATTTAGAGCAGTCATGGTCTGTTTTATGTAGAGAAATCAAGCAGCAGAAATTGATCTGACATCAGTGTGGAACTCACCGATATGGACATGGTTATTTTATTTTTTTTTTTCCCGTTCATTTCTAACACCTTTTTTTCTCTACACATTCTGAACTGACCCATTGTTCTCCGCTGGGAGAGACTTTCAGTTATTGTCTGTGGCAATCCGGCTGTACAGCTTGCAGCGTCTTCTGTTCTAATTTTATTTTTGAAATTCATTTTTTAATTTGTCCTCGTCACATACGATGGAAGTTTACTGTAAAATGGTTTTCCGTTTGTTTACCAGTACTCCTCCCAGTACATTCCTGTAAAAAGTCTTTTTTGCACTATTTAAGAGAAAAAAAGAAACTTATTAATGAAGGTAGGCTGTGCAATATGAGGCTAGACACAATGTTCATCATTGTACTTGGAACTGATTTTTAAATGTATTATTTTACATATGTAAAGTACATTTTTTTGGATATTCGCATGAATCAGCAAGGTGGAGCAAGCTGAACTTGTTTTTGGTTAGCGCTCCGCTGTGTAAGTGTCGATATGGGCGCAGGGTTGCTGTAGCCGGACTCCGAGACCCATCACTGGACGCTGTCCAGCGCAGTCAGTCCGCTGCGACCTGGCTCACACGTCAATGAACTCCATCCATCCACCCTTGAATAAAGTTGGCTTCTGTTTGTAAACATCTGGCTGTTTAAATTGGTCTCATTGTCATCCTGTTTGTGACTTGAGTAGCTGTGCTTTCTATAGCGACGGCCGCAGATGAGCGTCTGCATTTTAACTCGTAGGATTGTTCGTTTCCCTTTACTGATGACCCCTTCCTAAACCATGGTCTGCATTAAAGATTGATATTTCGCCTCTTGCCAGTGGGGTGGTGTTTGCATCATTTTTTTATTACAGTAAATCCTCAATTTCACAGTTGCTGGATTTAACAGACAAAATGTTAGTACCATTGTAGTCTTTGCTGATACTTTGAAATATGTATAATTTGTTATTTAACAGACCTTCGGGGTTTTTTTTTTTTTTTTTTTTTTTTTTACATTTTGTAAGGACATGTGGGCATGTCAGTATCAGTCTGTTGAATTGAGGATGTACTGTTTTATTACAACTATTTTGGCGACATTTGTCACACATTGCACACTGTGCACTTCATTCATTACTTTTTTGATGATTTTTCAGTCCATTTTGTTTTTGCTTAACTACTAACCCAAAGCAAGTCCATCACAGATGTTTGACACGAGAGCTGTCGTGTTTCCTAACTGATGGGTCTGAGATCCTGGGGTTACAGGTGGGTTTCAGGAGCACTGTGCTGCTCTTGGCCCAAACAGAAATTTCACTAAGCATGGTCTGGGTTCAAATGTAATAGAATACATAAGTGATTATGATTTAAAATGATAGTGAGACATGGCTGATTTACTGTGCCAGTCAAAGTTTGAGTAAACATGCTGAACTATTATTATTATTATTATTATTATTATTATTATTATTATTGAAAATGTTTTACCTCCAGGTGATTAGCAAAGAGTTTTTCTTCACTTTTGTTCTTGGTCAGACAGTTCCTCCACAAGTTGGTCTTGTTTTGGGTTAGTATCTTGCTAAAGATGAAAGAACTGAGCTACTATCTGCAATCTTGATTAAACAACGTATCTCTGAAATATGCTCTGATAGCTATGTTGATTGAGATAACCGTGATCTTGGTAAACTTTACTAGTAAAGTAGCCCCACACCATGATGCTGCCACCTCCACGTTGGAAAGTGGGAAACACCCAGGGACCTTAAGCAGATCTACCCAACCTTTTCACTGGTACTGTATATCACTAACAGTTGTATGTTAATAACAGATTTTTGCAAATATGCAGACGAAAAGCATCTGTCCAGGTGAAGGAATTTTGTTTGTAAAGCTCTGCTTGAAAGAAATGCCACGGCCAACACCTCATTTGCCCAACACGGATTGACGGCCACGTGTTTTCGGTATGACAGGAAGTCTCTATCGTGGCACACCCTACGCACTAGAACACACGTGGAAAAGGAGACAGCCTGCACGGGCAACACGAAGGCAGAGGCCAGAGGGCGCAGGCCAAGGGACATTCTCAGCACCAAGGTCACTGTTAAAGTGAGTAAGCAGGCAGCAACGGTCAATACGTCCCCTGCCTGCTAGTGCAAGCAATGTGGAATTGAAACCACTACTGACAACAGTTAAATTCTGTTCTGTTTTGTGCGCATGCGGCTAACACATCAGTGACATGGTGTGACTATTAACATTTATTTATTTTTTTTTTATTTGTTCTAACTGTTGGTGAGGAGTCCTTGGATAACACTATGTCCATTTTTGATGATTTTTTTTTCCTCTCAGTTTTAAAAGCTGGAGTGTTCATAATTTTCCTGTATGAATGTATTTTTTTTTTTTTTTTTTTAAAATAACCACATGATCTGTATTGTTCAACTTGTCTGTATTAACACTTCATTTGTACAGCATGACTGATTCCTGGCCAGACTGGAACTGCTGCTCAAACCACTGTATCTGTTAAACTGGCAGAACAGCTATATTATCAGTCCGTTTAAGTGATGAAATGTGATATTTATAACTAGTCCAAACTATCCCAAGACAATCACATACAACTGACTTTTTTTTTTTTTTTGTATGAAGTAAAACAAACTGCGAGTGAGTGGCAGTTACAGTACCAGTGTTCAAAGTTGGTTTGATATTTATGTTCTGGAAAAAAAAAATGTGACTGTAACCAACTTTCTTCCTTAACCATGTAAGTAAAAGCTTTTTTATACATGAATAATTCCTGGCACATTTTTACTGTTTAAGCATAATTACATTGTAAATCTGATTATATATTGTACTTGAAAACAGTATGGGACTTACAAATGTGTTCAGATGTGATAATGATCAGACGTGCGACAAACACAATGTTTTCATGCTACCTGCGGTGTCCGTTTTTCACCTTTGTGTCATTAGATGCGTGTTGTGTAGTACTACAGCTTGCAGTCTGAGAGAGAAATGGGTATTTGTAATATACAATAAAGCTTTTAACAGTGATAGACGTTAATGATTATTAACTATTATTTAGCTGAAATCTTTTTCAAATGTTACCTTTGTATGTTAAGCTACTTACAATGGTTATGCATTTATACACCTGGGTAATTTTTACTATCAGTTCAGGGTAAGTACCTTGATGGAGGGTGTTAAAATGTGAGAGGGGATTTGAACCCAGGTTCGTTGACTACAAGGTCACGCCTTAACCACTGTGCCACCTGCTGCCCAAATCTGTATGCAGGCAGTTTTTCGTTTTGTTTTACATTTCCTTGTTTCCTGCCACTCCCCTGGGTTCCACAGATGCAGTTTTGCATTTGCGCACAGTATGTGTCCACTGTACTGCTGCACTCAGTGGTTCCCAAGCAACAATCGCCATGACAATCCCTCTCAGCATTTTTCTTTACTGTAATATCTTCCCATTTCATGTAATAAGAAGGAAACTCAAACTCAGTTGAGTGCAACATGCCCTCTGGTGTTAGATTGGTCTCTTTCTGGGAAAACAGTTCAGCAGATGGACTTTTACAAACATTTGATAAATTTAGATGTCCTTCTTGCCCCTGTTGACCCCTGACTTGTAGCTTGGGCATCGAGTCGTCACAGCAACGTTAACATGTGATCTCTCTCACTCCGTCCTGTAGGAGTCAAACAGCTCCGAAGAGTCCGATAGCGATGAGCTAGTCCCCCAAACTAGCATGGAGGTAGTAGCGTGTTTTTCGAGCTGTGGTGTGTTTTATCTGTGCCATTGCTCTTCTTCTCTTCATTTCCACACCTAAACCCGGCCTGATGTCCTCCAGCCATTTGTGAAAGACTGCCACCTGCTGTTTGATTTAAAACTTCACCACCTAAACCACAGCTGACCGGATTGCTCCTGCATTTCTCTGTTGAAGCGATTAACACAACTCAACTAACAAGGCTTCACCCATCCACAAATGCATGCATGTTTCCTTTGCACCGGGGTTATGTACTTCAGGACACAACAGAAGGAAGTGTCTCTTCCAGAACCTGAGCCTACAGTCTCCTGGTTATGAGCAACCTCTACCTTAACCCCCACACCACCTGCTGGCCAGCAGAGGAAATGCCCCTAGGCCACTGAGAACAAGCATGCAAGAAGTGGCTCTGAGGTGGAAAAGGATCTGTAAATCAAACAGTTCTGCATTGCTGAGGTTCATAACTAAAAGACATCACTGTCTCTTTAACTCTATGTTCTTGTTGGGCCTTCTTGCTGCAGTTTGATCTCCCAGTTCAGTTTCTCCCTTCTCTTTTCCTGATTTCCAATCGCTTACTTTGTGCACAAATTTTAAAAAAATAATAATAATAATAATAATAAAATAGAATTTTGCTGTCTAAGTGGCTTTTTGGTAAAACAAACCTAATCTATTTAATATTTTTGCCTGAAGCAATTCAGTTTGACTGAGTTTAGCTCAAGGGGACACAAGAAGCATTGTTTTCAGTTATACCAGCACCCTTGTGATCAAGACATATGGAATATGGAACTTTAAGTTTGTTATTAATCATTATTTAAAAAATACCTTTACCCAGCACGACTTAATGCTGAACGGTAAGCTTTGCCATATCTACTGTATCTGTGTAGGGTTACTGCTTTGGCTAGGGTGCACAACAGTAGATGATTTGAACCAAGAACCTTCCACCTTTGCCACCACATCCCCTGCACCCTCTTTACATGCCAGATGAGTTTTGCGTTGCGTGCTGAGCAGCTCCTAGCTGGCAGTGCTTTGCATTCATTCAAAAGAGATGCCAGGAACTCTTAAGAAACAAAAAAAAAAATTCCTGAATCGAGATTAATTTACAAAGAGCAGATTGTTTTTTTGTTGTTGTTTCCTCTAAGGGGAAACACATGTGACCGTGTAAAAGCATCTACGTGCAATTTGATTCCTCCATGTTGCCACCCACAATTCAGGAGGCAACCTGATGCATAATTTGGAGCCTGGATGCTGTTGGGAAATCATTTGACCACGATTAACAATGAATACCTGTGTGTGTGTGTGTGTGTGTGTGTGTGTGTGTGTGTGTGTGTTTATCCTACTTGCGGAGGTTTTTTTTTCCCAGCAGAGCTCACAGTCCATTAAACAGGAACTTGCTGTTGCTAAGAGTACCATGGTCTTATATCCATTTTACCTCTGAATCCTCTATGGCTGCACTGGAGGGTGGGAATAACATCCTTTCTGCAACATTTGGCAATGCCAAGTTATTACTGCATTATTATTTCTTGGAGATGGCAATATTGTGAAATATTCCATTGTGGTAAATAATAAGTTGGTTCTTTAATTGTTCCCAGATTCGTACAGGAACAGCTGTGTAGAGATTGATGGAACTGGACACTGAGTTTTCCAGTTATATTTCCAGCTAAAATTTATCATTTAAATAAGTAGGAGAAAAAGACATGGAGGTTTAAATAGGTGTGCTTCTGTTGTCCTTATTTGCTTTTGTAGTCAGATTACAGATCAGTGAAAAAATTGTGTAAGAAGGAGGCCTGTAAATCATGCTGCGCCATGTTGTCCAGTAAGCTTCTACCATAGTAAAGCAGCACCAGCCGTCAGACAGGGCACACATCGTGGTCCCATGTTTGACACCTGAAAGGCTCAGGTGTGTTATATGACTTTATTCACATTCCAGGATTAGGAGATCATCTGAAACATGTATACAAATCTGAAGATACATTTCCTTTCCCAGTAATGTGATAAAAATGTGTGAAATATTAAACTGATATTTGCAGTTCAGCGGCAGCAACACGGCCCAGGTGCTTGCATTCCCTTTATGCAAATTTAACCAAAAACCTAACTGATGATGCAAACTGCCCCTCTCTGTGAGGTTAACACACATTCATTTGTTTTACAGCTTCTGAATCCCAATTTCATACAAGAAGGTAAGTTTCCATAAAATCCAGTAGTGTATTTTATCATGTACACCTTTTATAAAAACACTGACCAAAGGGTTTACTATTAGGGTTTACGCCAGCTTTTTATTTTTAATAAAATAATATTCGGCAGTTTTCTGATAGCAAAATTCAAAGTAGCTTTTTTTTTTAAAAAACAAAAGTTTCATTTTACAGTTAAAAGTTAAATTTAACTTGCATTTTTCATCTGTAATGTTAAATATTAAGGATTATTTTGATGTGTTTGAGATCTTCCGCAAATCTTAATTGCTTTAGTTCACTGAGTGCTTTGGCCTCAAATCTATTTATTTCTAAGTGGCTCCCGAGTTCCTGGTTCCTCTTTCTGACGTGACCTGTGCCCTTGGAGAGACGGTCCACCTACGATGTAAAGTGTGTGGCCGCCCAAAACCGGTCGTGACCCTGCGAGGACCCGACCAAAACCTCATCCTCAGCAACAGCCGCTTCACTATACAAATTGGGTACGAAACCCAGAGCTGGAAATACAACCCACAAAAGGGGGTGGGGTTACAGAAACGCCACTAAATAGGGAATTAGTAACATTGAACGGATAGAACTCAAAATTTCTCACAAACACATAAGGAACGAAGATTTAAATAAAAACATAAATGTTCTTAGTTCCCAATTACTTGGAATGTGAGCTACTTTTTTCATGAACAATATTATCAGTATCATTTATTCATTATTTATACTGATTTATATATTTTCACAACTCCGTATATACAGTACGCATGTACTGTATAAGTGCGATTTGTATGTATGGATGTTTGATGCAAAAAGTTTAATTCATAAACATTTTTATTCAATAAAAGGATTTCAGAAAAGTGTTTCATGCAAGTTTTTCATCTTTTAATGCGTGTATATAATCGGCATAGTGCATGTGCTCATGCATAGCAGCAGAGTGCAGATTTCAGTCTACAGGTCATTGGGCCTGAGCTCTGCAGCCACACACAGTCTGCTTCTGTCTCCAGGGAAACGGGTGAAATCCACCTGAAGATTTGCAACCTGATGCCTCAGGACACGGGTATCTACACCTGCATGGCTGCCAACGACCATGGCTTTGCCTCCTCTTCCGCCTCCATTAAAGTACAAGGTTAGAAGGGCTCAAGCTTCAAAGTTTAATCTAAAGCGGAATCTAAGTTGAGCTCACGTGCAACATGCCTCCCTGCCCTTAGGGGTCCCCGCAGCCCCGTCCAGACCGGTGGCCCAGGAGGCCGGCTGCACGGCCGTGATGGTGCAGTGGCTCCCTCCAGCCAGCCTGGGGAACTGCGCTGCGTTCAGCTACACGGTGGAGTACCGGCAAGAAGGTCAGCACCTCCGCAAACACCATGAAAATTTTGTGCTTGGACACACTGAAAAGTGAATTTGTTTGCTTGTCTGGGATTGGCCATGCTTTGATGTCAGTCATTTCTTTTGTTTTCTGTTTGGCTCTGTAGACTCCCTGGTGTGGCAGCAGTCGGTGACCACGGGGGACGTGTGTGTGAAAATCGAGCGGCTCATTCCGGGCGGACATTACTTATTCCGCGTCACTGCCAGCAACCGCTGGGGGATCAGCCCGCCCAGTGAGCCCTCCAACATGGTGACGTTGTCAACTGGAAGTGAGTGACATCTGTCTTCTCCAGTCAAGAAAAGCAGAGGGGTTTAGTTCCACCTTTGCTGGGAGGTTCTTAGGTTTTGTAATACAAATCTCATCTTATTAGTCACTTGAACTAAATATGGTATCTATAATATTAAATTATTTCCACTATTTTTTTGTCTATGATTTTGAAGGTTTCACCCATGATGGAGCTGGAATTCAGTGGAAAGATAATTTTGAAGCAATCTTCTCTGAAGTCAGTGAGATAGGAAGGTAGGACCTGGTAGTGGCATTAACCACCTAGTAAGCAGTGCATACTTTAGAGATGCTAAAAATAAAGTCACAAACCCCAGTGCTCATCTCCCTCCGATCTGCTCCTCGGTTCCCCTGCTCTAGGGGAAGGTTCTCAGTGGTGAGGAGGTGTCTGAACAAGACCACCAAGAAGGAGGTGGCAGTCAAGTACATCAACAAGAAGATGCATAGGAAGGAACAGGTGTCCCAGGAAGCTGAACTTCTCCGGCACGTCCAGCACCCTCAGGTGCCCACGTTACTGGATGCCTACGAGTCGACCTCTTCCTTCATGCTGGTCTTCGACCTGTAAGGGCCAAAACTCTGGATGGGAACCCCATGTTCTCCATAGCAGTGCCCTCCGTTATGCCCACTGACGTTTTCTTTTCTGTCCCAGTGTGAAGGACGGGAGACTGCTGGACCATCTCATTGCCCTTGATGAGCTGATGGAGGAGAAGGTGGCCTTCTATGTGAGAGACACCTTAGAGGTCCTGCAGTACCTGCACACCTGCAGGGTGGCACACTTGGACCTAAAGGTGAGTGCACAGGTGGCTGTTAACACAACATCTCTGATGGAAACATCATGGGGCATCATCCATTTATTTAGCAGTTGGCCAAACTAGTGGAGACCCGTAGATGATCAGAGATGCTGATTAAATGCTATTTGAAATAAATAATTTCAGATATAATATTTGCATTAATAGCACCTGTTTTTACAATGTGTCAAGAGTGTGTTCATGGGCAGTGCATTGTAACAAAAAGTATGCTTGTTCTCCAGCCTGAGAACCTCATGGTGGATCTCCACGCATCTGTCCCATGTGTAAAGCTGGTTGACTTTGGGGATGCTGTCCAGGTGTTGGGTCACCGCTATGTGCACCTGCTCCTGGGGAACCCTGAGTTTGCAGCCCCCGAGTTGATCCGAGGGTCACCCGTGTCGCTGAACACAGACGTGTGGAGTGTGGGTGTGTTGGCCTACGTCATGTTAAGTGGCGTTTCACCCTTCCTGGACGAGAGCATTGAAGAGACGTGCGTCAACATCTGTCGCCTGGACTTCTGCTTCCCGGAGGAGTATTTCCAGGGTGTGAGCCAGGTGGCCCGGGACTTCATCACCTCCGTCCTCCAGGAGGACCCCCGGAAGCGACCAAGTGCCGCCTCGTGCCTCCTGCACCCGTGGGTGAGCACCCGCTCCGGGGACACGTCCGGGACCCCTCTGAACACAGGCCGGTTGGCCTCCTTTGTGGAGAGGAGGCGGCAGCTCAGCGACATTCGCCCCGTCACCAACATCAAGGGGCTGGTGACCCCCAGCCTACAGCCTCCCCAGTAAGCTGGGTGCATTCATCTGTCAGGGTGAAGATGGTTCCACCTCACAGGAAGCGGAAACTCATTTGTCCAAAATCAGATAGAAAAAAAAATCAGCATTATATGTCTGCCAAACTGTCAAACATACTAGCATTTTGAGAAGTAGTTAATAGTTCAGAGCTTACTGTGAAAACAGTTTATAGTTTTTTTTTTTTTTTTTTTAATATTATGATGCTTCTAATGCATTGAAATGATGCACAAAAAAGCTTAAATATCAGTTTCTAAAGCATCGAAGTTGTGGATTGACACCCCAATGTTATTTCTGCTCATTTTCTAAAGTATTTGAAATGCATAATTTGAAACATGACCAGCAGATATACAGTAAGAGAATACAAAAAGAAGAAACAAAGGTTGCATTTAAAATAAAATTATAGTTTTTTAGGAATTATATTTATAGTAGTAAAATGAGAACTCTGAAGTTCATTGCAATACAGTCAGACTGTGCGGTGTGACACTGATCAGTGTGAAAAAGATTTGTTTATTCTAAAAACTTCAAAATGTGTTCCGCTTAAAGATTTTTTTGGTAGTTAATGCATCAAAAACATTTAAGCCTCAGGAAGAGCACAGTGGCTCTTTTAGTGACCCATTTGCTTCCATTTTTGTTTTTGCCATTGTAGTGCTATATATTGTTCCAGTTGTCAATGAAGTATAGGAAGTAAAGTTCAAAAACGTTTCCCTCAGTCAGCCTTTACATTAAAAAAAAAAAAAAAAAAAACACATTGAAACTTTTTTTTTTTCAATTCAAATATAAGCTTCAGTGAAAAAGACTATGTTGCTGTGGTAAATCTGTGTAATAAAGTATTAATCTGGAGTCCATTTTGAACAAGTTCTGGCTGAAGGACCACATTGTGCAGTTTTGTCCTCAGTCCATCCATCCATCCATCCGTCCATCATCATTAACTGTTTATCGTGCTCAGGGTTGTGGCAGTCCAAAGCCCATCGCTGGATGCCAGGCTAGGAAATCCAGCTGTGGATACCAGCCCATCATAGGTACCCCCTCATACTGTACAGGTACCCCCTTATTCCTGTGTGCAATATGTTCTTGGAAATCAGACCATGAGGTGAAATCTGTGAAGTCTGTGACATAATTATTAATTTCAATGGGAACAATTTTAGATTTTAAGCCTTTGTGGGCCCAAGAAGGTCACCCTGAAATAACACCAACACCCCTCAAAATGAAGATAAATAATAACATATTTTAAAAAAAAGACTTTTAACAATATTCGGATATTAAATAATAATAATAATAATAATAATAATAATAATAATAATAATAATAATAATAATAATAATATAGGCACACTAGATAAACTGAGATGAGATCAAAAGAAGAAACACAAGAAGCTGCCGACCACAACTAGAAATGGAGCTGCAGAGACAGTGACTGTGGAAATGATCGACTGTGTGTGGTGGTTGCATCCTTGTGGGTTGAACACAGAAAATAATAACAAGGGCTCCAAGAGTCGGGCGGCAGGATTTCGAAATAAAATCTCGCAGTTCTCACACACGCTCACTGATACATATTTCAGTCAGGACCAAATTATACTCATGTACAAAAACCCAATGGGGTATTAAATATAAATCGTACACACAAAACCCTATAAGCCAAAGACTTGTATCTTTAGGGATACCTGTGTTTCATTAAAATTATTATTATAAAAGTTACAGAAGTATTTACGTTTTCTCACAAGATGTGTTTATGCTGAGCTTTGGGTTAAAGCAATAAGGATGGTGTTGTTTTGCTGTTTGACCCCCCATCCTCCTGTCATCCCTCTCTCACCTCTTCACTGTGAACCGTGGACATCAGACAATCAGGGTTTGGTCAACTAAACATCCTCAAAGCTCCCGTGTTACACATCTCTCCGGTCTCCTGAGACCAGTTATGCTGTACATACAGTAGATATGTATTTGGTGTCATCTGAAAGATGCTCATTGCACTTGGGACCACTTATGTAACTTATGAAATGTGCAGTGCTGAATATGCTTTTGTGCATCATGTAAATGGTGTGATTTAATGCAGAAAAGTTCACATGTGTGTCTATATTTGTGGCACGGGAATTCATCCAGAACAAATTTCTTAGGCCACAAAGACTGTTTACTTGTTATTCAATGTTTTATAAAAAAGAAATATTTAAAAATTGTAAGCTTCGTGGTATTCATCTGATTCGATTGTCTTCCTTAACCTTCTTTAATAAAATTATAAATTTCATGTCTGGTAGATTCTACGAGAAACCTTTGGAAATTTGAAAGTTAGGGAATGGTTGCCATTATGTTTTTAGCCGACACTTTAACCATAACTTTTTAAAGAGCGCCTTTCGTGCTAATTTGCACCCCAAAGTTTTTTGCACAGAGGAAAAAAACTAATCATAGCAGAAAGACTTAGATACTTTCATTAAAAAAAATAAATAAATAAATCCTTCATAATTCAGTCAGATCTAATAGAAATAAATACCATCAACTGAACCCCAAAATACAGTTTCACACTCTTTCAAAGATGGATATTTTCACGACAGCAGTTCAGATTAAGCATCTGCAGGTACAATAGTATAGACCCTAATGAGACTTGAACCCACAATCATCAAGTCACCATTTGGGGTTAATGGCTAGAGCAGCAAGTGGCGCAGCAGTTAGGGACATCGCCCTGCCACATAAACGTCCCCTAGTTTACATTCCGCTCCAAGGTGCATACAGTCCCCTCCAGTAAAAGAGGGAAATGTAAATCTGCATATTTAAGCTGCCTTGAAAAAGATGACCGTGATACCCTGCCCGGCCAAAAAAAAAATTCACACACACTAATACTTTGTTGGACCGCCTTTAGCTTTGATGATGGCACGCATTCGCCGTGGCATCGTTTCGATAAGCTTATGCGATGTCACAACATTTATTTCTGTCCAAAGTTGCATTAATTTTTCACCAAGATCAAGTATGGAAGATGGGAGAGTCGGACCGCTGCGTAAAGTCTTCTCCAGCACATCCCAAAGATTCTCAGTAGGGTTAAGGTCTGGACTGTGTGGTGGCCAATCCTCATGTGAAAATGATGTCTCTCTCATGCTCCCTGAAGCACTCTTTCACAATTTGAGCCCCATGAATCCTGGCATTGTCATCTCTGAATATGAAGAAAAAATCCATTGATGGAAAAACCTGGTCATTCAGTATATTCAGGTAGTCAGCTGAGCTTATTTTTTGGTGCACATAACGTTGCTGAACCTAGACCTGACCAACTGAAGCAACCATAGACCATAACACTAAGTTAAATCCAGTTGGTAACTGTTTCTTTGGCCGGGCAGTGCATGAAAGTTTATTTTCGAATCTCTGGCCGTTTCCGTTGCAGTACTAAAACTCCCCACCAGATGGTAATGTTGTGCAACTTGAATTACATAGGTCAAAGATAACGGTAGATGTGGTCCAAAGGCAAAATATGTAGAAAATTGGGTTCGAATTCCAATCCGGGAACATCACCGCTACTCTGTAGGAGTCCATAGGCAGGACTGCAAACGTTCCACCCAAGAGTGATGGGAAGGTGGCGCAACGGGTGTTGGGTAACCGGGACGATGAGGTGGTACAAGCGGGAAACTAGAAGCAACCACAGATGGACCAGACCGCTCACCTGTGCCATATTGAAACACAAAACGCACTGCAGTTTTCCCACATGTCTGTCAGTTCAGGTTTATTAGCTTGAATAAACACAGGTGGGTGAACCCAAGGACCACGTGCTTCGCTCAGGATCATCTCCTCCCCCATCGGGTGTGACAAGCGCTGTGTGCGACAGGTGTGCGCAAACGGACTGCCGGCCAGGTGCGGGATCGGTGCTCCTCTCCCCAAGGACTGAGCGGGCTTTCATTACACCAACATTTTGGACCAAGAGGACTCTGAACTCCTCTTCACTGGAGCCCAGAGGCGGAATTCCAGCACGGCAGGTGCAGGTGTGTGTTTTCCCCTCCCATCCCATTTCAAACACGATGGCATCAGGAAGGCTTTTTTGGAAATCATGTTTTGGATTTGTTTGACAGGAAAGAGTACCTGGAGCTGCTCTCCTGTCCATTTTCAGGTGTGGGACGGCGCTGTCTGCATGCGTACAGGCGTGTGTGTTGGTGTGTGTGTGTCTGCCTGACGTCGAGCCACGCGGACAACACCTGCGGACGGAGTTTTGTTCGTTCGGCTCGCGTTAAGCAGGTACACCTGGTCTGCAGGCGTGCACAGGATGAATAGACTTCCTTTAGTGATGGAGAAACTGTGGGTGGCCTTTATTAATGTGTCTTTCCATGTACAGTAGGAGTTTTAGCCACAAATCCAGAAAAAAACCGTAACTTGTATTGTTTTTGTATGCTTTGGTCACATCATCATCATGCTGACTGTATGAATATATTTTCGGCAGCAGTCTTAATGTTTTAAACTCATGCATGTGGAAGACGCCAGAGATTTCCCACTTAATATGAGTGCTCAAATTTTTGTGTATGTATAACTTTCTTGCTTAGCACTTTTTAAATAAAATTCTGTTCTGTGTGAAGTTTCAGCTTTTGAATTTTTGTTGAATTTCAGCATTCAAATATCTTTGTTAGGAAGAATTACAAATAAATTAGTCTCTTGGGTTTATAGTCTGTGGTTTTGGACACACAGTATGGGTCCGAGAGTGCAAGGTTGACCGCACTTGGTGAGAAGATCGTGTGAAGGAGCCCCGTCAAAGTCTTGAGTCTGGTGACCCAGGAGACACCTGAAACCCCCTGATGGTCCTATATGTTCCTTCGTGAAGGCCTGCAGTGCTGCGTCGCTGCTCATTCATGATGAGAAAAGAGGAAATGCGAGCAGTACAACAAAGAGTGCTTTTCACGGGCTCTGTGTGTGTGTGTGTGTGTGTGTGTGTGTGTGTGTGTGTGTGTGTGTGTGCGCGTGTGTGTGTGAGATGAAGCAAATAAACTCCAAAACTCATTCACTGAGACATCTATCACCAGTGCCCCTCCAGGACTTCCAAGGGTAACCTTCTCACCATAGGACCCTCTCTTTAACCACTATGGCACCACCTTTTAACAGATCTGGTAACACTTTGACTTTAAAAGTTCATACCTGGAGTTTTAAGTGGCAGAGGCTCATTAAAACACATTTAATATAATGAATCACAATTAAAATAAGAATACATAAAGTCACAATATTAAAAAAAAAGCAAAAAAATAAAATCACTTTATTTGGAAATAATGAGTCTAAATATACAGTAAATATGCTTAATTCTTGACATTTTAAATATATATATTATTTAAGGGTTTTTACAATATTCCAGTGTGTTGCTGTAACTGTATTCTGCTTGTGGAGCTGGGTGCCAGCAGGGTGCCAGCAGGGTAATGTTGATGTCCATGTATGACCATGGATTATGGTGTTGGTATTGGTAATGGACACTGCCCGAAAGGATAAAGTCAGGTTTTACCGTATTTTAAAAAAACACCATTGGATTCCCAGATCCAAGGCTCTGTGGCTGGTGTGACAGGGGCGTGAAGGGTCTGCGCTCACTTGCATACTTCATTGAAGCTCCTGGAGTCTCACTGCATCACAGCCACACCTTTTATCACATTACAAGGTGACTCAAAACTCTTTCATCAATGTGTTACTCCATAAGTAAGGATCATACGAACATGAGTAATATTTAAAGCATTTGTAAGAAAAAAAATCTGAGTTACTTTACAAACTGCTTTAGACTGCATGTCCGTATAATTCAAATCTTCCTAAATCCCTCTATAATAATGACATCAGTCACTAATATTAATTCCGAAAAGCTGCTAGCAAGTAAATATGTTTTGCTTATTTAATGGTCTAATAGAAAAGCTGATCATAATGAATTTTTTGCACTCCCTCCAGCTTCAGTTTGAATTCCTCGCTTAGAAAAAGCGTTTTAAAACAGCGGCCACAAGCGCTCTAAAGCACCGCAAAGAAATCAGATTAATATTATAAGCACTGTATGGTTAACTGTCTCCCTTTGACATTACGTGCAAAATAATTTATGAACTTGTACTTAAAATATTTACCCAAGTCAAAGTTAGCGTGTGAGCGGAGCTCAGCTGCTAAAGTCTAAGTCTGTTCTCAAAAGTGAACGTGTGGATCAGTGCGACGCTGCACTTTTACGTTGGTCTTTGTCTTCTCTTTGGCCGTAAATTGATGTCAATGATGAAGTCAGAGAAGATTTGTTCACATTTTGGTTCTGTGTTCCGGGAATACAACTTGCTTTGTACAGGTCACCAAGCGCAGAGATGGGTCACCATCAGTTTTACCACATATTTGCATACAGGAGGGACTGGTTTTGCAACCGTGACTCAAAAGACATCTGGAGGGATGAGTTCCTTTTAGAAGTTGGGTTCCATCAACAAAAAAAAAAACCCATTGTGAGTTGTGGGAATCGAGCCAGTGGAGCCAGTTTGCTCTTTACAATTTCTTTATGAATAAATTTCTGTATAATTTATGAAAAGGCTATTAAAGAAGGTCTCTTTTCATTTGGGTATCACCTGTGTGTGCTCAGCATCACCTGACTACGTGTTTGTTTTCCACGCATCAAGCAGAGACTGCCGCATGTTAACTGCCTGTATCCTGGTCAACCCCTAACTGTCAACGGCTCTGCCACTTCCTGATCCGAGTGTTTTATCGGAAAACACACCGCAGGGGATGCCAGCCGTCCACGGAGCAGCTCGGCTCTCCTCCCCCCACACATTTTAAACACAGCTTCGCCTTCCATGCTGCCACTTCTTATTCTCCTGTTCCAGCACAGGTGGTGCATCAAGGTCGGCCGGGGTGGGGGAGGTGGGGGTGTTTGCCCAACACTGTTTACCTGATTTATTGTTCATTGGGTTAATTTCATGCCGGGTTCAAAGTTGCTGCTGAATGGCCTTCAGTGGAGATGAACAGCTTTTATAAAACTGAAAATACACATCCTTTCCTCATATAATGGAGTTTTTGTGGAATTAGGTTGATTCTTGTTGTGAGGGATTTGAATTAATTTACTGTGTCATATTTGGTTTGACAAAAACATAATTTAATGTGACTAAAATGCTATATATATTTTTCAAATCCAGGCAACAATACAACCTAGGTTACATATGTTCTGTATATACCTAATACAGTATATATACACACAGACACACCAGTATATTCTTTAACGAAAATTATTTTTGTCTTGTCTTTTTTTACTATTTTCAATCATTCATTTTCAACAACCACTTGTTCAAGGCAGCACTGTGGTCCAAAGTCTATCCAGGAAGCATGTGTGGTGAAACAGGCTAGACCCTGGACAGTGACATTTCTGCAATTTGTTAAATGGAGGTTTATGGTATAGAAAATGACTGTAGAATATTTATTTCCCACTGGAAAGCATGTGAATGCTGTATAAGTGCTGTGTGGTGTTACCAACAGATGTTAGAAGACACTCCTGCCGTGGTGCCCCTGAGCACAAAATTTATCCTGAGCTGGCGTGGTAAAAGTTACCCAGTTGTATTAATGGGTAAATAACTGTGAGTGGCTCAGCACTGCAGGGCGCTTCAGCTGAAAATGTTAAACAAATTCAGAACAATGCTTATTCGTCAGTTTCTCTTGTAATGTTAGAATTACGTTAAATAATGGTTTTTCCTGGTTAAGATCAATGTGATATGAAGTGGGCAGTTTTGGGAGATCAAAATGTGGCACTGACTGGGTATCGATGCCCAACGTCTGATGCAAACTGTTGTGCAGAAGTGAAATGACCACATGATTTGGGGACAAATGCTGCTGTGTCAAATAATAAGCCTAGTGTATAAAAAGGGTTTGTAAGGGTTTTTATTACAATTCAGACTTTAGAGAAAATATGTTTTGCACAGAGTGAGGCACCATTACTACCCTCAATGCTGTCATAATACCTAAGAGCAATAGAATAGGGCAAAAATTAATTCAAGAATGCATAACAAATGGGTTATGAACAGGTGAGTCTTAAACCTGGACTGAACAGTGGCCCAGGCAGCACTGATATTCTGGACTTAACAACAACAACAACAACAACAACAACAATAATAATAATAATAATAATAATAATAATAATAATAATAATAATAATAATAATAATAATATTATTATGTTGGTCATGAATCATACATTCTCACCATTTATAAGGTAAGGGAGGAATTCTGCACAATTAAAAATTCAAATTTAAGTTAATGGTTTGTGAGAATTCCTTTTACAAGCTGGTATTCAGGATTTATTCGCCTCATGCGAAGAGAAACTAGACTCAGAATGTCTTTAGGTGAAATATGAACAGTCTAAGGTGTGTTTGTTCAGTAGAAGCGTGTATGGGGTTGGTCGGGGGGCAGGGGGTGCTTTACAGAATTTGAATACTGGCCCAATGTGCTTCTGTGATGGTCATGTGAATGTGGTGTCCCCTTGTACACTCAGTGATAATGTATGGACCTGCTGTATGTGTGTGTGTGTGTGTGTGTGTGTGTGTGTGTGTGTGTGTGTGTGTGTGTGTGAGAGAGAGACAGAGAGAGAGACAGAGAGAGAGAGAGAGATGGAGGCCACAGCCATCTTTTCACACACGTCCTTTGGTGGATTAATGTTCAGTAACTGCTGTGGAGTAGCTTAGTTCCTAAACATGGAGTCTTGGTTTTAGAACGTAGATACACTGCATGGTCAAAGTATGCGGACGCCCCCCTCTCATGACTGAGGTGAGCTGTTTTAGCTGCACCCATGCAGCCTTAATAAACGCATTCTAGACAATTGCATGCTTCCAGGTTTGTGGCCATAGTTTGGGGGGGGGTGGGGGCTCCTTTCCTGCTACGGCATGACTGTGCCCCTCTGTGCACAAAGCAAGCTCCATAAACACATAGTTTACCCAGGCTGGTGTTGAAGAACTTGAGTGGCTGCATGGAGCCCTAACCCCCACTGAACACCTTTATGATGAATTAGAACACCAACTGTGAGCCAGACCTTCTCACACAACATTTGAGTCTGACCTTACCAATGCTCTTGTGACGGAATGGGCACAAATTCCCAAAATCTGATGGAAAGCCTTCCCAGAAGAGTGGGGGCTATTATGGCAGCAAAGGAGGGGGAACAACTCCATATTAATGCCCAAGGGTTTGGAATGGAAGGTTCAACAAGCACAAATGGGTGTGACACTCAGGTGTTCACACACTTTTGGCCATGCAGTGTACCAGTAATGGGTTTCCATCTGTTAAACATAATAAGCAGCCTTCCAGAACCATTTTGGAAATAAGTTCATAAATTGTTGGCATTTGTGACACAAAAAACCTTCGAGGCTGAAAAGCAGGATCAAAGATGTTTGCGTGTGACCTAAAGAGCTCAGTCATGGATGTAAATGAGACCTTTACAAGTTAAATAGATAAAAACTGAGTAGGCAAGTACATCACCTGGACACTCTTATGGAAATACATGCTAATACAGGAAACCTTTGGATAAGGAAATGAGATGGCGGTCCCTACAGCAGGTGAAGCAAGGCGTAGTTGGTTGAAGATGATCTGCAGTTGAAAGTCTTAGGTTCCAATCCCTTCATTGCTGTAGAACTGCTTACCATAATGTGATACAGTAAAAAAAAAATAGGTTGTGTACAAACCGTACATTGTGATTTATCTTGTACACAGACATCACATGTCTTCCTCACGGGTTTAAATCTATGGTTTAAAAGGTTTAATGATTATGGCCACCTTAGGCTATTCACTTGGCGTACTATTTGTATGTGAGCTGTTTCCACTAAAACTGTTAAAGCCAGTAAGCAAAGTGACACTGTTTATCCATGGGATGAAACTGCAACCTGGCGACAAACCCTCCACACAAACATGGCAACCTTTGCATGAAAACCTCATCTGTTTTCCCATCCCCTTCTTCATAGCACTCCAGCATTCTGGAAGGTTCCTGGAACCCAGCAACTGGGGGAAACAGGGAGATGCTTGTTACCATGGTGAGACTGGAATCACCTCCTGCTTGCCTATATTAACTCAAACACACACACACACACACACACACACACACACACACCAGATGTGCAAACATATCCTTGTTAAGAACAAACACACCTGTTGCACACATGCTCAGTAAAACCAGCACATATAAGCACACATTAACACACTCACGCAGGTGAGGCACACACTGTATGCTCATGATCATAAACCTGTAAAACACACACACACACACACACACACACACACACACACACACACACACACACAACACACACACACACACAAAACTGCTGAGTTTCTCTAAGAGTTTTTCATTCATGACATGATTCATATCATGGTTTCCCTTTCTGCTATTACGAACACCTATACACAAACATTCTGTATGGGACATTTAGCTCCCTTCAGTATGGAAGAGCTTAGGAGTCTAGATGTAACCCAGGGCTTCACCTGCTATACACTCCATCCTGCACGAAAACTCACATGGACTGAAACAGGAACAAGGAAAGATGGTGCAGTTTATGAATGCTAACCAGTTACACACACACACAACACAAGCCGGGATGTGTCCGCGATGCTGGAGGTGTGGCATGATCTCGTCGTGGAACAGAATCAGGGTTTCTCTGCTTGGAAGCAACAGCCAGGAAGTTAGCAGGTTTCATTTTGCAGGGAAATGAGGGGCCAAGCTAACCATTGAAATAGGGTGGCAAAGGTGACCAACTGCCCCGGTCCCCCAAATGCACCATGGACATGTGGGCCTGAAAAGGTGACCAAGCATGAGCTCTGAGACAGTACACCATCACCAACTGAACTCACTAACTGCCGGAAAATATACCCAAAAATAGAAATATTCTGTGTTATTTCTGTGAAAATTATTTGTATGAGCTTAAATGGGGTCAATTTATTGAAACATTCATTCCAAGTCCAGACTAAAATCTGAAAGGTTGAAGCTTTTTTGCAACCGTCCTGCAGTTGGTATTCTGGAGTTAAGGTCTTTGAGAACGTCAGACAGTAGTAAATGAAATACCAGTACCAGAAACCGCTTGTTCAGTGGGTTGTGGTGAAGCAGAGCCTTTCCTGGTAGTGTAGGCTCTGAGGGAGGGTACACACAGGATGGGACACAAATCCATCAGAGTGTAGCTTTATTATCTATTTTGTTCATTAATCTCAACCCCAACATTAAAATGAAAAACTCTTTACTGCAACATTTCTTTTAAGCAAAAATGTTCCCTTGGTATTACAACCTACATTTCAGCTGAACAAATATTATAATGCAAATAGTCCATCCTTTGTGTTAAAAAAATGAAATTGCTTCTGAGATTCATTTTTGTTTTATTAAGTTTATTTAAAGCTATTTGCAGTAATTGACCAATTTTAACTGCTGAGTGTCTTACTGTGGTAATACAGGGTAAATATCTTACCCAAAGTTGTACAGGCCGAAGCAGAAATGAACTTATGAGTTGGACTACTGAACCATTTCCTCAGGCCACCACTTAAAATCCACTACACATAAAATTTAAAAAGCACTTCAGTAGTGATCCTTTCAGTCCTTTAAGAAATACACATAAATTTTCCACTCACTATTTGCTGTTTTTAAGCACATTTACTTCCTGCAGAAGTAAGGAACTCCTTGACACATAAGACTTTTCTGCTCTGTGAAAAAATTGGTGTTGACACAAGTGGTCTGGATTGAGCAAAAGCATCGTTTTAATTCCCGCGATGACATCTTTTGGGAAAACTGTATGAATATCATTAGCTCTACATGACCCCAATATTTCAGCTTTTTTGTTCACCTCAGCCTGGCATTTCTGAATCCAGCAACAGGCAGTGAAGGATCATAGTTCATCAGCTTGCAATAACACATCTGGCCAGCAGATGTTGCCTAAGAAACAAGTTAGCCTTTGTTGTATCTTCAAGATGCAATGCATATTATTATTATTATTATTATTATTATTATTATTATTATTATTATTATTATTATTACTACTGCCACCGCTGCTGCTGCTGTTGTTGTTGTTGTTGTTGTTGTTCAAATTGGTCTGTGTTGATTTCATGTTCAGTTTTATAAACATGTACATATTACAGTATATGAGAGGTACAGTATATGATACTTTTTTATTTTAATTCTTATCATTTCTCTCATTTTTCATTTTATGTTATAAGCATGTGAAAGGCTTATAACAGGCACCAGTCCTGTACAAAGAAAAGTCCTGACACAAAGCAACCCACAAAGGGTCCTCTACTGAGATGGGTTTGGTCCCTGACAAAGGCAGGGAATGATACACACGTGGGTTTGAATTGTATAGAACTTGGAACCTGAGCTAGTCAGACCCACCTGTGAATGATGATCAATGCAGCCACACCTGGCTGTAAGGGTGAAAAACTCAAAATCTGCAAAAAAAAATGCAAGTACGGTGAAACCGCCTCACCTTCAAAGATCTGAGTAGTGATGGCGGCTGCAGCTTCTGTGTTAAAAGCCCAAGCGAAGTCTATTTGCATTACTGTCAAAACATTCATTTTTGGCTCCACCCGGTGGTGGGGCACATACAATTCCGGGGGATTGGGAGGGGGTATTTTGGCACCAGTTGGCCCTACCAGTCATGACTGGGTTGCTGCCCCTTAGGAAGCATCCCTGCAGCCTAATCTCCCAGAATTCCTCCATTATGCGCACCTCCTAGTCAAAGTGTCGCGTCAGTGTGTTGCCATTGTGGGTGGCCATGCAACGACTGATGAGTCAAGAGGAACTAAGACCCCCCACAAAGGGCAGTGGAAGCCCTGTGACAATGATGCAAGCTAATGCAGTCTTTCAGCCCGGCGCTGCTGAGTGTGCAGAGGCGCACGGTGGACCATGGAGGAGGGGGTGCACACTATAAATGCGCAAGAGCCACACCGGCTCCCCAGGTTGGCACTCCTGGATCTGTCCCGCTTCGGTGTGTAAGTATTGATAGGGTCAAAGCTCGGTGCTCACAGCTGATTCCTGCACATGGCTGAGTTAGAAACAACCAGATGTCTCAAATTATGGTTTCAAAACAAAAATTTACTCATGCATATTCTTTTATATTTTGCATGTGCACTCGTGAGCGAGAGAATTTGGCCCCTCGCTGTGTTCAGGAATCAACCTCGGCTCCACACACCCTGCAAACTCTCTTAAATGAGAAGCTGCAGTCCATCCTGACTGCAGTTCCCACTACATCCTGTCTAATACCCCCTAATCCCCAACCTGACCCTCACCCTCCTAGTGCTGGCAGGGAGAGAAGTGGCAGCAGCAACCATGAGCACCCAGCAGATGCAGATGGAGCAGACGGGACAGTTTAAAATCACCGTGTGGGAGGAGGAGAACTTCCAGGGCAAGCGCTGCGAGTTCATGCAGGAGTGCCAGAACATCATGGAGAGGGGCTTCCGCAAGATCCGCTCCATCAAGGTTGAGAACGGCGCGTAAGTCTGTCCAGATGGCCGGGGATGGGGCACTGCAGGATGGCACCTGAACATCATGAACTGCATGTGTGGCCGGAAGGCAGCTGGTTCAAGAGCCAGGAGGAGACCCGATCTCGTACCTTTAGGCAAGCTGCTTCACAATACACACCTCGTAAGCAGGAAGATGGTTTCAATTAAGCTATTCTGAGTGGCATCATTTCCCTCAAGTCAATGTGCTTCAGAAAAACCTTCAGAAAAGGTTGAAACTTTTATTATTTCTATTAATGTTTAGAACGTGGTGCAATGGGGAAGTGAGTAGCGCTTCCTGCTCACAGCTCCCAGGCCATTTGGGTATGGGTTTAACTCAGCTCAGTCCGTGTGACATTTCAGTGTTCTCTCTGTATGTAAGCCACTCACAGTCCAAAGACAGGTGTTTCAGGTTAATTGTTCATTCTAAATTGCCCTTCATATGTGACTTTGTGCAGTTACCCTGTGATGAACCGAAGCCCCAGACAGAGCGTGGTTTCACAGCCTGGTGCTCAGGGAAAGGATCCGGCTTTCAGACAATGGATTTATGAAATATTATTTAGCTGATACATTTTTCCAAAGAAGTTTACAGGGTTCCGTTAAAACTTGGTGAAATGTGGTATTTAGTTCAATGAAAACTGGTTTAGTCTTTGTTTGAATGCATCTGAAAACTAGAATATTTGGTGTGAGTCATTTGCAGTGATAGAAATACTGTATATGGAATTTGTCAGACTGGAGGCACTTATTATTTCTGCATGGTCACACAAATTGTTGGGTTTTGTGCCAAGTGATAGCATAATGGAAACCAAGAATGAACACATTGTTCATGAAGAACTGCATTGGGCAGGCACTTCATGGCAGGTTCATTGCCACAGTTCCGTGTGGAACTGGCGTGGCTTTTGGCTGCTGATCCTGCTGTGAACACGCTGGTGATCTGAATGAGGAGGCATGGGCCTCCGCGGAGACTAATGAGCCAATAATGGACTGTTCAGTAATGTATTGCAAGCAGAGGCCTGACGCGTGTTTGCTGAGAAGGGCGAAGCCCTGTGTGTGTGGGGGGGGCTGTGTTGGGCCTACATGGCCTGGTCGTCTGCAGTTCCTCCCTAACACACTTCCCCGTTTCTTTGTGTCTCTCAGCTTTGTGGGCTTTGAGTATCCTGAGTTCCAGGGGCAGCAGTTTGTCCTGGAGAAGGGCGACTATCCCCGCTATGAAGCCTGGAGCGGGAACAGCAGCTACAGGACAGAGCACCTGCTGTCCTTCCGACCAATCAAATGTGCTGTAAGTTTCCCCATTCCATCCTTCTGACCAATCAGCTATGGTGTATGGTTTCTGTAGCAGTGTTCTGACCAATCAAACATCATATTGGTTTTCATTGGTTATGCTTCCCCACAGTTAGAAGCGCCATTATTTTCCTTGCCAAATCAAAAATGTTGTATGTTGCTAATGTTCTTGTCTCCTGGCCAAACAAATTTGCTGTCACTTTCTCCTGCTCAGCCAAAAACACCCAAGACTGTCCTTCCAACCAATCAAATGTGCTGCCAATTCCTTCTGGATCCATAATGTCCATTCCAGACCAAATAAATATGCTGAAAGTTCCTTCAGCAATTACCTTTAGACCATAGGAATGTAGCAGTGAAAAGTGTCAACACGCCCGACCAATAGCAGTAGAGCTGTGTGCCTGGTGGTGCACCTGCCATTACAGTGAAAACCACACAGCCATTTAATGTTAATAATATTCTGAGTCAATTTTTCGAGGTAGCTATGAGTCAGCTTCCAACCTAGAAATGTGCAACTGATGGTAAACAAACCCACTGGCTGTGTTTACCCCATTCCTGACTAACAGCAGAGGCTAAGGAAGCCAGAGTGACCAAACTTGTCTGGTCTGCTTTTTGTGCTCCTGGTTGGCTGTGTTCTAGCCCTTGCCAGGCTTTTCTCTAGCCCATAAAGGCTCAGTACCTGCTCTGAAAGGGCATAAAGTCCCTGAATCAGTTTAAAAGGCATCACCCCCCTTCAGCAACCGTCTTCTCCACTCAAACTTGTTGCAGCTGCAGTATATTTTGGGATCTGAACTTATGGTCAGTTGGTAACCTTCACACCGTCTGGCCCTGTGTGTAGAAACACAACGACAGCAAGGTGACCCTGTACGAGTGCGAAGACCTCACGGGACGCAAGTTTGAGATCTGCGATGACTACCCCTCTCTCCAGGCTATGGGCTGGTGCAGCAAGGAGGTTCCCTCCATGAAAGTCAACAATGGAGCGTAAGACATTGCCTGACATCATCCTGGTACACAGGCAACATTTACTGCCTAAATTACAGCCAAGAGCTTCTAACTGCAATGGTGGTGCAGTGGTTACAGCTGCTGCCTTGTAAATGAAGAATCCCTGTTTGAATTCCTGTTGTAAAAATTGCCCAGCTATATCATGGTAAGGAGGTCAGTGTGTAAACCTCATGAGAGGAGCGGCGGCTGATGAATTAATAGCTGAGGCTTTTATCCAAAAAAGTCTGCAGGTTTACCCATCTATACAAATAGATACTCAGTATAACTGAAGCTCTCTATTCATGGTAGGTCACTCAGAAGGATGGCAGCAATGTCCTTCAGAGGCTACAAATCCACATCCACCACTTTGACTCTTTTTGTTTTTTCGCCATCCCTGTAGCTGGGTGGCATACCAGTTCCCCGGTTACCGTGGATACCAGTACATCCTTGAGCGAGACAGGCATGAAGGGGAGTACAAGAACTACATGGAGTACAGCACCCAGGCCCACAGCAACCAGGTCCAATCGATCCGCAGAATCCAGCACTGATCTGGCCCGATGCTCCACCATCACGGCACCTCCTGTGCGACAAAATGTACCACAATAGCCAATAAAAGTTTCACTCAGACAAGGGGAAATGACTGCTTGTGACCATTCCTTGCTTCACTAAGTTTTTTCCTCCAAATGATATTGTAAAAAAAATATGAAATCACCCATGAGTGGTTTATAACAAAATTACTGTGGCAACTGTCCATGTTTACATTTTTTCTTATGCTATTGGGGAAAGCACTTACTAAAAAAAGAACATGAATTTTTGCTTTTTGGGGTTCTTTAATTTCACTGATAGCTGAAACTCTGTATGAGAGGATACGAAAAGATGAAAAAGTGAATTTGTTGGCAAAATGTGCTGTCCATGTTGAACTGTATCCAGTAAAAGAAAACATGAATATGAAATTAACTGCATCCAATAAAAAAGACGTTAGAATACTTTTTGCCAACGTTTTGGCTATTTGTTGCAGTGATTTGTACAGCTGTGTCTGGTGAAGTGAGGCTCCGGTCTGCCCAAGAGCCAGTAAAAATTCCACGGTGCATTCAGGAATCGGCAGAGTGGCATGTAGTCTTGGAGACACAGAGTCCATTTGTCCTCTAGAGTGAGCGAATGTAAAACTGCAACTGAGGAGTATATATAAAGTTCAAGAGAAGTACCTTCCATTTTTACAGCTATAATATAAAATATTATTAAATTTTTACAATTAGTGTGTAGCAGGCAGCAGCCCAAGCCACAGCACTGCCTTCCAGACCGTGGTCACACCTCGATGAGAGGAAGAAAAAGCACCAGGTGAGACTAATGAAGCCAAAGTCCTATTTAAACAAGCTGAAGAGACATCACAAAGAACCAGCCTGGTGGCTAGAAAAGCCTGAATTCATGCAGAATAGAGTTTTAAGGATTGCTGCTGAGATTGAGCAAAAAGCTTTTTCGGTTGGGGGAAAAAAGTCACAAGGAAATATAGATCCACAGTGTATTTCTAAAACCTGGAGTATTTTTAATCATTTTTTCTTCTTCAATGGTTTATTAACAATCTATTCAGTTATAAAGTACTCAAAACAAAACAGAACATCCGTCTTTCAATACATGAGCACATCAATGTACAATGACACGCACATTTTTGTCAACAGACCATCCATTGTAATTCCTTCAATAATGAAACGCAGGCTCTTTCAAGTTTGAATAACCCAAATCTGAACACAAACACATTTAGCTGCAACCTCAGTCTTTAGCCAACCCCCGCCCCCATCTCTTTCTGCACTCGGGCACCCTGAGACCAGCAAGTACACAGGACTGCGCCCTCGGCCATTCCATTCAGACAAAATTAAAATTGAACATTTACTCATCCCTCATTAACTGCAAAACAGTAAAACGTTCATGGCATGAATACTTTGCAAAGTTCTTGTATTTTCCATTTTGGCTTCCATGTATTATCAGAAAGAACTTCTAAAGATGTTTGTCTTCTCTCACCACCTACATCCCAAATGGATTCTTCTTGGTAGCATTTAAAAGGATCAAATTGCCATGGCTCCTTTCTTCATTGTTTGGGTCATGCTGCCGTTTTACCTGCAGGTAAGATGTGTTTGTTTCTAGAAGATGTTTGTAACCATCCTGATGTTCAAGGGGAAGCCATGTACTGTTCAGTCATTACGTTTATGTTTGTGTGGGTTTTACCTATGAAGCAGCACCATCCATGCCCCGCCCCAAGAATTAGGCATATTTAAACATTCAAATAAGACACTTCAATTCTGTACTGGACTGGGGTTCTATATTTTTGAATTATTTTTCCACATTAAGGTTTTAGGTGCAGGGTGGCATAGTGATGAGAGCTGCTACTGTGTGCCTGAAGGACCTAGGTTTGAATCCCATCTTCTACTGCTTTGAACTTGATCAGAGTTCCTATCCTGAACTGATATTGGTAAGATTACCGTGCTACATTAATGGGTAAATCATTCTAAGTGGTTTTGGAGAGCACTGTTAAACACAGCAGAAGGTGGGATTCAAAGCTGCAGCAGCTATGACTTCTACACCAGCTGGTCCATATCTGTGTCCTCAGAGGAAGTTGAAGGCCGCTTCTATTTTCCCATTATGGTTTTGGTAAAGATTTTAGCCAGAGTTCTCCAGGGTGTTAACTGGATAATTGGGTGATGTTTCACCGATATGAGGAGTTCATGGCATTGACATGGTGGGGTGGCAGGTTGTTTCCAGACCATAAACACCAGGCAGCTGAAAATAAACTGTATGAAAGTAAACAGCTTTCGGCTCTTTATTTCAATAGTAGTAATTGAATTAAATAAGCTAAAATAACCTAAAGACCCTGTTTCCAAAGGTGACCTTTGACCTGGCCACAAGGCGATGGTTTCAGGAGTCATCCTGTGTCTTTAACATGCTGTATGACTCCAAAGAGAAGCTAAATTCAGTTATTTTAATGTTTTTCTTTTATGCCATTTCTTTTTTCATTTTAAATGCTGTTTATGTCCTTATATGAATGTTCCTGTACATCTTCCACTTTATTTCTTTATTGCTTTGTGTCTTATGGGTGTGTTATTGTTCCTATGTGTTCAGTGGTTGACTGGTGAGCTTACCTGTAGGGATCAAAGTCTTCTGCTATTCTATTGTTATTTTATTTTCTTTTACTGTGCTTTCTATGTTTTTTTCTTTGAAGCACTCCTAGCTGCATAAAGTCTGACAGATATTACGCAAATAATTTTACTGCTACTATTTTGTAAGTAAATGAAATCTGTTGAAATACTACATGAAATAAGAAACAATAACCTTTTATTAAAGGGATAATTCCTTAATTCTCATTTCCTGTATAAACCTCTTATATTAAAAGATCCAAATGGTTCATTTTGCCTCATAATATATCTCTACAGTAATATGAATTTTTAAGGAAACAGCAGGATATGTTGGTGCAGTCTGATGCCCTGTTCCTCTCACTTCCGCCAGCAGCACCTTGTGTCACGGTCCCGTCGGGATATCCTGCTCCAAATCCGCTCCCGCCCCCCTTCCCGGTGACACCGGAACTTTGACCCAAACCAAAGTGGTGAAACACACCAACCACAGTGGGCCCCACACCCAGTCCAGGATCTCCAAATAAATACTCAGCTGTACACACCTTTCACAAACACACCTTTCTGCTCAGATAAACGGTATAAACCGCACAGCACAAACACCCTTTCATGTAGTTGTGCTGCCAGAGTTCTAGAGGACGGGTTGGTTTTTTCGTTCTTGTTCAAAACATGAAATCATCGGTAAGTTTGGCCGCGTGGCGCACATTTCATCATCCAGATGCTTGGGGGTATCCTTACAGTCATGGCAATTTCACACATTTCTCATCTTTGTGCTCTTCTCATTCCCTGTAATGAATTGTGTATCTAGGTGTGTAACGCCTTGCTCAGGTGTTTGATCTTCATTGTAGGTGACTGTGTCTCCTGGAGATTTCTGTGGTAAAATGGCTTGCGGAGTAAATAAGGTGGGTGAAAAGGCCCCTGATGGAAGGACATTGGCAGGTCAGGCGCGATGGTCAAATATGAAGAACCCTTTGGGTGGGAAAACGTCCTGCTTTCCAGGCTTGTTTTCAGTTGCCTGCGATCTCTTTAAGGACTCAGGCAGCTAAAGCAAGTCTTGGACGCTGGACACAACATCTTGAAGCACAGACTTCAACGCATCTTGGAGACACTGTTTGGCCTTAATGTCCTCATTCATTTGTCATTCTTCTAGAGCTTAAAGATGGATCAAGCTAATAGACAATTTATGTAACTTTAATCATAGGATTATGCAATTCTGTTTAATATCAAAATAACCAATTCAACCATTTCTGGTTACTTGCATAACTTGTCATTATTAACAACTTTACTTTGTGTATCTTGTGTAACTATGATGGTAGAAGTCCAATGAGTAAGAAAATGTGCATACAAGTAGAAAGAGAAGCAGAATAAAATTGTCAAAGTCAAAAGAGTGAGTTGACTTCTGTAGTTATTTAAATATTTTGTTAAAATTTGGGCCGGTATAAGTGGGAGCTTAGGTGCTGAGAGGAGCCCGTGATGATCCTGCAGGTCTTGCCTATGAAGGTGTTGTAATAGTGGATGTGATTCTGCAGATGAGCTCATGTCCCTACCTGGGTCACACCCTGTCACCTGTTGAAAGGCCTCCACCTGCACTCCCTGGGGCTGCACAGTATTTCTTAGTGGCTGGCAGAATTGTTTTACCAGAGTAGATCAGGGTAAGTATTGGGAAATGCGTGACAGCTTTGTGCCCCGTGCTGTCCCCAGATGTAACTTGGTAGTAATACTGAAGACGTCCGTGTTTTTCTTGCCTTGTGGGTCAGTGGGGTCTCTGGTGCCACCATGACCTCCATTTTGTGAGAAGTTCATTCTCAGGAAACGTCTCTGAATGCGAACCCTGAAAATCCATATTCCCAAATGTTCTTATATTTTGAGTGAAACTGAAGACTTGGGTGGGTATCAAATTTGCTTTTTTAGAAGAGAGTGCCAGAACAGAGGTCCCCTGTTTATATTCCAGGAGGTGACTGAGAAAGTACTGCAATGAAATACTTGCTAACTTTCCCGTTAATCTGCATTTGCAAAGTAAACCATGATGAATCTCATTCACAAAACCAGCTACTCAGCAGTTTTAGTGCATAAAAAAATTTAAATGCTTCTGTGAACAATGCGAGAAACAAATGATCTATAATCGCTGAAATTAAGTTATACTTTTTACCCATCGGGGGAATCTAATCTGTCAGATTCCATTTGAACACCTTGTGAGTTTCTCAGATTGAAAGAGGGAAGTTCTTCAGGGAAATATGTCATTTTATGAAGGGCTTCCAATTTGGTCTACTTGAGTTTTGAATAAAATGGAGGAGTTTTTAACTTTCTGGTCACTTGCCAAATGTTCTTAATTCCTTATGGCCATCAAGCAGGCAGGTCCATTTTTGGAAAATAGCAATTTTTAAATACTATAGTCTGACTGGCTTTAGTAACAAATAAGATGACATTGTATATTGACTTGCTGCATTTATACCTAACATTTTTTAAAATAGTCCTTCATTTATTAATATTCCCTATGACATTAGTACAACTCTTCTAATGAGACTTGTAATGAATATTCTAATGGCTGTGATTTAAAAATATACAGTGAACTGAATTTATTGTACATGTGCCCTGGGAATCTAGAAAATATTTATACCTCATTCTTTGTAGATCATTTCAATTGACAAAAAGCCACTAAACTCATGTTTAAAAATTTAACTAAATAGATTGTCTTTAATATTCAGTCTGTGAATCAGACACCTGCAGCAGTACTGGGAAATGAGGTTTTATTGAACTAATATTTGAAATATGAATGCAAAAAAAGCTATTAGAATTACAATGTTGACTAAGGAAAAAATACTGTCAAAAAGAGGAAGACCCGAAATGTTTCAAGGTCACAGAGAATTTGTGGCCTCCAGGGGAATAGATGTAATGTGGTTCTGTACTGTCCTCTGGTGAGAGGAGCAGGAACTACACCATTACCGTTGGCAACTGGGTTTCAGCGTATGAGCATCTCTCTTGCGTGCGCACACACAGGGCAGCTGAGTCACCCATGTACCTGAAACACTTGCTTCTGGTCTGAGGGAGGACACCAGAGCACTTGGACTAAACTCAGACACTAAGAATTTGGACAATGCCATGCAGATGCAACAAAATGTGAACCTACACCCAAATGTACTGCTCAGGACTGTAATGCCCCTGTGGTACCTCCTGCCTCCTACAAGTAGTGACATCCATTCGTACTGTATCTATATTTTCATGACAAGTTGTCTTGTGGTGCAAAAAATTGATACACATTCACAAATTTAAAAAAAAATGTTTTTTTTTTTGTTTTTTTTTTTGCTTCCCCTTCAAAAATAACAATTAGGCCAGTTTGCAGTGCTCAAAACTGAGTATTCAACATGTTAGCAAAATTGTTACTGGCAATGAATATTTTTAAATGTGGGAGCACTTTAAAGCAAGACTTTTGCAAAATGCCACTATTAGTGAAAGTAGGGCTTGAACCTGCAACCTTTAGTCTAAATTTCATGCAAATATTTAATGTTGAATTTCCAGATCTGTAGGAAATGCTCGTTTGCACCACCAGGGGCGCTGTTTCTCCATAAATCCTCCTGTTTGCTCCGCACCGGCTTTTGAGGAATGTGGCCGCTCTGGAGGAGGTGGTGGGCTACGGTGAGAGGGGGAACATTTTGCTGTTACATCCTGTTCAACTCCAAAAGTACAACCATGCTGCTATTTAAGACCTGTTTAAAAGTAAGGATTTAATTTTCAAGGTTCATTGTATTGTCATTCTACACTTTTTCACAAGTACAAAACAGAAGAAAATGTGGATTGCCCTGGACCCCAGGGTGCAGTGCTGTAAGCAAACAGCTTGATGACACAGGACAGCACACAGACTGAACAGAATAGAAGGTAAATAGGTACACAGAAAAATGGATAAATTATAGACAAGATGATAAACATTAAATAAGGTAAAAATAAAAGGATCAGTGCGAATAGTTGTTGATGGCACAGTGAGGGGGGTTAAACAGTGATGGTAGTGATCAGCCCCTATGCTAAAAAATGGTTAAAAATGTGCCGATAATACAAATCACACAGTCACATTTCACATTGAACAGGTATGTGTGCATGTTGATCAATAAATTGCTAATAAAGTCACATATGACCCCTAAAAATCCAGCAAGAACAAAGTAGCAAAAATATGACTGATGAATGAAATTTCTTCATGAATGAGTTTGTAGTCAAGTAGCTGCTGTTAGTTTATCTGCACCGAACGATGGTACAAGAAC
The DNA here is from genome assembly GCA_018136845.1 of Heterotis niloticus. Classification (NCBI taxonomy): domain Eukaryota; kingdom Metazoa; phylum Chordata; class Actinopteri; order Osteoglossiformes; family Osteoglossidae; genus Heterotis; species Heterotis niloticus. The sequence continues at coordinate 4,970,711 of CM030906.1, read as the reverse complement.
GACGCCGGTTCTCACAGGCCCTCCCACATTCCACAGAACAAACATGCAAAGGATTCTGGGAATTTTCGACAGATGGGGAGAAGTGTTCTTACTGCCTTAATTTCCCAGTTCCAGTACAAAAGAAGTGAAAGCATAGATTACAAAAAATGTGTGCCTGTAATTCTATAGTTTTTAAACCTTTACACTTAGTGGAGGTCAAGGTAGTACTGATGCATTCTTTTGCATCAGATTTACTGGCACTTTGTTAGCAATCTGATACAAAAGGAGCAAGAAGAAGTTTTTTCCCCACCCAATTTACTTAAATTTTGCAAAAAAAAAAAAAAAAAAATGGAGATTATCAAAGATTATTGTTTATTTCTCTTCCTGTCAGTATGATAGAAACCAAGTGCGGTGTGGTGGCAGTGAAGGAGAGCTGGGCTGGGGGGCAGTCTGATGTTGTCTGTGAGGAATGCCCTCCTCCCGTGGGGGTTGCTTGGTGGGGGAGGGTGATAAGAACAGAGGGGTGTGTGTGACCCGCATATGAATGGGAGCTCGGTCCCTCTGCAGGCTGTGGCGCTCGGCTCGTCCCCACGATGCTCAGTGCATTTTAAATGCTGCACCCCAATTCCCCCTACCAGCACCAGTGGAGCAGTGAGACTGGCGATCCAGGATGGAGACCACATTCCTCCAAGATGACACATTTTCATGGCTTCTTCATGTGTTCAAGAACACAAAACAATAATTATCGTAATAAAGGACCACAGTGCTCTGCACGCGATTCAAATCAGATGTTTTATTTAATTTATACCCATTTGATTCCTTATTCTGGTTGATTTTTGTCCAATGTTCATCCATGCATTTTCTTTTTGATTTGTTTTTGAATTCAATTAATCCTTGATTTTTTTTCCCCTTTGGATCCAGAAACCTTTAATATTGTTCTGTTCTTTGCCTAAAATGATGCAAAATAATATTACTTATTATTGAGCAACTTGTTTCCACGGAAACTGGTGCTTGTAGTTGTGCGCATTTATAAAACAAATAATATTTGGAGCTATAATTCAGTTTCTTAACATGAATGAAATACCATTAATGCTAAATTTTTATTGACTATGCCACCTGCTGGTGTGATCCTTCATTTCCCTGTTAATTAGAAGGGACCGATCACAACCACAACCACTTCCCACAGTATCATCTCTGCCATCACCATTGTCTAATTTTTCTTACCCATTTTATCTATTCATAATCTTACTGCATATTGTTCATTTATCTAAATATCATCTAGTATCTATCTGTTTGCTTACTTATTTATCCCTATTATTATCTGTCTGCCTCAATCTATCTGTGTCTTTTTGTGCCTGTTTAGTGTACTGTGCTCCACAATCTATGTGAAACTACATTTGCTCTCTGTTCTACATGTATAAGTGCAGAATAGTAATAAAGTAAACCTTGAACCTTAACCTTAATTAACCCTACGGCAGCCAAGATCCCAGCCCTCATCCCCACTGAGTGCTGGCCCGGTCATGGCATTGACATTACCAGCATCTCGGCCATAGGGTGATTTGGGTGATGCTATTCAAGGGCACAGACAGAAGCAAGTTTCCAGATACACTTCAGGACCTTGTACTGAATTCACCTGCCCAGCACTGAATACTTTTGTTTCAACATTTAATATAATAATTTAAGGGGTGGCACAGTGGCTTGATGGAACATGGGTTTTTTGGGTGCTGGTTTGAATCCAGTTCATTCTCTGTGGTGTTTGAATGTTCTCTTTGCTTTTGTGTTGGTTTTCTCCAGCTGCTCTGGTTCCTTCCCACAGTCCAAAGACCCGGGTGCTTCATTGTAAATTGCCTGCATTCTGTGACTGTGCGTGTACGGCTGCCCTGCAGTTGACTGGTGTCTCTACCAGGGTGTAACTTCATACTAGAGTGATCCACGGTCCTGTTCTAGACCATGAGAACTCTGAGCAGGATAAAGAGGTTTATGATAATCAATGGATGCAATAACTTGGTGTATTTTACACATCAGAAGAGCACATTTATTAGACAAATAGACAGAATGTGAGAGTGAGCGAGACAGACATTTTCAAGAGAAGGATTGCATCAATAAATTGTTAATACAGTCATTTTAATTTCTCAGAAATAACCAGTTACCTTCCTGATCCTCCTAGTGCAGTGGAAGCAGGAATCTGGACTCAGCCTCCCAGGGTATCAGACTCTTGCTGCCATGGCAACGCCCTCCCAGCCATCTCCAGGGAGGGGGGGGTAGGCTTGGACTGGCAGAGAAAAATGTTGTGTTCCGAAAAACTGGCATTTCCCCTGGTAACATCTGTGATTGTACCAGGTGGCCAGAGGACGAAAGCGCTGGGTGTGACATATTAACACAGGTTTTAGTTTTATGAATGTAAACCTGCAGGAAAAACAAACCATATGGTGGTACCAACTCTGCCTTGGATACCGGCTGCTTTTGTGTTACTGTATTGCTCGCAGCCCCCCCTACCAACACCTTCCACCTTCCACTTCCCACCAACATCAAACAGCAAAGAGTCCCTCACCAAAACAAAGGTAACAGCAAAGAGATATGATTAAAAGCTGAAACTGAAGGGAGGGGGTGGGGGGTGCTGCACAGGTGAACACCTGCCGATGTCGACCCGCTGACTTCCTCCTGAATGGAAATGGCCCGTAGCCACAGAGCAGTCTGCTTCCCAGAGGAGAGCAGATGAAAGAAAGAAAGAAAAGGGCAGGTGCATCTGATGGGAGCCAAAACTAAGCAGAAACTGTAACTTACTGTAATGTAACAAAAGACCCGGGTTCATAGATAAATAGATAGAATCACAAGGTGACAGAATACACTGATATTCACACTGGAGTATGTAGATTTCACATTTAAACAAGTGTTACAGAATTTTTTTTAAAAAGTGTGCAAATTGAAATATAAACATAATACAGCCAGCTCAATGACCGAGGTGCTTACCCTGAATCAATGCAGTAAAAATTACCCAGCTATAAGCAAATCCCTGTAAATATGCTCATGTGTAAATTTTACACCATGCAAAGCCTCACACAAAGCCTCAGACAAATCAATAAATGTGTTTCATTGCATTAGAAGGGTTCCTCATACATTCGGTAATTAAAATTGTGGAATGATCCAAAAATAAAATGGTGATTATGAAGGCAGATGTTATTAAAATGTCTGCTTATTAAAAATTCAGCAACCTTTCTCATTACATTCTGAATATTTATCATAATCAAAATGCTGGTGCAAAAAAAAACCCTCCCATTATTAAATGTCCTTGAAGGAGTTCCCAGCTCTCATGTATTTTTAATGCATTGATTTTATGCAGTCTTTATAGTAACCCTTTTCTGCCTGGCGTGTATGAGGACAGTCAGGTGTACGGGATGTGTAAAGTGGCCCACGGACCTAGACGTGTGTTCCGAATTCCTGGCCAGGGTACCGCTGACGTTCGGAACTGTTGGGCCCCTCTGAGCGAATCTTCTCAGTGGGACCTGGCATCCCGGAGGAGTTAGGTAACCAAAGCTAAAATATGCAAATCTCCCCCCAGGTGGAAGGAAGCTGTTAATCACATGCTGACGTCCCGATTTCCACTTCTCGCTCCTGCCATAAGGAGCAATAGATGCCAAATTATTCATAAACTCGGGTGAGTAATGCCACCTGACTCACAGGCATTTCATGAGGACCCCCTCCTTTGTATTCAAATCCATCCTAAGTGACATAAGCTGCCTGGGGCGGATGCCCGGTCCTGGTTTACCAGGACTCCCGCCAAGGAAAGTGGTTTCTTTCTTTCCAGGGATTTGAGCAGAACAATAGAGGCCTGTGGTGGGAGGTCCTCTTCCTTCTGACACGTCTGTCTCTTAGGAGGCTTTTTTGAGATGGACATGTTTGCCAAAGAAATCAACATGGCATTCAGAGATAAGTGTCTGCCTGAGGAGTGAGGGATTGTGATTTTGATTGATGCTCAAAGACAAGGTATCTTCAGCCAGGTCATGTGGCTGAGTCGCATGCTGTGACACCCATGAATTTGTTGAGCTGTTGCCGTTTCAGCTTTTTCTCACAAAATTCTTATTAAGTTGTTATATCTGCCAAAACTGTCTTCTTGTCAGAAAAATCAAGATTCAGGAATTCTGACTGTTATTGTTTTTTTTTTTTTTTTTTTTTTTCCCACAAATCCAAAAGTCAGTAAAAGGTTAATAATACAGACATCCCTCAATTGTCTACAGATTTTTTCTGTAAAAGTCTCAGTTGTTACTGCAATAACTAAAAAAGACTTAATTTCAACATTAACTTTAAACTAAATTAAATCTGAATCTAAAACACTTTGAATTGAAAAATTTTAAATTGCTGAAAATGATAAAAGACATCTCTGCATTCTCATATTGATTCTCAGTGCTCAGTGTTCTTGACCTTTATCACTGAAGAAGTCCAGACAGGAGTGTCCAACACCATGGAAATCAGAGCAAATGCTGGAATGTGGAAGCAAATAGAAATCTAAGAATCCAGCCTACATTCATAACACCTGAGAAACTGAGTCTGAGACCAAATTGGTGACATACAGGCTCCTTGTAAGCACGTTATCCAGAGGAGACAGGGGCTGGGATATTACTCATAGCAGTTTATGTAAGGGTGTGGTGGGACAGCTTCGTCCAGGAGATTCATTGCAGCAAATTCCTCTTCACTGCAAATTCCGGCAAAGGATCCACTATCTGCCAATGTACAGGTAATCTACCACATTATCCCTTCATAATAAGCCTGCAGGCACCCTTGGCCTTATGTAACTCGGTAGTTGGCCGGGATTATCTCTTGTTCTTCATCCCATGCTGCAGAAGGCAAGAGCGGAGTGGGCAGCTGACGTGACGGCTGCTTACTTAGAGTTGCTGGACTCGGTTCCTGTGAGGCCTTGCTGTTACTCACAGGCTGTGACGCACCATCCACTGGCTGAGCGCTGCTCGATTCAGTCGTGAGGTTGTCATCCGGTATTTTCTTGAGACAGTTGTAAATGGAAAGCTTAACCAGTTGGCATAGGTACTTCATTATGGTGGTGTGTGTTGTCTGCCAGGAGACCTGAGCACTGGAAGAAAAACCTACCTATGCCTAGCAACTGAAAAAAAACTATTTAAATACATGTTTGATATGCATGCATGTTATTATACTATGGTCCTCATTCGATACTACACCAGCGTCCCAACAGTAAGTTTGAGCTTTTGTGCTAATCTCTGGAAAATGGTCAGAGACAGGAATCAGCTGTGGCTTTGTGTTTGTTCAGAACTAAAATATCTGACCTGCTTCAGCAGACATGTGAAGTCCTTCAGACCAAAGGCCACCTGAATTAAACTCTTAACCCAGATAGACACAAACACCTGTCATATAGTTTAATCCTTTTTTTTCTAGGCCACATTTCCATTAAATTCTAATAAAACATTAAGTGGGTGCAAGTTTTAGTCATTAATGGTCTTCTGTTGATTTACATGCAGAATTTTGATAAAGCATGAACCTCGGTGTTATCTGCTGGTCCCATTCTTTTTTAGGCCCCTGCAATCTTATGCTTGTTTTCTGTTGTAAGTTTCCTATAATTTTGCTTCAACTGTACATGATGTATGCAAAATCCCATTCTGAAACCAGATGATGCTTTAAAAGTGTTCTTGTAAGCTTTGACCACTGTTGTGCTGCTGCTGCTCCTTTTTTCAGCTTGACAGGGTTACACTCATGGGTGGGTTGCTACTCTGGACTTTAGCTGATAGAGTATCATATCAAGCAGACAGATGGTGTCTTCTGTTTTTTCCTCCTCACACCCTTTGAAGATGGCACGGTGGTGTAACGGAAAGAATTGGCGTCTCACACTGATAGGGTTGTGGGTTTCGATCTGGCCCAGCTCCCTGTATGAAGTCAACATGCTCTTGGGTTTATCAGAGTCTCCTTTGAGAGTCAAAAGTCATGTACATGAGAAGAAATTATGATTCTAAACTGCTCTGTGATGGCTTATTGGACTGATATCCTAGCCCATATATACCTTGTCTTTTCCCCAAAATCACAGTAACCAGTTCACACAAGCAGCTTGTGACCCTGAAGGCCCATTTCCCATTTTACTTCATTGTACAAAAGTCTGCATTCAAATCTTCTGTTCTGTGATACATGGTTCTTAACAAAAAATATGGTGAATTTTACCATAAATTCCTCTCAGATACGTTTACATTAAGGACATGTTGAGACTTCATAATCCAGAGCTTCCATATTGGGCTATTAGACCACAGTGGAGTTATACTCATCCCAGCAAATTCTTGTACTTCTCTGAGAAGTTTTAGTAAAGGTATCCCTCACTACATGAATTGTCACTATCCAAATACTCAATATAGCAAACTGCAAAAGCTCACACCTCAAAATTCAATATATGAATCAAAAAACTTGGAAAAGTGTAGGGGTTCAGATCTGTACTTGAGAGATATGAACCAGCAAAATGGTTGTGTCAGACAGGGAAACTGTGGTTTGGTAATCATCCATCTGCATCAAAGCTCTTTGTCTGGGGTTGAATCTACTTTTTCATACCTTGAATTGTATTTTAAAAAAGTATCCGCTGCCTGAATGAATGAAATGTAATATAATGCAGCAAACAACGTGGAGAAGCAACTGGTGGTGAAAGAAAAGATGAGAAATTGAGGTTCAAGGTTCTTTACTATCATTCTGCGCTTATACTGGTGTACAAGTGAAAGAAATAGTTTCTCCTAAACCATCATGCAGAGTACACTAAATAGACAACATGACAACATAAATAAAATGAGATAAATCCCGTTGGAGGATCCAGGGCATCTCAGTGCTGAAAGTCTGGATCTCTGTTCTGTGGAGTCCTGGGAGCAACCGCTCACCATCATGGTGGTTCCTGGCCCGGCAGTGAGATGATCTCTGGGCCTTCATCTGCTGCAGAGTCAGCGGGAGGCGGCTGGTTCATTAGCCGCTGCGGGTTCGATCTGCCTCCGGGGGCAGCCGCTCGCTGTCGCTGGGGATAAGGTGATTTCCCCACTGCATATAGCTGGAGCAGACAGTCTCACGGTGCAGCCGGCAGCAAGCAAGCAGTTTGCATACAGAAAGATTAGTCAATGGTTACAGTAAGCCTGTCTACCTTGTTTGTTCAAGGCTGTGTGTGTATGTGTTTCTTTTTTAAATAAACAGTTTACAAGTGAACTCTTGTAAAAAAAAAATAGGTCATGCTAATTCCAGTCTGGCCCAAAGACCTTAAAACCAAAGCCTTTGTTCTATTATACTGCACACAATTTGTTTGTTTGTTTGTTTAATTCATTTGCTAAGAGCTGATCCTGCATTTAATGTCGTGCTTGAAAAAAATTGAGCCTCGGCAAAAACGACACAGTTAATGGATGTTAATAACCTGCTGTTCCTGTGGGAATGTTTTACATTGCAGAGTGTTGTATGAGGGTGTATATGTCGTACGGGGTGAGTCAGAAAAATATGTACCTTTTCAAAAATGTACTCCTCGGTTGCTAAATTTCATGTGACCATAGTGTTTAAACAAAAGCATAAAGTAGCATTTTTTCTTTTCTTTTTTCTTAATCTCACAAATCTTACAGAGGGCCCATGTGGCCCAGTCCAGATTAAAGCGGTCAGTCCTAATGGATGGAGTATCCGAACTTGACATTCATGACTAAAATATATAAAAGCAAACGACGAGTTTAATATTAATTATAATAAATGGTAGTCTAAGGTGTGCAAGACAGCCAGCTTATGATGTATGTGTATGTGGAAAATGCAGACGCAAACACACACTTTATAAAGGTAAGAATACCAACAAATAAGTATTTGCCCATAATCAGTGCTGGAGTCTTAAATGTCATTGTTTAAAATAAAATAAAATAAAATAAAAAATAAAATAAAATAATTAGTCAGCATCGTGGAGCTGTATGAACCAGTGAAGTGAGAGTAGGGGGGTATGATCCCTTCAAAACCTCTTCATGCCACATTCCTAAGAATTGTCGTAAGCCGTCTCTAAGCGCATCATGTTGTTGTGATTTTTACAGTAAAATAAATTATGGGGTTTGTATGTTTTGTCAGCTAACAAAATGCAGTGATGCTGACCAAATTATGCAGCATTTTAATAGAGGCACAGTCAGGTGTGAAGGTGGTACAGCAGGTAGTGCTGTTGCTTCACACTGGCTGGACTTTTTTGGTTTGTGGATCAGGCTGAGTCTGTATGTCCTCTTTCATTGAGTGTCAGTTTTTTAATAGCTGCTGAGCTTCTCCCACAGTCCAAAGATGTGTGTTTTGGCTACTAATTCTTCCTAAATTTCGGACTGTGTGTGTGGCTACCGTATGGCGGACACATGTCCCATTCAGTGTGTAGTTTCATAGCCTGATCCGCAACAGGTCTAGAATAGGTTCCAGACCACTGTGGCTTGGAACAGCAGAAAGCAGTAAATGGACTTGATAATCAGTTGTGTTAAAATCTGTCAGCTTTTTTAAGGGAAAGCGCAGCCAGTAGTCCTCCATGGACTTACACAGCTTGTCCCTCTCCTTACAAACTTAACTGGGACAGAGGGCTGCTTAGTTACTCAAAATGTTTGTTAGGCAGATACCACACAGAGTGGACCAGGGGGCTCCTCACTGAGTCTACATGCAGTTACTGATACAGTTTGTGGCATTGGACTAAGTGGCTGTACTTTGACAAGTGTGGGTCTGTATGTCTATCTCTCTATCATTATGGAATGAGCTTTTATTTTCTGTAAGTAACATCACTTTGGAAAAAGTGTGCATTACACGTTTGTGTAAATGACAGCTCTGCGGAGCAGAGTTTTTTTGGATGGGAACAGAACGATTCTCTCTCTCGCGCTCTCTCTCTGTCTGTCTCTGTCTCTTTTTCTGCCCCACTGAGCAGCAGCTGGCAGACAACCCCTCACTCGGATCAGCCGGGATGCCTCATGCATGTGCCTGCAGGTTCTGAATCCCTTGGCGGCATCATTTGCAACATGCTGTATCTAAGCAAGCGTAATAAAAAAACTGTAACCAGGTGCTGAAAAGCTCAAGGCAGCACTCATACTCTGAATCGGACAAAGATTAGAAAAATACAAAATGTTTCTCAAAAAGGCAGTTACTCTACAAGTTGGCCACAACTGCACACCAACACTGGGCTGCTTGCTTGTTGTGAGACTACTTACCCAACCCCCTCTCCCCACCCCAGTCTGATGCGTTCCTTTCAGTTTGACCGCATTAACAGCAGTCATCTGTTGTAAAGTATTTCTGTTTCCCCAACCTGTTTGCAGGCTGGAAACCTGCAAGCTCTTCTTGAGCCTACAGGAATTATGGTCAGGTGTGTTTTAGGAGATAAAATAAAAATAATAATAATATAGATGTAATTGAAAAGGATTGGAACGTAACTACAGGAAGTGATGGATTTCCGGTCTGCGCTCCAGCCGAATGCCGCGCAGGAGGATCCATCTGCAGTCTCGCTTTATACATTCAGCGCTCAGTGGGGATGTTACAGGTTTAGCAAAGTATCCGTTGCCATGGCGACGAGCGGAGCGATTAGAAAACCCGCCGTGACCCAGAGGCCCGGATACACAGCCCCGCATCCGTCAGGACGGCGGTTCGAGCGAACGGACTGCGCCAAATTCCAGCCAATCAGCGGGGAGAGCGCGCCCCGCACGCGCCCTCACCTTATTCATAAAGTCGAAAGGGATCGTCGGGAGGAGGCTCTACCCCCCCACACCCCCACCCCCAACGCCCACCCCAACACTCCACCCCCCTCCCCAAACCCTCACATCCCAGCAGTCCCCGCACTCCCCCGGTCATCCGAGCTCACGCATCCTAAGCGGTCATTCCACACACCTGATGAGTCAAAGGGCTTCGCTCAGTTTGGGGTAAAACGACATCGTCTCACAGATAGAAAGTGAACTTTGGGGAAATAACAACTTAATCCGATTGTAAAATTGAATTTTTTACACTTACAAACCGGCGGGGGGGGGGGGGGTGTCTAAGTCATCTTAGAAGCCACTTGTAGAAAGGCGTAAATGTTATCTTACTCATATATAACGGTAAAAGTGTATAAATAATACATACATATACAGCAAGTATATCATGTATACAGCACTGGGGAGAGCGAGTGGAAGCGCAAAGCTTCAAGTACGCAAATCAAGAAACAATTCCTTAATTTATTTTTCTTACATATATATTTTATTTATCCACCAGTTCTCCGTTGTTTTTTTTTTTTTTTTACATATGAACAATATTCACAGCTGTTGACAGTACATTATTTGTCTATCTGGTCACGGTTAACTGCGTGTTCCCTTCAAGTAGAAATGCTTGTTCTTAAAACGCGGGGTTTTTTTTCGCTCTGCTCGGTCACGACGCGCAGCCACATAAACCGCAGCGAGCCCCGGTTGCGGGGATGAGGAGTGCGGGGGACTCGCATGGTGGACAGCCGAGCAATGACTTTCTGGTTAGAAAAGCCAGTTTTATTTTTGTTTTTTTGCACGCGTAGCTGCGCTTCATAAACACGTAAACGGTCCTCCTGCTACTGTACATAAGCAGATGTGCAACACAAATACATAGACATGGACAACGCAGCAGCTTCGTCTCCTCCTGTACTGCACATTCTCGTGGAAACCCGCAAGGTTTACATTCAGCAGCATCGGTCGCGTTGGCACACGCGTCTCCCACCGATTTCGGGCATTGAAGTTAAGCAATTTCAGCAAAATAAAAATTCAAGGAGCGACACAACGCCGGCGTCGTCGAGTTCCGTTTAAATACGTGGCGCAAGTCGCGTCTTGCGGGAGTGACTTGCAAGATGTCACTCCGCTTCTTCGTGGAAAAAAAAAAAAAAAAAAAAAAAAACGAGGATGTGAGCGCATGAATGAGGTTTGCGAGCAGAGCGCATGCCCACCGTCTCCGGGTGGCTCATGATGCCTCAGGTAAACCTCAGCATCTCACTTTCTGTGCGCAAATCTGACTATTACGCACGGCAGTTTTGTTCAGACATTTATTATTATTTTAAAAATTATTTCAGAGCCCTCCTTTTCAGGGGTTATACTGTGTTTTTGTGAAGCATTTCATTACATTTACTACTGCTTTCTCGTACGGCACCGTGATGTTTATCTGGTCAAACGGGACTTTTGGCTTTACGCGCAAATTGCGACTGTAAAATATATTAAATATAATAGTCTGGACTCTAACAGTTGGCACGTAGGACGGCGATGAAGCAGTTGGGTAGGTTCTACAGTACATACAGTACATTCAAAGGTCAAACATTTGCCCGTTTAACGCTCAGCACCCTGGAGAGCGGCGGCGACGGCGCCCGTAAGCAACACCCAGGCGAACCTCCCCTCTCCTGCGTCCTTGTCGCAAGCAGAAATTATGAAGACGAAACCAAAGGACAGCACTGGTTCACATCCCTCCGCCGTGGCCCCACCTGTGGCCATTTAATAGGTACAGCGCCACATATGCATGCGTGTCTCTGTAGTACCCCCCACCCCCCACCCCCCTGCGGCCACAGCGGATATTTCCAGCAGCAGCATGAGGTGATGTTCGCAACTGTTACGACACCAAACATTATTTATCAGAGAAGAAGAAGAAAAAAATAATAAGGATAATAAAATAACACGGATACCCAAAGTCACGTTCCAATCCACGGGTTGTGGTGGAGATTCTCCATCCCCGGCTGAGACTCTGGACTCAAAGCTCTCAGAGCTCGGGTGACGCGCGCGCGTTTCTGTGCATTTTTTTTTGGACATCCACATCTCAGCCTTAGCGGTCCAAGTCGGTGGCACAAGTGCCGCTCGTGTCCGCAGGCTCCCCCTCGTTCTTGAGGTCCTGGAAGACCTCGGTGAAGAAGTGCGGGTCCGAGTTGATGCGCAACATGTCGGCGCTCATTTTGTCGATGATGCGCAGGGATCTCTCCCAGAAGGCCTCCTTGTTGGTCTCCACAAGGAAGGGCTTGAGCGGGTACGAGATCTCGTTGCCCATGTAGGAGTAGGCCAGGTAGAGGCAGGTGAGGAAGGTGGCCTGGAGCTCGAACTCGCTGCCGATGTGGTCGCCCACCGCCTCTCTGCACAGCAGGTACACGAACACCAGGTTGGCCGGGGTAATGAAGCCCTGGTCCTGCCAGCCCTGGATGAGCAGCGAGCGGTCCACGTTGCGGAACCACAGGATGATCTCGTTGGGGCTCAGCTCCTTCAGCTTGAAGCACCTCCTGCACATGAAGGCGCCGAGGCAGCGCAGCAGCTCCCCGGTGGACGCCTGGACCACGACGCGCCGCGGGGACACCAGCGACCGCCCGCTCGGCTGCTTCTGCGCGGACCTGAGTTGCTTCTGCTTCTGCTTCTGCGGGCTGTTCTGGTTCTGGGTGGGCACCGTGGGCACGGGAACCGCGAGCAGCCCCGGCTTCTGGTCCCAGTGCGCCCCTCTGCGCTCAGACGCGCTCTGCTGGCACTTCTTCAGATTCTCGTGGTTCAGCTGCTCCACGGGGTTGCTGGTGCTCTTGGCCTGGGATTCCGGCGGGTTCGGGTTCACCTTCTTGGCGCTCTTCTTCTTGGCCGACGCGGCCACCAGGCGCTTCCACGTGAGCGCCGAAATGAGCACCGAGTGCCGCTTCAGGCTCTTCTCCGCCCGGCCGCCCGCCGAGTGTCCGCCGTCGGCCTTGTCCTTCCTGGACGTCGGGGATATGGAGAGAACCGCGCCCATCTTCCCCGCCACCAAGCACCCGCGACCACCGCCCGACCCGCTCTGTCTTGCGGTTCCTCACCTCAAACCACCCCTGGGTTTGGGTCCATGGGGGCAACTCATGGGCTAGATGTCCCGGGTGCAGAGGCTGCGATGCGCGCACGCCGCCGCCTCCTGTGCGGTAAAACCCAGTAAATCCCAGTAAAACCAGTGAAGCCCGGCGCTGCTGTCACGGAACCGGTGGGCTGGACCGTGAGTTCCTCGCACTGAGACGCACAGTTGGAATAAATCTGCAAAGCGGGATAAGCCGCCCCGCCTCGGCCAATCAGAGCAAGGCACAGGAAGACGAGCAGCTGGACGCACCAATAGGAAGCCGTTCCGGTGACCGAATTCTCTGTCCACAGAAAAGCCATTTATAGAGATCTGGTGGCCAAAGAGTTCTGTATTTAGACGGAGCCCCAGGTTGACAGAGCGCTTCTGGTGTGAAACTGGTCCAGTTTGGGAGATGAGGAGAACAAGTTGTCCTAGAAATTTCCAGACAGCTGCAAAACACAACAGCTCAATTTTAATGCCTTGGACAACCTGCTATGCATATTGTTGCACCATCCTATTCTCCACCTTTATTATTTTGCCTAAACGTTTTGATTTTTTTTTCTTTAAAATCATAAAACATTTTTGCACCATAGTTCACTCAAGAAACATTCACTTGATTTCCGGGACTCACGATGCATGAGTTTAAGTGGAAGGTAAAGTGAGCGCTCAGAAATGTTATATTAAATGCATCATAATAATTTGCTGAACTGGAAAACAAAACACAGACAATGACCGTTGTTGTTGCTGCAATACTTTAGTTGCTTAGAGAAAGAATGTGTCTGTAAATCTGGGTGCGCCACTGTGATGATATAAACATTGCAGAGTAACACAGGTGATGCCGACGCATTCTTCATAGATTAGGAGATTTGAGGAAACAGTTTATTCAACTAAACTGAAATATAAGAATTTTATATTTGCTGCAGTAGACTGCTGCCACATCCTGGTGTAGTTTCATTGCCATGAAAGGCTTTGGAGCACAAATATGCTGACCAGGTATATTAATAACAGATGGTTGGATGGATGAATTTTATATTAGATTAGTTTTTAGATATTTTAGAGACGGATTTTTCATTGAATTTTGTAAAATGTTTAAAATTAGTAAGTTACAGTAATAGCACACAAGCTGTGAAATTCCAAATATTCCCCACTGAAAGTTTTTACAAAATCTGACTTGTATTTTCATTTGACAACGTGTGGTTAGTGCACCATCTTTAAACTGTGCAGATAGTTACTGGGACCGTACAGATGAAGTACTTTGAAAATATCCATCCATCGATTATCAAAAACTGTCTGTCCAGGTCACAGATCTCCAGAGCTTGTCCTGGAAACACAGGATGTATGGTAGGTTCCACCCCAGACAGTAAAACAGCCACTTTGAAAACAAATTTGATTTTTGAAGGAATCAACATTTCACAGTGGAAACGATGCACACATCTCCCCAAATGCAGACATGTCTGGAGCTTAGCAGGCTGTAGCTAAAGGGAGCTCTCTGAATGAAAAGGTGATCTTCGGAGACCTCCAGTCTGAACAAAACAAAGTGCAGCATAAATTTAGGCACCAACAAAACTGGAGCTTTCATGGGCGCTCAAGAGGTTTGCAATGAATCATTTTCACTTTTGGAAAGCTGTTCAGCTCAAAAATGTATTTCTATTCGATTGCCACTGAGAAATAACCCGAAATTTCACACACCGCCTACGTTTGTTTAGTTTTTTTAGCTTTGTGATTCAATGCAGTAAGTCACTGCCAATGCTGAGTGCCTGCTCCTCAAATAGCCCTCATAATCCATTTAGGAGAGCAGACCTTGCAGTTACAGTTTGCTGAGGACACGGTTACATGTGCTGTGCTTCATGTTTGCACCTGTGAGATCCAGGTGCTATTTTTTGAGTTAGGATAGAAATTGGATTATTTTTTGAGTTTATTTCTTGAGCGCCAACCCCTTCCTCTCATGATAGGTTTAGGGAATGAAATTAGCTGTTTGAGATTAATGACCTTAACTGATGTGAGTGGAAAACCTGTTCTTTCTTCCTTCTTCTCTCTTTCACTTTGTGCCTCTGGCAGCTTGGCATCAGCCTGTGAGGCGACCACATATGGACCCTCCATCTGTAACCACCCCCCCCCCCGTCCAACACCCCACTCGCTAGCACAGCGCCAACAGGAAGGCGGGTGGCGTGCAAAGAACAAAGGCTGCCGACACCCCCAGGCTACCTAGTGCCGAGGAGGAGGCCGAGCCTGCGGAGAGACTGCGATTTGTCTGTTTCCAAACAAAGCAGGACTAATGAGGAATAACAGGTGGGATGAGCAGCGCTCCATCCATTTAGTCCATTAGTATCATCCCTGTTGCCATCTCAAACACATCCATGGACATTAGATGTATTTTCATAGAGGAGTTGTTTTCTTAGGTCAAATTCACCCTGAGTTCATTTTGGGTTCCCCACAGTGCCCTCATCTGCTCCCACAGTCCAAACACGTGTGTTTCAGGTGCACCGGTCTCTCTAACAGTGTGTTTATGTCTGTGTGATTGTGACAGACTGGGGTCCAGTCCAGAATGTACTCTCTCTCTCACTCCCTCCTGTTTTCTGTCGTAGGATCTGGACCATCATGACCATGAATTGGGCAAGCCTTTATCAGCAATGGGTGGATGAATGATTTATGATGCATTCTGGAAAAAAAAGAAAAAAACAAAACACCTTTCATCTTATGGATAGGTTCATATGTGTCATACTGGCAAAAACCTGGAGGCTTTCTAAAAAACAACATGCGGTTCAAACAACAAACAACAGTGAAGAGGAACACGCTTTGTCTGAATGCTGAGGTAAGAAAACAAGAGGCTGCACACGTTTGCTCAGTCCTATTTACATGAAAAAAAAATCCCAAAAATTCTGTTTAACAGTAAATCTGCTGCTGTCCTGGGATTTGCACCAATTTTTCATACTTAAGGAGGTCTCTGTTTTCTCTTCCCTTTGTTTATATTCTTTAATGTGGCTGGACTGAATTTTTACAAATTGCCTTGATGCTGTTAGCTGCTAAATCTCATTGAAGAAAAAAATGTTGCTGACCCTGTAATGAGTAAAATGTCGTCTAATTCACTCATGCCCATTTAAACTCCCAGAAATAAACTAGACATGGTTAAGGATCCTTGAATATTTAACCAGTTAACTGTTTGGTGGCCCAAAACTATTATACAATTAAACAACTAATCGAACGCCAGAGAAGACATAACTGTGTCGAATCTCTGGAGAAAATTGCTATGAAATGCACATTTTTTTATTCACACAAATACAGCATTTATCATTCTGCTAGCATAAATACAATTTGGAAAGGATGGTTTTCACCAGCAGCATCAGCCTACAGATCATAACTGTGGATCAGAATAACTGATAAAAAGATAACAGCTACTATAGATAGATAGATAGATAGATAGATAGATAGATAGATAGATAGATAGATAGATAGATAGATAGATAAATGAACCTGACCCCAGTTTGTTCAACCCTTATTTTATAAACATATAAAAAGATGCTGAAATGAAATAAATATTCACAGGGGGCCCCCATTGGACAAAATGAACTGGTCACCTGAAGGTTATTGGTTCAAAGTCCCAGTCCCTGCTAGCACTGCAGTACCCTGGACTGGGGCGTCTGTCCTAAAGCGTTCCAGCAATAATACTCAGGTGTAAAAAGGGGTGAAGGACTCTGAATCGCTCAGGATAAACAAGATAAAAGCCTGAAATATTTGTGATGACAGCATGCAAATGGTCAACGTTGCCCGCCACCGTGTGGTCAGTGGGTGTCATTGCAGAGCCCCGGCTCTTCTGGATGGTACCAGAACGTCTCCAAGACAACCAAGAAATTGCTGCTGGCTTCCTGTATATATAGTCCTGGGTGCTGTTCACACAGCTATGCTACATGTGTGGTGCTCAATAAATCTGT
Organism: Heterotis niloticus; assembly: GCA_018136845.1. NCBI lineage: Eukaryota > Metazoa > Chordata > Actinopteri > Osteoglossiformes > Osteoglossidae > Heterotis > Heterotis niloticus. The sequence continues at coordinate 4,954,041 of CM030906.1, read as the reverse complement.
CAGACACCAAACTGGACACCTGCAGCACGCTTGTCATTAAACACGACTCCACGGCCAAAGCCTATATTTTCCTAAAATACAAATTCAGTTTAATGCCTTTACATAAGCAGAGTATGTGAAATGTTATAGATTTCAGCAAATGATCATTTTATCATCATAAAGCTCATTAGTTTTTCATTATATATAGAAGGTTTGCTTAACTGTGTATTTATTGAAATATCTATTTGCTTGTTTAACTGTTTCAATGTATTTAAGCATCAGTCAGCTTATTTAACCATTTACATTTGTCCGTATTGTTTCATTTATATTTATTGCTTTAATATGTGATGTTTCCTTCAAATGTGTGTTGCATGTAATGGTTTGTGATTATTTGTACCTGCAAGCTGTCTGAATCTGCCTTCTGGTTAAAATGCTTTGTATACGTGAGCATATTGTTTAAAGTGAATGAGTAAATTGTCTTTTCATTGCATCATTTTAAACACCTTAAATACTCCAGCGAGGCAAACTGTGAGGCTGCAGTTCATCCACCACTGACATGAGTCCTGCCACGCATCTGCTGCATCTAAAATTGGAACATGTTACATAAATGTGACCATGACACAGTCTTACAGACAGGAAGCAAAGTCAGACTGCAGTGCACGCACAGCACTGCAGGGGGGCAGCCCAGTTGGCAGCACGGGGGGCAGCTTCCTGCAGGTCTGGCTGCGGTTTCAAACCACCCACAGAAAGGCATAAAGACATGGACCTGCTCTGGAAATGAGAGCGTTCTCCTCTGAAAGCAGCCATGAAGGAGCACCAAGGCAGCATGGGTAATATTCCACTTTGTGGTAGAGACCTCTTTTCCATGCTTTGCAGTCATCTGCAGTCTTATAAGCGAAGAAGCAGCACTTATAATCACCCTGCTGGTGCTCTACGCTCTACTCTCTACACTCTTTTATTCATTTAACTGCCGACTGAACAGCTGAGGACTGTATGCTGCTACCTTCAGTCATTTATCCAGTCAAATTGTGACAGCAGGTGGCGCAGTGGTTAAATCAATGAGCTAGCCTTCAGCAGAGCTGGATTCAAATAGCAATCCTTGGTCAAGGTACTAACCATGAATTGCTGCAGTAAAAAAAAAATGCCTGATGGTATAAATGAGGAAATAAAAGACACTTCAGTGAACAAACCAAACTCTGTAAGTTTCCTTAAGGAAAAGGAGTTGGGAAATGAATAAAAAAATGTTTTGCACTGAAGGATGTTCTTACAGGACCAATAAGGAGGAGACACCCTGGTGAGACTTCAGTGCGGTAGTTATAACCGCTAAGACCCCTGCTGTATAAAAACATATCAGTTTTACATAAATGTGTACAATACCGGTGCTTTTCTCTGAAGCAAATTATGATTTTAAGCTACTTACAGTGATTTATATCACTGGGTCATTTTTTACTGGAGTAATTTAGTTTTTGTACTTTGCTCAAGGGTACAACAGGAATCCCCACCATGACAGTTTCTGTCCAAAGTCTGCTTTTAGAGATACGGTATACCGAGATTAATCACTGCTACATAACCATTTGGTTAGTGCTTCTGAGTCAGTCTTGGTTGTGCAGGTAAACACTGAAGTAAAGGCATGAAGATAATCCTTCAGGAACTCTGCTGAGTTGTGACAGTTTTGTCACTCAAGCATTTCACCACATAATGAAGGAAGGGTTGAGATGAAAACTTCCTCCCATGGCTGGACAAAGTGCACAGTTTGTGGGGCTCTCCCACCCAGAGAGACTTTCACCATGATGCGGTAGTCGATGCGTGAAATGAGCGCTGCTCTCGGAGCCGGACCCCTGCTGCCAGAGGAAAGCCCTGTGCTGGAACCTGAATCACACTCTTCTTTAAATTTAGGGAGGTGCTGTTTCTTGTGTCTGGCAGACATTTGGGGGCAGTACCTGTGCACCTCTCTCCTTCCTGCATTCCTACCTGTGGAGCTCTGTGTGGCACTTGTAAAAAGAAAGAGGACAATAGGTAAGATGGGTAACAAAATTGACTTTTAAATCCAAGGCTGCAAGTTTAATACCACTTTTCTACATGGGGGTGTGGACCTTGAACCTTCAAGCTGAGTTCCATCCATCCATCCATCCATCCATCCATCATCACTAAAAACTTAATCCCAATGCCAGTCAAAGTTGCAATTCTGTTCTTTTTGTCAGTACCTTAAACCCAGTGAAAGGAAAGCTGGAGTGTTTTTTCCTGATAAATATCTGCAGCCTAAAAGAATTTGTATGAATTTATGGACATAGAAATGGGAAATCTGTAAATGATCATCAGTAAAGAGGCATAGCAGAGGTAGCAAAGAAGCTGAGAAAAATGTGATCTTTGGAACAAAATAGAATAAATAGCCAATAATGTCTCATTCACATTACAAAATAATGGCTCTTTATTATGAAATAAATGAAAAAATATTACAACCTACTTTTAATAAAAGCACCATAAATAGAAAATTTAGTGCTACTTGCAAATATTTTGATGGTCTCTTTATCCTTTGATAGAAAGCAAATTCTACTGTTTGAATTAATTCTCCTGATTTAATAAAAATTAAACCTGACCTGAGGATATAATTGAAAATGGAAGAGCCAAGTCTCCTTTTCTGCTGCGTTCAAGTCAGTACCTCTGACTCCCACCAGAGGACGCTCTTATTCATTACCTGTGTTTGGGTGGCTGACCATGGTGTCAGCAGAGAGCATAGAAAACTTAAATGCTTCCCACAGTTCCCACAATTCCCTGAGGATTCCAGGGCAAACACTCAGGCCCTCTTCTAATGTACAAATTCGGGTTATGAAAGATAAACTCACCTGAGGACCTGGAATCGCAATACTGAGCTCCAGGTCTCAGGGAAAGCTGTCATTTTGCAGAAGCGAATCCCTAAGTTTCGCTCACCAAATGATTGTCCTGCTAAGTTTTACTGAAGAAACCTGTGGGTTGGGGAAGAGGGGAACGATATCCATTTCGATAGCTGACATTATAATTTGACTTAGGACAACACTTTCTTAACCCTAGCATGAAACAACATCATCATCTTAGTGATGGACACCAAGATGGAAGAACACTGTCTAAATTTGGGGACAATGACCCTTGACCTGTACACACAACACTAAGAGGTTCAGTGATTTGGGAGCAGTGGTGTTGTCATGACCTCAGTCCTAGACAAATGGAAGCTTCCCCTCATGTTCAGTAGAGAGTCCTAGTGGTGCAGAGTCCATCCTAGAAACATCAGGCATAAGGAAGGGTGCACTGTGTGTAGGGCTCCAGTCCAACACAGGATAATAACACACACTCATTCCCTCACACACGTGCCCTAAGGATAGTTTATAACTACCAGTCCACCGGAATGGAAACATGCATCTTTACCAAGTGGGAGGAAACCAGAGCACCAAGAGGAAACCCATGCAGACATGCAGAGAAAATTCAAACTGCACACATTGAAGCTGGACTGGAATCCACAGCCTAGGAAGTGTGAGGCACCAGCACTACCTGCTGAGCCGCTGTAATGTCCTTTATGTAGAGCATCTATAAATTGTATTTTGTAAAGGAGAAATATCAGTTGCAACTAAAAGCTGGTATTCTAGTGTTGCACCATAATAGAGAGGCTGTTTCTATAGTCCCACAGTTGTCAGGATTTGGGCCTAGACTGGGACTTTTGGCCACCCTCCTGGACACCTCTTGTGTTTGCTCTCGCATGCCCCTTGCCCTACCATTATTACCTTTATTTTTACTCTCATTATTACCTCTTTTGTTCCTCCAATGGCCGTTTCTGTTGTTTATTGTGTTAGGTATTTAAGTCTTGTGTTTGTACCACTTCTTTGGCAGACTGTGATTGCCTCTGATAGTAGACTCTGTTTGCTGCACTGGTTTTGACCTTGTTTTCCTGACCTGCTTTTGCCTGCTGAATTGGATTATTTGCTGATTGCTTCTCTGGTTCTTTTGACCCTGTTCTTCTTGACCCATTTTTGCCCAATGAATTGGTTTAACCTGAGCTAAATCTCCCTCACTCCCTTGAGTCTGCGATTGGGTCCTGACCTAAAAACTCTGACAACGGTACGTTCGTCCATGTTGCACCCATACCCCTCTCCCCCCAGACATGCAACAAGGTGTCTTGAGCGTGCGTTGAAGTTGGTTGAAAATGGGCAGCACATGTGGAAAAGTACTAGCAGGTCTGCAATGTCACTGTTCCTTTAATGAAACCACAAAGGCCTTCCAGAAGGTTCTCTCCACAGATAACAGCTACAACTAGTTAGATAATTTGAATGGCTATAAAAATGCATCACTCTAATTAGATTTAGTCACATTTGTGCTAAATTATCATAGAATTGATGTCTGTACAAGTGGGACAGGGAGTTTCACTGCCCCTTTACAGCAAATGGGTTTAATGGGGTCCTGATTTTTTGTTCTTTATGAATAAAATCAGTTTTTAAATAAAGCTGCCTTAATTTAATGCAGCTATTCAACCTGTTTGGATTATAACACATAATATCTTCAGGTTTTGGATGCTTTAATATTCCACACAGTGTGACCTATTATGGATAGGCAGTGAAATGTTATGGAAACTGTTATGGAAACTGAAAAAACGTTCCAAAAGAATTCTGTGTAATTTTTTAAAACTCACCATTAAAATAAAACCGGCTCTTGTATTTACAAACACAGCTGGCACCAGTGGGATGTTCCCAACTTATTTTGTTTATAATGGCAAAATCACTTATGCCAGTATTTCTCAGTCCAAAAAAAAATAGATGCTCATTGATTCATTTGCAGATTCATTTCTCTTAGACCAGTGGATATGGGTGCTCTTAAAAAGGTCTCAGTGCCACTTTTTACTTTTGTCTTTTTCTACTTACATTAAAATGGAAGCTAATGTAAAATTGCCAAAAATTAAAATGATTTTGTCTCTACAATCTGGTATTTAATCCTGCCTTTTCTCAGGGTCACCGTATGAACAGGTGCAGTGCTCATAATGTATTGGCCATCTGCACTAAGGAACACCAGAATGAGCTATAAACACTGTGGAAGTGAATTGAGTTAAGGCAGTCCAACATTTTAGCCAGTTTTTTTGGTGGAATTTATTGGCACCTGCTGACCTGGAAGCTAAGCACAGGTTTTCTGTTACTACATTACATAAATAACAGAAAATTCATAATTCAGCTGTTTGTAATTGACAAGTCGGTTTATTGATGGGTCCGGGGGGGAAGAAGCAGAGAAGAAAATTATAAACAATTTCAGCTTTTATGTATAAAACTTTTCCAGGAATGAATCTGTTTTCCACGTGGAGAACTTCATGCTTTCAAAGGTTTTTTTAGCAAAAAGCGCCACATGGACACCACAGTTTGACCACACACTGCCAACCCCCCGGAATAGCACTTCATAATTAATCACATCTATAATGTATTTATTTTTCCATAATTAGCCAATCGTGCTACGCCTTCAAAACATTTTCCTCAGCCGCTCAAAAACGTCCAAAATTTATGAATTATAGCCTTAAAAATGATAATTAAAATCCACAAGGTTACTTTCATTTAGAGAAGCGCAACTTTTATCAAAATAGTTTGAAATAAGTATTACTTGTGCACTTGATTTAATGTCGGCCAATTAAGATGGCTAATATTTCCTGTAATTTTTCGCACATAAACAGAGGTTTTGTCTTTTTGGGGTCCATTACTGTCTCTCATCAGCGGCCGCTTGAAGTGGGTTCGGTAGGACATGATGAGAGCGGAGCTCCCAGGAGACCAGCCATGGAAGAACATCTGAAAGCCATTCTCACCAATTAAAGAGAGGAACTGTCGGCCCTGCAAATCATTGCTTTCCACGAAGCCTGTTAAAACTTCAGCCCTCGGTCACACGCTCCCATAAACAGCGATAAAATATGTCGATTTCGCTGTCCCTTTATTTCTGGGCAGTGCCCTTCCCAACAGGACACCGTAGCAGGAGCAGCACTGAAAGCATAGGGAGGCATGCGGCCAGTAGCACAAGCAGAAAAAATATTATACTTTCAAGTTAGCGTCTATAAATAAACATAAATGTCAATATAAAGAAAAGTATGTAAAGTATAAATGCAACTATACCTTTATTACAACTCAACTATATTTGTTTTTTTTTTTTTTCAGAAAGAACTGGTTTCCATGTGGATTCCCTTTCTGTGTGAGAAAGATCAGGCCTGTGACATCAGACATCTAGCTAGATAGAGGTAGGGAGATAGACAGCCAGATAGATAGATAGTTACATACATACATACTTTTAGGTGGGTACATAAGAATAAACAAATAATAAAACAAACATGCAAATAATTGGTGTTCAGTCACATCAGTTTCCATCCAAGCAAAAAACTGACTGCTGGAAAACAAGAAAAATCCACAAGTGTCACACAGCAAAGATCTGTCTGAGGTTGCTAATTAGAGACATCACAGGTTTTGACTAAATTTTACAGTGATTTACTTATTTTTTTACCATGGACCTGGTTCTGTAATTTTAGGACAATTTTCCAGGCACTGCAGCTGAAGCCTGTGGGTAGCATCATGGTAAGAGCCATCACCGTCCACTCAAAGTGCTTATGCTTGGGTTGAAGTTCTCCGTCCGACTGTCGCACCCTTGGTCAAAGCCCACCACTTCTTTCAAGGAAACCTGGTGAAAAAAAATGGCGAAATGCGCTGCAATAACTGAATTGCGCAGTTAATGCCATGTTGTGAAGACAATGACCTTGGTTGGCAGGGCAACATATTACAGTCCAAGATCAGCCAACCTTTAATTCTGCAGGGAAACAGCTGCACTAATGAGGGACGCACTTTTTTAAGGGACCGCAGTTTCAAGCGTACATTTATTATAGCCTAAAATTATGCCGTGTAGTACACAATTACAGAGCGAACACTAAAGTCTGGCGAGTTTTTCAGTCATTAGACTCAACACAGGTCACCCATTCCATTAAAACACAGGGAGTCCCGTGATGGCCCTTCATACAATAATGCTGTAATCCAATTTCGGTGGAATGACTTTGACACAATAACTCATCATGAAAACGTATCATCCTTTTTAAAGTGCCTTTTGGAAGTCAAAGGTGATGAATCTTACTGGGCCAGTTTTATATCAAATTTCTTTATATACTCAGATGATGGTTTCCTCCAAAAGCTTACAGCGTTGATGACTTGCCATTTAAACATCTGGGTCATTTTTACCGCATTAATTTAGGCTAGCGTGGTACGGAAGGGCAGCCAGCGTTTGTGTGGAATTTTCACGTTCTCACCACATTCGCACCGGTTTCCTCTGGGCACTCTGGTTTCCTCCCACAGTCCAAGGACATGTGTTTCCAGTTATTCAGTCACTCCAAATTGCCCTTAATATGTGACTGTGTGTGGCCACCCTGTGATGGTCTGTCGTCCCATCTGGGGTGTTGTTTCAAAGCCTGGTGACCAGTGATTCCAGGATGGGCTTTGGCCCAAAATGATTTCTGACCTTGTTTTTGTAACACAACACATTATTTATTTATTTATTTACTTTAAATCATTTTACAATATTAGCTACTTATAATAATTTACCAGGTTATGCAGGGAGCCAGGTTTTCAGAACAGTGCTTTCTGGTTGCCAGGTGAAGACTTAATCACTACGCTACCTGCTGGCCATTGTTAATGGTATCAGTGCAGAAATGGTCACAGGGATATCATTTTTTTTAGTCAAGATTTTTGCAAGTGAGCTGCTGGTCTGACTTGTGATCAACTATGTCCCACATATTCTGCAATGAAATAGCAAACGGTGGAACTTCATTGTGGGACTTCACAGATCTGTTAGGCAGCCTTGATTCCATTTTATTTAAACCATCAGCATAAGTAAAAGCACCTTTCACCACTGCATAATTCCTGGTCACTGCCATTCGCAGTCAGGCTGAAACTGCTGTTGGGAAAACTAGTTTTAATGCAGTGAATAATTCAAATCCTTTGCTATTCAAGGACTTAAAATAAGAAAATCAAAATGTATGGCAACAGAGAGGCAAAAGAAACAGTGACCAGCAGGATTGCCTGTGAGTTCCATATACAAAATATAGTGTAATTTATATTTTAGCTGAGGTGCTACCAAAGTGTAAAATGGTGGCTACTGGAAAAAAAGAATGTGGTACAAAAACAGTGTCAAGTTTCTAATTTAAATGTAGATTTCACTGGTTGGGGTCAATGAAAAGTAAGTAGGCAACATGTGGAAAGTATAAATATTTATACAAAAAAAAGGACTTCTTACAATTGGGCTAAGGGAGATTTCATGAAGGGATATTCTATCTATCTATCTATCTATCTATCTATCTATCTATCTATCTATCTATCTATCTATCTATCTATCTATCGTGTCAAGAGTGTCTGGACAGGGCTGCAGTTCTGTCTTCTTCCTGAAGAGGGAGTACGTCAACAGGCTCCCGGCTCGCGCCACACCTGCTTGGCAGATGTCACAAGATGAAGGAAAGGGTTTGACATTCGCGATGCAAACAGCATCCATTTTCTGTCATTTATCTCTTGGCGGTGGTGTGGTTTCATTTCTGCCCGACGTGTGTTTACAGTGTGGCTAAGGCCCACGGGGAGCGAGGCCCGGAGATCTGGAGCGGAGAGCAGGTGACGCGCGCAGCAACTGCGCCACATCAGTCCCTCTGGGGACAGGAGAGTCAGACTCCGACAAGCAATTAAGTGACACAAGTATTGCCTTTCATACAGCGACCTTTTGAGTTTGTTATATGGTTCCATTTCATATAATTATACCGTCCATTTGTTTGCTTGAGGCTTTAATTTGAAACTATACAAACATTTATGTTCCCCCAATGCCAAGCACCAGCAGAAAAGAAATACAGATGTTCATGTTAATTTCGTAAAGATCTTTTAAAACTCTGACAACTGTGGGTGCACTGAATTGGGCATTAGAATGTCACAAATGTTTGCTTTAAAAGTTTTTTCCCTATGGTTACCAGTTGTTCATGTACAAAGGAGGTGCAGTGTAGAGTAAATATGCTTCATTCAAAATTATTATAATATATATATATATATATAATTTTTTTTTTTTTAATTTTTTATTTATTTTTTTTTTTTTTAACAGATGGGCTTTCTATTCCTATTCTAATTCTATATTTATCACCCATTAACACAGCATTTACTGTGTTGTTGGAGAACCTGCTTACCTGCTTAGGTAGGAAATTGACATTAAACAGGATATTTAATTGAGGGTTCCATCATTCCATCACTAGGCGGTTTGAGGTAGCTTCCTCTTTTCCACACTGCCCCTCTCAGTTGGTATCCCACAGGGCCCAGTGCTGGGACCCCTAGACTTCTCCATCTACTCTGCTCACTATGCCTGTTTTCGTGTCTTATAGATTCTGCCATCACTGCTATGCTGATGGTATTCAGATCTTCCTCTCTTTCCACCAGCAAATTTAAGTGTATCTTTTCATACTGCAGCCTCTCAAGCAGATCTTCTTGGATCATCATCTTCAACTCTGTCTTCCAAGGAGATCCAGCTATTCTCAGCAGGTCTATCCACCAGTCGGAAATACTCAGTCAGCCTGGACAGTTCACTCATTCCATCCAAACCTAGTGATGCCCAGTCTCCTGCCTGGTCTTCCTGCTTCCGTCATCAACTCTTCAGATGATACAGAACACTTTGGTGGGAGCTGTTTGACTTTCCCGTGTATCTCCCGTCCTGATCACTCTCCACCTACTCCCTGCAGTTGCTTGTCAGAAGATCTGCTCCCTAAATCCTAATACTGTATAAGACTTACGTCGGGCAACAAGTGTCTCCTGTGCTGATCTTGGAACAGTGCTGTGGGATTACTGCTTTAGACACTGGGCTGAGATATGGTAAATACAGTAAGTCGAGTACCTGCAGTGCCATTATACCCTTATTTATGGAGAGCCTTTAATCTGAATCAGGAATCATATGGTTACACCGCAGTGCAATGCTGAAAGATAAGCGAACCACCCAGAAGTACACCTGCTGAGCAAGGAGTGGACTTATGGGGACCGGAGGTGTGCAGATGGCCTGGTGTATCAGTGACAGGGCCTAATTCCTTATTAATACGGAACACTGAGTGAATAGGCTAGTCTGTTAAAAAAAAAAATAAAAAATAAAAAAAAAACAACAATAATAAACTTAACTTTATGCAAGTCCTTTAAAAGCAGCTTATCACATTGCTTTATAAAAAAGCGATATACTTTTATTATGAATGTATATAAGAAATTCAGTTCAAGCTTTCAAAAATACCCCAACGAAAGAGGGCAGCATGGTGGCGCCGCAGCCTCACAGCACCTGGGCCGTTCGGGTGTGGGTTTGAATCCAGCTCGGTCTGTGTGGAGTCTGCATGCTCTTCCCGTGTTAACCGTTTCCTCCTACAGTCCAAAAACCATTAATTCATCACTCTGACTTATCTATAGCGTGCGTGTGTGTTTGTATCCACCCTGTGACAGACTGGCATCTCATCTGGGGTGTGGTTTTGTAGCCAGGTGATTCCAGGATAAGCTGCCATGAGCAACCTTAAGGTAAACTTGGTTAATGATGACGGGCTGAAAAAGGGAATAAAAAAGCAAAGTAAAAAAGAAACTATGTTAAAATAAATCATGAAATGAAACAGGGGTAGCTATGTGTTACCCATTTGGGTCCTAAATGTGGAATAAGGTACACTGACATTAGCTATATGGGAATACCGATGTTTTAGAATCCAGCAGAATTTGAAGAACACTTTGCATCCTGGGAAAGCATTTTCTGTGTTTCTGCAGCCAGAAGAAATGGGGGGAGTTCAGCTTCTGTTGGGCGTGGTCCAGTGCATGGGGGCAGAGTGCCGGGGGGGGGTGTGCAAGTGCATGTTTCCTTGGCTATTTTGGGATTTGACTGGATTCTCAGATATTAAACGCACAAATGAATGAGTGCATGGCAGCTGTGATTTACTCCGCCGCGCCATGGCACAGAAAAAAAGGCGTGTGAGCCGTCCAGCTGGAAGGAGCGGTCTTTAATATTTGTTGAGAAAGCCACAGGGAGGGCGTCTCCCGCAGGACAGAGGCCAGCGGTGCCGGCCGAACTTCTACAAGCCTGTTTGATCCCCAGGCTGGACTGTGTGGAAACGGTGGAAAACCATGCTTCTCTGTGGAGCTGTGGTGCTCCAGCGCTTGGGCCGCTCTGCTGGAAGCATTACCGGGCACTCGGGGCACAGCGGACCCAGCCAGTCTCTCAGATGTGCGCTGTGACTCCTTGAGGGCCGTTTGGGGTGCCTTGCACGTGTCCTGGCCACAGCTCACCCAGCAATGGAGTGCACTAAAGAAAGACAAACAGTTGCCTTGCATACACTTTTCTCCAGCAGTGGTTCAGTTCTGTACTGGATCAGCAGGTTTCAGTTATTCCCCACTACCCAAGTAAAGAATCTATATCTATCTATCTATCTATCTATCTATCTATCTATCTATCTATCTAGATCATTTGAATTCAGTATTTACTCAATATGTACTATTTAAAATATTAGCAGCAGTTTTATGAATCTCAACATCATAACTGATTATTTTTCTGTTTTACCTTTTTCTGTAATCCTCTGTTTTAATAAAGTTCTAGAAAATAAGGAAAACAATAAAAACCTGGAGGTCTTCCTGTTTATCTAGAAGAAGTATGGCCCCAAGTTTGCTTCTGTGGTCGACTGGTGGTAAAGAGGCCAGATGGTTCTCGGTCAATTGTTGCCGGTTTTACTAAGCGGGTTCATAACCCCTCCTCTCTCAGTGCGCCTTCAGCTTGCCGACCGAACCAGGATCACATCTTTAGGAAAGTTTTTATTCTCAAAAACCTGGAAGCACCAGTAGAATGAAAAGCTCACCAGCACCTTCAAAACAAATAGTTTTACAAACAAAATTTAAGTTTGTGTCTCAGAAGAAAAGAGGTCTGTTTCCCACAGAAGCTGGAGATGTTTCCTTCGAAAGCAAATATGAATTTTTCCCATGACTGAAGCTGCACACTAGACGCATAACAAGATAAGCGCTATTCTTTCACCCGCGGATCTTCCTCTTGTTGTGTGGGCACTGTGTGATTTTTCTGTGTCTTGCTTTTAACCGAAATTGGATTAAAACGGCGATATCTCCAAAGGTGTTTGTGCACGGTGGAATGCTTTGTGGAAGGGAGAGATCAAAGCCACAGTTATGCGCTTTGAAATGCATATGTGCAGCAAAGAGCATAAACATGGCTGGTGTAAGCAGAGATCACCAGGCGTTAAGGAGTACTGAAAAGAAAGCTGCAGAGTGCAAACTGTGAATAAGAGTAGGACAGGACAGGATAGGGTAATATAGGAGAGGACAAAATCAGACAGAATAAGATAGGACAGGGCAAGGCAGGATAGGATAGGATAGGGTTTCAAACATCTTTATTATATCAAAATAAACATTAAAAAATCAGAAATGATCGTGATCAAATGACAAGTAGTAAATGAGAGAAAAAAAAAAATTTCAGAACAGTTTGAAACACAAAGATAGAACAAACTTTATACAAAACAAACAACAACCAACGGAACCACACATCACACCGGTTTCCTTCCCCGACACCAGAAGGACCTACCACCCCCATACATCCCCCCCTCACACCTAAACCCCCATACTCCACCCTACGCACTCCAAGTTAAAACAGACATACTTAATGAATCCTACAGCAATTCCTCAACTCCTTACGGTTACAGGATAGGATAGGATAGGACAGGGTAGGACAGGAAAATACAGGATAGGATACGATAGGACAGGGTAGGACAGGAAAATACAGGATAGGGTAGGATAGGATAGGAGAAAACAGAATAGGATAGAATAAGATAGGACACGATAGGGCAAGGTAGGATAGGACAAGATAGGACAGAATAGAATAGGATAGGACAGGACAAGATAGGGGAGGAAAGGAAAGGACAGAATATGACAGAATAAGATAAAACTTTGCTGATTGCTATGGGCACATTTGTCCATACTGCAGGTGGACGTATAGGACACATGCTGTATAACAGCCATAAGATGTATAACCTGGTGAAAAATAAATAAATAAACAATAACAAACAAATGCATAAATAAAGGAATAAATAGCCAATTAATAACAGAAGACAATTCCCACAGATTTTAGAAACTCATTGTTGACAAGTCTTAGTGAGGCATTATGGTAGGTAAGAAAGACCCCCTGGAGCACTTTTTAGTGCACCTTTAGTTGATTAACCTGATGGCTAAAAGGGGTCATGGTTATCACTTTTAAGGGATTTAGGGGATGTGTGCCAACGTCCATGAGGAACCCTAGTTTCCTCCTCAATCTGGCCTCTTTCACAGCCTCCATCATATCAAGGCTCTGACCCTGACAGTCCTACACGGTACAACATAACTGATGGCTAAAAATATCAAACGCGCAAAACAAACATTATTGTTGCACCCGCGTTCTATAATTCAACGCCGTATGTTTTACTGAGGTTAAAAGGGTGATTTTTATAGCAACACAGTTTGGTACGGAATGCCGTCAGTAAACAGAAAAGGTTATTAAAAAAGTGGTTTTAATTGTGTCCAGCTGCTCAGTTGGGGGAGGAAGATGATTCAGAACAACAGGGTGCCGTATTCCTGAACCACTTTTGTGAGTAGAAAGGTGGTGACGCACATCGCCGAAGCCTGTGGGCCGCTGGCAGCGCACTGGTGTCATGACTGGGTCGCTGCAATGAACACCACGCAGTCACAGAAAGGACATTTTTTTCTCATGTATAGGAGCTTGTGATGTCAGCACCTCTGGTCACAACGTGAAACACACACACATACACCCATTTAAACACTTGGCCAAATTTTTACTATAATATTTTAGGGTAAGTACCTTGATCGAATTCAGACCTGTGAGATGCCATCCACTGAATGAGAAACAACTTTCACAGAGGTTGGGATGATGTTTTCAACATGGCTTTGCCCTGGTGTGTGAAAGCTGAAGACTGCGAGTGAAAAACGGTGCCGAGCTTCACCTCAATGACAGATCCATAATCTCCTCATATTTAAACGCATCTCAGCGTGATGCGTCCACACCTCCCCACTCCCACCCCAGTGCTGGAGATTCAACGGTCCAAAGTGTTTCTCCAGCTGAGGCTCATCTTATCCCTGGCCTTACCTCTGGGAGGGGTTTCCTGGGCCGATCGGTGGGGAATCCAAGCAAAGTGGAGCTCAGGTTTGCCCTGACATAAAGCAAACATTTACCAAAGAGGCATGAAAACAAATTACGCTCAGCTGGAAACACGCAGAGAGCCATGTCGAAAAACAGAGGTGTGAGCTGGAACGCGTCTGCCATCCCCTGCCAGGATGACGGTGTAACAGACAGGAAGACCTGCTGTTAAAAAATAAACACTGTTAGAAAACTTGTTTCACCCAATTTCTGTTATTCTTTAGTTAGCAACACGAGTTACACTGTGCTGAGTGATTTTATATTTGTTTATGCGCTCAACGTCTTTTCTACTAAGCAGTAAGGAAATTACCATGCTATTTACAGTGATTTACCCTTTCAAACAGCTGGGTAATTTTTACTGTAACACTTCAGGCTTAGCAGGAGATGGGGTTCAAATGTAGGTTTTTGTAGGTTAAAAGGCAAATGTAACCATTAAATTGTATAAAGGTTTTTAATGGTGGTTACAGCTTATAGGCACCTGCTTCCTTGAAGCGTAAAGATCAGCAATTTAAAGGCGAAAGACCTGCTATATTAATATTTGAAACTTTTAAACTTCATTTCTTTGTTTGTTAATGACATTCCGAGACAAGTTCCTTTTCTGAGATATTAGTATAAAATACAAGCTGACATACAGAAGCGCAGATCAGTCAAAACCCAATTTTAAAAATCAATAGCAACATGACCGTCAGGAAAACTGCTTATGATAAAGAAAAATTGGGAAATGATCATCTTCGTGTTAACAGCTGCAGGAAAAAAAAAAAAAAAAACATCTGCTGGGGTCTTTGATATACACAACGGCAGCTTCTGGATCGAGCCTGTGTTGTGTGGTCTTAGCAACACACTAAACCCCAGCCAGGAGCTCCAACACACACCACCATCCCTACAAGGAGGAACCTGTCACTGCCCTACAGATGTAAACATGTCCATTTATTGCCATGATTCATATGTTAGATAGGCGTGTGAGGAGAAGGTTGGGAGCTATGATGAAGCTGGAGTGGTGGAGCACTTCACAGCAGGCCTGTGAATGAAGCCCATCCCTCGCCGGGGCATCTCTCTGGGATCTGCACATGAAAGCCTCAGCTCTGCGACCGGCTCCTCATTCATGTGGTCCCAGGGCATCCGTCAGATTTGTGCACCGCTCTCATTAAATTGTCACGGGAGCATGTGATGGAGACGGCTGAGACCAGAGCCTTTAAAGAGAACCGCTGTCATCTGGTTACAATTGCGCTCTTGCAGACAGCTTTTCGCAAGGAGGCCTCAGGATCCGAGAGCTCCAGCAGGCAGCGTCTGGAAGCCACATAAGAGGAACTCCAGGAAGGTCTGGGTAGGGGTACTGCCTGCGTTCTCACCTTTACACTCCTGCAGCTGGACCTGACTTACACAAAACATTTAATCATTCCAGGACAGGATTTTCTTACAGCTAATTTTTTACAAACATGGCTGATAATGTATTCGTTTTTAAAAACACCTTTTCATTCAGTTACTGCACTGCGTGCTGTAAACTAATGATATGCTGTTTGTACATCTTCAAAAATGTTTTAATTGTTTTTACATTTAACCCAAATATGCATCCATGTATTATCCTTAACCACTTATTTCAGTCAGGGTCACAAAGGTCTGGAGAAGATCCCGGATGCTGATCATCACTGGATGCTGAAGTACAAGACTGGATGGGATGTCACTCCGTTACATAAACATGTATTGTGAAATATATGTATAAATACATAAATAACACTTTGCTCTTGTCTATTATTATTATTATTATTATTATTATTATTATTATTATTATTATTATTATTTTTATTTATTTATTTATTTATTTTAAATTATTATTATTAGAGTTAAGAAGAAAGTGAAAAAAAATAAATATATTACCAAATTGTGTTAACCTTAGAGCACTGGTGTGCTGTGTGTGTTCTTTTGTGTGTGTCACATATAATTTCTTATTAATTTTTACATTTCTGTGTGTACAGATTTATTTTTATTTGTGTGCATACAGTGTTTCTAGCACCTGGCTGCTGGCACTGTGATGATGATGATGATGATGATGATGATGATGATGATGATGATGGGTTGCAGGGTTACATATGATGCTGTTTTGCAGTCATGTAGCTATTTATAAAGCTGGTAGTTTTATACTTTAATCAAGGGTGGGATTCTTTGTGCTGCATACATTTACTGAGCACATTACTTAAAATCACAAAAATATTCCTAAATGCTGCAGGGGTTTTGCAGCCACATCTTTGTGTACGGCCTGCAGTATGTTGATCATCTCCACCAGCTGAAGGAGGGAAGTTGTGAAAGCTGCTACTGAGGCTGCAGAGAGGGCATCCAGATGGATGTGGGTCAGGTGAGGTGAGCTGCTTGTTCAAGGTAGCGTTACCTGGATGGAAGCTGGGGTCTGATGGACCCAGGACAAGTCACCTGGGCAAAGATACCTGATGCCAAATGACCCCAGATTAGATCTCCGATGTTGTGTTTGGGTGCTTCACATGGTGTATGAAATAAGCAAAAAACCAAATGCAAAACTTTTACATAACATAATATGACATAACATATTTGACATACACATACACTATATGGCTAAAAAGTATGTGGACCCCCTTCTCATGACTGAGCTGAACTGTTTCAGCTGCACCCACACAGCATACAAACTGAAAATGATTGATTGTAGACAACTGGGTGCTTCTAGCTTGGTGGCCACAGTTTGGGTAAACTCCTTTCCAGCTCAAGAATGATTGTCCCCACCCCTGCCCTTGTGCACATGAGCTCCATAAATATGATTTGCCCAGGTTGGTGTGGAAGAACTTGAGTGGTCACACATATCCCTGACCTCAACCCAACTGAACAGCTTTGGGATGAACTGGAACGCTGACTGTGAGCCAGGCCTTCTCGGTCGACATCGGTGCCCAACTTCACTGATGCTTGTATGGCTGAACAGGCACAAATTCCCAAAATCTGGTAAAAAGCCTTCCCAGAAAAGTGGGAGCTGTTATAGCTGCAAAAGAGGAACAAATCCATTTTAATGCCCATGGGTTTGGAATGGGAGGTTCAACAAGCACACATGGATGTGATGCTCAGGTGTCCACACACTTTTTGCTATAGAGTGTATATTTGTCATTATTCACTATGTTTAGTGCATAATATAATGTAGCAGAGAATTTTGTACATCAGGGTGCACAACAAACATACCGGCCAAACTGGTGGAGAGCCCCTAAATTCCTAGAGAAATACCTCTGTAATGTGCCAACTGAGAAAATGTAGAACAATAAAATGTTAACCATGCTGAATACAATAATTGTAGGTTACCTGTAAGGGACAATTACCCCTTCGAGGCAGCCAGAAACGCCTCTTTCTGCTTCCATCGCTTGCTGGAAAGTCACATGTGCTACCATGGCCATTTATCATGGCGGGTGACAGATGCAGTTGGCCAGGATGCGTGTGCTTGCACAACTCGGACGCGTCTGCACGCTTCCCAAAAGCAGAGACGGTGCACAGGGCAACGGCGCCAATGAGAACAGGAGAGGGAAATGGCAGTGTTGTTCATGAAAACATCTTATTTTATTGGCCTACGTATTTTTAAAGAAACATATAAGCATGTTGCTTATTTATTTAGTTGTTTGTTTCTTTGCGTGTTGATTTATTTGCTTTGTGTTTATTGTATAAGCTGTGACTGTTTAAGTAACATTTATTTGTCTCCAGTTGCTCTATTTATTTTTTAGCATCACTGCTATTTACACATCATTGCTGATGTGCTCATGTACATCTCTGTAAATGATTGTCCTGTTTATACTATTTACCATATTTTCTTATCATTTACTCTTTATTTTAATTCTTTCTGCTGCCTGAAAACTGTCAGCTGCCTTTGAGGTTACCCCATTTTTACACCATAATTATGGCATACCTGTTACATTCAGCTGAACAACTATAGAAGCCAAAATCCTCCGGCCAAGTTAAAGTTAAATAATGTAGAGTAATTTAAATAACCAAGTTTGGCTTCAAAAGAATTCCACCAGTTATTATATAAACAAAATAATTGTTTTAAAGCTAACAGCATGGAAAATTATCTATCGCTTGAAGTAACCACCTGCTGGAACCTTTATATATATATATACTTGGTTACTTCAAGCGATAGACTATATATATATATATACACACATCAAAACTGTATACATCAAAATCAGATGGTGTAAGTTTGCAAAAAAAAAAAAAAAATTGAAACCTTGTCAGTCACAGGTGTGACTCAAAGGCTTTGGAATCTTGCTTAAAAAGATATTTTACTAAAAAAACTGTTTGCTGTGCTTCAACTCATAGACAGAAACATGTTGAACTTACATCTTAATTGTTGGGATAATTTATCTACTGACAAAAAAGGCTCATTTTTAAAGTGGGACTAAATCAAGTCTTGTAATGACAACCGCGGTGTTACCTGAGGTCTGGGCCCAACAGTCATGACCTCATCGGGAAACACTCCTGACATCGGGATCTTGTCGGAGGCTGAGGTTTCTCCCCACAAAGGCCAGATTCCACATACTGGGGAAAGTCACTGGACCCCTGGTCTCCTCTTACACTTCACCTCCAGGGTAGCTTCCTCGCCCCCGTATCCCTGTGCGAATCCTACTGATTTAACCCTCTGAGTAGCTCTGCTAAGACTGGCAGCTTCTGCCCAAAAAGTCCTGCCGTCCTTGGTTCTCCTGATACCCTGAGGCAGGGCCACCCCCAGGACCTGATTGTTGACTTCTCCATTAGCTCTGCTTGTCTGTGGTCTTTAACTGAACATTGAGGAGTGTGGCAGCATGGGGATGGAAGGGGTGGACTGGGTCCTTCAGCATCAGTTATAGGGGCTGCTCTGTTGTCCACATTTGTGCCCTGATAGCAGCACCCATGTTGGTCCTTTTGTCTGTCACATCTTAAACCATTTATTTTAATCTATTTTGCTAAATGCTGAATTATTTTTACGTGTCTTTTGCATGGCATGGTTCCTGGATCTTATTATTATTGAAGAATTATTCTAATTTACCTACCCATTTAAATAGTAAATTTGGACAAAAAAGTTTTGTGAGCAAAGCTCCTGCTTCACAGTGCCTGGGCTGTTCAGGTATGCGTTTGAATCCAGCTAAATCTATTTCAAAAGAGTCAAAAGAGTTTATTTGTCAAGCACATGGTTGTGTACCATGTGTTGAAATGTGCACCGATCAAATTTGGAGTTTGCATTTGCTCCTCCTCCAGTCCAAAGACATGTGTTTCAGGTTTATTGGTCACCTCTAATTCCCCATGATATGCAACTGTGTATAAACAGCTATGCTGTGATGGATTGGCATCTTATCCAGGGAGTAGCTTCATAGCTTAGGCCTCAGCCATTCCAGGATAGGCTCCGCACCACCGCCACCCTCAAAAGGACAAGTGGTAAATGGTACTACATGAATGGATGTTTGATAAACAGATAAACAGCAGCAGGACAGATGGGCAAGGTAAACAAATTGAATTCGAGCTGCTGCTATAGAAACATCGATGAATAAATATACTTAAAAACAAGTGTATGGAAGTTGTGTTTGGAACAGGTGCCTTCTGAGCCACAAAATAGTCGAGAATTCTTCTGTATCCATTTTCATCATTTAGCTTTCTTGGAGCAGAACATCAGCAATAAACTCTGAGCCAATTTTTGTCCAGATCTTCATAGCAGGCAATTAAAGGGAGCAGAAGTGTTGAGTGACAACTACATGGCTCGTAAATACCGCGTGCGTCGTGGGAGATTCCCAAAGGATTACAGATAAAAGTGCAGAGGAGCTACCTGTTCAAGCTTCTCTCTGCCGTGTCCCAGTGACACCGAGTGTAAGAAGTCGAGCCTGCAGAATAAAGTCGTCTAGAAGTGGGGATTTTGGACGTCCCACTTTGGTGTGATTCATAGCCACGACTTTGACCAAACACAGAAAACACAGTAGAAACCCTTTTAACCATTACCGGTTACAGCAGGGCATTAATCATAACATTAGTGTCCTGTAGTCTCGACTTTCACCACAGAGGTTTTTCCGCAGGATTTTTTATCAGTCTGAGTCGTATCAGTTTTATTTTATGGCATCTGTATGGAATAAAGTTTGGCACAGAAGGTACTGGTGGTGCCTTGCAGTTCTAGGCTGTGGAATCAAATCCAGCTTTTTTGCATAATTTGTATATTCCTTCAGGGGCTCTGGTCTCCCCCACAGTCCAAACATATGTGTTTCAATGAATGTAAGCTGATAACTGTTAACTGTTTATAATATGTGTGTTTGTGAGCAAAGAAAAGTGTGTGTGACTGCTTACAGGATAACAACCTTAGTTTTGGATGGATGGATGGATGGATGGATGGATGGATGGATGGATGGATGAGCAATGAATAAAATGAATGATGGCATACAGGGTGTATAGAAATTGTAAAGGTCCAGGGTATCAGTTGAGTTGCTGGAAAATGAGACTGTAAACGTCCAGCTCTGATCCACTTTACCTCAGTGCCCGAGTGACATATGAAAGCAGGTCAACTGGTGTCCCTTTGGTCAATCTTGACCTGTCGCACAGAACCCATTCCTGAAGGGGTTCGATGCGGGCTCAGCTTCAGCAAACAACACGTGCCCCGTTCCCTGCAAAAGAGCTGTGCGGCAAAAGCGGCCTTGGACCACAGAAATAATGACAAGAAGAATGTGGAGTACAGCTGCTGCAGGCTGCTCCAGCGCAATGTATAATTTAAAGGACTCCTTTGTCATGGATCCCTCCTCAGCTGGGTCAGCCATGTCCAGAAGAGAAACTTCTTTCCAGTCCAGCTGCTCCTCTGCTTGACAACGTGCCCCAAAACAAAACATGGTGGCTTGTTTTGGTGAGTATTCTGCAAGCGTATTATTAGAATGGACGCAGCTGGTTTTGTGTGGTAAAACGCTACCAGCGGCACAGTAAAAGAAAATACACCAGCAGTGGCTTCGAGGGAGTGATAAATTTGAATGTGGATATAATACGGTAGCATCTTAAAAAAAAGTTGTACCGCTTCCAGTCCTTTACCAAGCTGCAGTGCTATTAACTATGGTAAAAGTCAATTATTCCAGTGTCCATTATCATTTTGCAGCTTTGTGAATATTTTTTTTGTCAAAAGTTACTTGCCACCCTGACCTGCTTACAAAAGGAGCACAAGCTGAGCTCTGAGTAAAAGGTTTGAGAGCAGCACGCCAAAGCCAGCAGCTCTAAGTCAAAACTGTCAAACACTCTGCCACCTTGAAGCTACGGTGAAAAGGCCTGGGGGGGGGACCACACCCCGAGTGACACGATACTTTCTCGTGTATCTCCGCAGAGTTGGAATTATTCCAGCTTTAATGTCAGCGACATCCTTGGGTGGTGAGTACGAGGCCTAGCAATATAGCTTTCCCTCCAAGCTGCCGGAGGCATTCTGGACTCAAGACAAGAACTGTAGCGCTCCCGAGGACTTCCCCAGAACCCTTTGCAGAGTCTTTAGCTGCGAATAACTAAGAGAAGTGTTTATTTATTTATTTATTTATTTATTTACTTACTTATTTTTCCTCAGGTATGTCCATGGGCGACGTGGGCGTGACACCCAAGTTGTGTGCTGCACAAGTCCCAACAGCCAGCATGGGCCTTTGTGCACAGAAACGATGGGATGTCAGTTTACACAGTGACATCAGCATTTCCCGACAGGGCTGCTGCAAAGAAAGACCCAGCAGGGCACATTTACACCAGAGGAGAGGTTCTTTTAACCCTTCAGAGCATCTAGGTTGCATGTTCAGCTCCAAACCCAATGACTCAAACAAGTTTTTACAGTTTGTACTTCCATACATATTTTTTTACACCAAGTGCCTTCTTCTCCTAGAAAAACAGACAAAGTTGTTTAATGGAGGGCACAGCCTCAAAGCTTCTTATGGATCAGAACACACTCATAACTTTTGGTCAAAGGTCCAATTAATGTCCTAACTCCTGCAGAAGAACATCCTTCCAACTGCGGAAGTGTGGCAACGTACAGCTTCTCAATGCAAGCCTTACTAAACGATTATGGCATCCCAGAAGAAAGCATTTCTGCGGTGCACGAGAAACAAAACTGTTTTTATAAGTGGCCATGTGTTTGAGATTTTGAGCCCGCCATGAGGCACATTAGCACAGTGCAGGGAATATGTCGGTAGCCACACGTTATGGCAAGAAATGTGACCGAAACCAAGCTTCCAAGGGGGGAAAAAATAAGAACATGACTGTTGCAGCCATCGTCCCCCGTTCCCAGACATAAGGAGACCACGGACCTCAGGTCCAGATGCGCAGGCGGGGCTCTGAGCAAACCCTGTCGGAATCCCGCTGTGGTCGCCTTTGTGGAATAAGCCATAAGCGACATGGTTTGCTGTGTTCAGAGCCGTTCGGAAAACAAGCAGGAGCCACATTCACATGTTGTACGGGGCAAACTTCACAGTCAGGGTCTCTGGATGTTGCCAGGAACCAAAGTGAAACAGGGAACTTAGGTGCAGCAGTCATTTCCTTGCACTCGAAAAAGCCGAGTTTGGACCCATGCACCTACTGCAATGGCCTTGATGAGGTAATTTACCATGATTTCCTGCAATAGAAGTTACCCAGCTGTATAAGTGAGTCATTTATTGTAAGCATCTGAGTGTAGAAACCCAACTGTGTAAGCTGTGTTGGACAAAGAGCGAGACGACAAATTGCCACTGTAGCTCTCGATTTGACTTTTTACCAAAGGGTTCAACAACAGCACTCTGATCGAGATTTAATCTAACAACCCTAGGGTTTAATTTCACTTTGTCAGACAAACATTTGTGTGTGTGCGTGCGTTTTCAATTGCACTCCCTGTCACCTGGTAGGATCTGTGCACGGCTCTGACTTGCAGCTCATATCCTGACATGCCGAGACAGAAAAGTTACAGCTCGCGTCTTGTTCAATCCTGTTACCATTGGGGTCCAGATATTTTAACTGAGAGGCGGGTCTTGCTCTAAGTTTAATTCTCTTACAATACCTGCCGTTGTCTCAAAATAACACAGAGGTGCTGCATATTTGCTTGTAGCTCCAGGGTTTTAGGGATCGACTCTATCTTGAGCAAAGTCTGCATTTATTCATGTACACTCAGTATGTATAGGGGGCGGTAATAACTGGTTAGATCCAACAACATAGGTTTGAATCCTTCTGTACTAACCTTCATCAGGCTACTTATCCTGTAAAAATGACTGCTTATGAACAACTTTTTAAGCCACTGTCTTGCTACGCCACCTTTTTTCCACATCAAAATTAGTGCATTTTTGCAGAAGTTGCGGTTGAGCAACTTCTCTAGGGTACAAGAGCAGGATCCCTCCTGAGGCTTGAAGATATCTCACGAAGAGCCAGCAGTGTGTATGTGCTGTATGTAGCCTATTAGAAGATCTTGGGCCAAGAGAACGTGGGCACACATCGATGGAACAAAAAGAGAGCTCCAGATTTTTTGCACTTCTATTTCATCTGTATCTCACGTGGGTTTTTGAAAACCTTTTGTGAGTAACAGGACTGTGGTAACAATAGATGGTACGTAGTGAGATTGTACGGCAGGTAGCATCAATACCTTCAGAATGATCAATAAACAAAGAGATAAATAATAAATAAAAGCTTCAGTGCAAACAGTTAGCAGTGATGTTATAGTGCTACCCTACAGAGGCTGTAGGTCTGTGTGTGTTTTTGCTGGGGTGCAGCATACAACTTTAAAGCCATTTGGGAAGATAACTTTTTCCAGTGTTTCAGTGTGTGAATTTTACAGTGTAGGCAGCATGGAGGCTCAGTGAGTAGCACGGTGTCTTGGTTTGTCGGGTGTGATATCGAATCCAGCTCAAACTGTGTGGAATTTGCATGTTCTTGCCTTTTCTGTGTGGGTTTCCTCCCACAGTCCAAAAACACGTGTTTCAAGTTAATTGGTCACTCTAAATTGTCCATTGTGTGCGGCCACCTTGTGAAGGCCTGGTGTCCCATCCTGGGTGTAGTTTCATAGCCCGGTGTTTGTGGGATAGGTTCTGGACTGCTGTGAACCTGACCAGTTTTACATAGTTAATGATAATGGATGGATATTTATGCTATTTATACTGTTAATCTGAACAGTTGTTCACCTTGTTACCCTGACAGAGTACCATCATGAACTCATGTTAGATGTTATTCTCCAAAGTATGTTTTAGAAAGGGGCCGATAGTTAACTAATGGTTATTATACGTTGAGGTAGTTGGAGCTTTCGACGTGCCTTTTAGCCTGACAAATGGTGGATGGCAACATGTTTCAGAGCTCTTTCTCTCCCAAAAGAAGTTCTGCTCCAGCGGTTGTGGTTAGGAAGTGTGGCAAGTCTGGTGCGCAAGCAAAGGAAAGTCTGGATGGACTTCTCCAGAGCCTGGGTAGACCACAGTACAACCGAGATCACGGTCAGCTTTCCTAGACTCCAGAATTCGTGTTCAGATCGATCACAGTTTGCCCAGCAGAACCTCAGGGCAGATGATCTAATGCTGAAAAAACCCACAGCCACACTTTTCATTCATTCGTTCATTTGTTATCAGTGACCGTTCGTGCAAAGAGCAGGGTTGCGGTGGTCCAGAGCATGTACTGGAAACATAAAACATAACAGCTGGAGGCTGTTATGTCCATTATACACACACACACACACACACACACACACACAAGGTAATTTACAGTGTCTATTCCACCTGGCACACACACCTTTGGATTTTTGTTGCTTATCAACAACTTTTTAAGTACCTGAAGAAGTCCACATAGACACGGGCAGAACATGCAAACTCCACATGAACTGGGCCAGACTGAAAACCAGGTCCAGGAGCTGTGAGACCCCCCAGTGTGTCGCAATGCCGCCACAAAAGGAACACTTTAGAGTAGTCATAGTTCTGTTTTTATTAATGTGTCACATACACACTACTGATGTGAGTGAAAACATAGACCTTCAGTTATTGCAAATAGCAGCGGTGTCACGGACAGACACTGGCACCTGTTCACTTGGGTTCGGCAGATGGATTTCCTGGTTTGAGGAATTCCCTTCTTCTTTTGTGCCCACTGAAGACAGGTGGGAAGCTAGAGGTTGGAGACTGGACGTGCATCCCCTGTGCATCGTACCCAGCCTGGACCCCACATTAGGGAATCTGTCCCTAATGCCCCCGCTCCCGTTCTGCCCTGGGTAAAAGATTGGCTGGGCCCTTCACAGGAGTCCTACTGGTCATTGCGTCGGCCCTCTTTTGGGTGCTGTAACTGAGCCTCCCTCTGCCCTGCTCTCTCTTTCTCTCTCTCTCGGAAAGTCCCAGTGCCAGCGGAATGAGCAGGGATTGAGGCAGCCGCTTGCAGCTGCATGACCACATGACAGAGGCCCCGGCAGTGAGGCGAAGAGATAATGAGGGCCATCGGCAGGGGGCCAGCCGTGTCCTCCCCCCACCACCCCTGAGATTAAAGACCTGCGTTCTCTGCGAGAAGGGGGAGTCACTCGCCCGACTCTCTGAGGAGGCCTTGGCCTGCTACCACCGCTGCACCCGACCCTTTCGCCTCCTGCGTTCGCGGGTCTCCTTCACTTGCTCATCGCTCTTTCCCAAGCACATTAAATGTCTTGTCTGGTGGTGATGTTTCCTCTTCAAAAACACGAGGCGAGTAACAATAATGCTCATAAATAAGTCACACAGCAGCAGCAAAGGTGCTGTGCGGTTGGACATGGGTTTGATACCCCTCCATTCTGTGCCTGCGGATTTTGCATGCTCTCCCCAACATGCAGGCCTTTCCTCTCACAGTCCAAAGATGTGTGTTTCAGCCGAATCGGTGACTATACAGCCCACAGTGTGCACGTGCCTGAGTGAATAAATGTGTCACACTGCTTTCCTTACTTTACCTTAATTCCTCATTAATAATAACAGTTAACCACTGCATGTGGCTTTGGAGGAAAGCATCTAATAAATGAGTAAGTGCAGTATTGAGATGTAGAGCTGTGGTTTTGCACTACTGGTAATGTTAGCAAACACTTGAGGTGAAGCTGGGCCTAAAATCTGGTTTCTACTTAAAGTCCCAAAGTTTTCATTTGTGCCAATTGTTTTAATTTTCAGTTACTATTCCCTTCCTTATATTTCTTGGAATTATGTTCCTTTCTTGGCTTGGAGCACAAAAAAAAAATTTCCCTTACCCTGAGCAAGGTTTTTTTGGTTTCTCTAACATGGGAAAGAAGTGTAATAAAAACTTCACTCCGACGTCATCCCTGTCGGGTCACTATGTGGACCCGAAGTTACTCACCCGTGTGTCACACATTGTTTATTTGTTGTCGGTGGTGTGTAAGCTTGGTCATAAATGTACCGTTCTCATTTTCTACTGATCTCAGGAGTATACGTACCCACACCGTGCTGGACCTTTTCTCGAAAGAGGTGAGCATTTGAGCCCGTGTGTAATTTACTGTACCCAAGACAACAGGTAGCACAGAGGTTACACCTGTCCCATTACAACCAGAAGCATGTGGGGTCAAATCCCATTTTCTGCTGTAATCCTTATCAAAATGCTTACCGTCTACACCACAAAAATTACCCCGCTCTGCAAATTTCTAAATCACTTAAAGCTACTTTGGGGAAAAATATAAAATGAATGAATGAATGTTAATAATGTGCTTTAGAAAGTAACCCAGTTGCATTAAAATTATTCCCATGTCCTGGGTGCCGGTGTGAGGCTTAAACTTTTTATATCCGTTTTGCATAAACAGAATATTTAAGGCAAAGCATTTCAAAGAACTTGAAGTATTACTCATACTGAGTTACCCACTGTAGGTGTGTGTAAAAACACTCATTTCCTTCAATAAATCGGGACGGGGCTACTTATTTAACGGTAAATGCAGTTCTTTTTTTCTGCTGCAATAACCCTGATCAAAAATGACCCAACAGG
Organism: Heterotis niloticus; assembly: GCA_018136845.1. Classification (NCBI taxonomy): domain Eukaryota; kingdom Metazoa; phylum Chordata; class Actinopteri; order Osteoglossiformes; family Osteoglossidae; genus Heterotis; species Heterotis niloticus. Next base: position 4,926,987 of record CM030906.1, on the reverse strand, counting down.
AAATGCTTAAATCACTTTAGCCTCCTTTGGGGAAAAGTGTCAAAAGAATGAATAAATATTAATAATGCGTTTTAGAAACTTTACTTGTTTCCAAACACCGCTGAGGGCTTTTCCAGCAACGGTGGACTTGGTGCCTCCGTTGAGGTTTCAAGACACTTTGCTTTAACAGTCCACGATCCATTCTGCTGAAATGGACTCAGTGCTTTCCCAATACACAGTAGCGGCAGGCAGAGCGAACGCCAGCATTCACCTGGCGACGGGCACCTACACGTGTCTCTGGGGCAGGATTTACCTGCGGGTTTCAGAGCGCCTCTGACAAACCCCTTGACAGCTCGACCGATTAAATTACCGCAGATGAAAGTCATCCCAGCGAGGCTGTTCTTCTAGAAGCTACTTTGCTCAGTCTTTTCCTTTTTTAGCTTCATTACGTCCTCGTGCCAAAAACATGCTTATTGTTGTTTGAGTCCTCCCAGATTTGAGGCGAATTTGCAGCAGACACCGAAAACTCCTACAGGTGAGGAGGAGCGATCCTGACTCACAGATGATAGATCTATTAGCTACCTGTGGTTAAGAGGTGTGATATTCTTCATCATTATGCAAAACCATTTTTTCTGCATAGTTTACAACCAGTTTTTTTTTCCTTCTTTTTTTGAACAAATAAGTTCAGCTTGATAAAGAGAGAAGAAATGTTAGGCGACACATCAAAGAAATCCAGCAACACAAGAGCTGACTTCATAGTTATGTCCGCAAGTCAAAAGCAAAATGAATCTAATGTTTAGGGCAAATTCATTCCAGCAGACAGTTAGAGCAATTTTTTTTCGGGTGCTCAGTTGTGGCCGACGCCCTTGAACCTGGAGTATAGTCGTGACACAGAGTGTTTGTTATGCCTTAAAGCTAGCCTTTGTATTTGTCTTGTCCTTTGTGTTTTAAGCTGTGTAAAAGGATACCCTGATGTCATAATCCTCATAAACGTGGCCTTATTCCCACAGGCTTTGGAAGATGTGCGCCGGGTGGCCTCCTTGGGGGCTGGCAGCCGAGTACAACTGCACAGAAGTAACGGCAGACAGCAGGTGTGGCATCTCGGTGGCGGCTAACTTTGTTTTACGGTGTTGCCGCAAGCTGACATGGATAGACAGACAGACACAGCCAGGCAGGCAGGCAGGCAGATAGATAGATAGATAGATAGATAGATAGATAGATAGACTCATTATACATCCTATTGGCCATTGACCAGGTGTGAGCTGTTGGACTTGCTAGGCCCAGCCCTTTCTGCCTACATGAAACGGAGGCTTTAGAGATGAGTTGTTCTGTGATGCTATTGTTATTCTTCAAGGCAACATCAAATGCTCGGCAGGCCTACTACATTTTTATAGTTATTTATCCAGTTATACAGGTGGGCATTGTTACTCAGCGCAGAGTACCTTGATAAAGGGTGCTGTAGGGATTCAGACGTGGGAACTCCAGGTTGCAAGGCACTGGCTTTCAGCAGTATGGTTACCTGATGCCCCTGTATTGAGATTATTTCAATATCCCGCCTTGCTGTCTGATGCCTTTCCTTAGGCAGAGGCGAGGTGGACGCGCACGGCAGAAGAGAAAGTGCGGCACGGCCAGCCTCAAAGCTGGGGGTGCGCACAGCGAGGCTGCTTCCTGCATGCGTGACTCACCCGCCTGCTGCATTCCAGATGTGTTTCAACAGCAGGCTTCATTCGGCAGCCAGAGCAGCGATTCCGCAGCGTGTCATTACTTCACTATCAAAACTGTACCTTTCACAAACAAAAGCACAAACTGTGCAACTGAACCACAAACCGGGCTGTTTTTACGGCTCTGATTTACCCTGACTGTTTAATCCCCTGGAAGAATAAAAACAAATCTTGGTTGATACATCTCAGTTTTCAAAGCCTCATAGAAGAGAATTTAACAGGCCCTTAATTTAAAACCAAGTTATATTGTTCACAAATGAGGTAAAAAGCCGTGATGTATAAAATAGAGTATATAATGGTGTCCAGCGCAGTGTTTGGTATTGTCTATACAGGTGCTGTATACCTGAGGGACCTGTAAAGAGGTGTGAGAATGTTCCCCATACCACAGGTGGGAGCCTTAGCCATTTTTTGGCATGCGGTAGCAGGATCGCTGTGGAGAACCAGTGCTTTGGAACAAAAGGGCACATTTCAGAACACACCTTGTACGTCTGTGTGGAAACAAATGTAAAATTGGAAGGATTCAGGGTCTGGTCTCTTCTGCGGGGGGTTTTGTCTCAGCTTATGTTGTCTGAACATGTATGTAACATTTTTTCATGTATTATTGTTTTTTCTCCTGAAACAATTTAAATTTGAATGGTTATGGAGCCTTCCCGCCAGGGCTTGTACTTGCTGGCCAAGACTTCCTTTCACACATTTAACAACACCCACCTGACAAAACTACTGCCTGCGAACAAGGCCTTTGAGTGTAGAATTTTGAATTATTACAACAAGCTGCAGTAAACAAGTAATATCGCCTGCACTGCAGTAGTGGTTTTAAGACTGAACAAGTAAGGAAGTTTATGCTATACCCAAGCCACCGTGGAGCTGTAAGGAATGGTCTTAGAGTTTCCTTTCAGAGGACAACTCAGCAGGGTGGTCTGGTTTGGCTAATAAGTGCTGCAGCACAGTGGCCAGCGCTTCTATCCAAAACAGAACGCACGAGCCAAGGGCAGAGAGAAAACAATATTACTAGATTTTTATATCCAAAAACAAATGTGTAGCTCTTATCTAGCAGCTGAGAATAGCTTCATAAAGATAGCAGTAGTGCTACATAAAGTAGAGGCTTTGGGGTAGCGTCCGAGTGTAGTGATCCACTGTGCTCAGTTGGGTTCTTACTTATTTAAAGTTAAAATTGATAAACTTTAATGAGGTGTCTGCTCTACCTTACTAGAAACCTGGTTCCCACTCCATACTGTATTATGTATGTTTCTATATGTAGCTTTATACTGTATATCATATTACAATGAGCCACAGTTGGGCTTATCGATTGCTTTTACACTTTATTTAAATCTATTTGATCACTACAGCAAATCTATAATTTGTAACATTGACTTTTAAATCATTTTTGGCCTCTGCATGACTGCAAAGAATGACAGCTGAGGGTTCTGTTGGAAAGGGTTTTTAACTATAACCCTCTTTGGTTTCATAACAGGGAAAGGTGTATTTTTAGTACTGATTTCCATCAGAAAAGGAGGATCAGGGTCCAGGTTGTTAATCACTGGGTGGAAAGCTGGTTGTTCAACTAAGGTGAGATGAACTGTTTCAGATCCACCATTTTCTGTGGTTAGTTGAGGGACTTTACAAGAAACTATAGCATGCATTACAGTACTTTCTTGCAAAGCAGGTTGCCACACCTGAGTAGCTAAGCTGGCTATGACACTCCAGCCCAGGTGATTTCAGTTGTGTAAATCAATCTTGGCTCAAGGCCCCATACAACAGCAAAATAAAAAGTTGCCATAATACAGAAATCCACTGAATTTTATGCCAGTTGTAGGTCACTAATCCTTTGCACAGCAGAAAATAGCTGAAACAAGTTGGAAACCATTAAAAAGTTGTGGAGAATCTAAACTGGGACAATTGTCTGCAAATTGGATCAATGGACGGATGACCGATTACATCATTCAATCGCTTTTTCACATTAGTACAAATGTAAAATAAGATACCTACAACAGGATCACACAGACAGAAAGGAAAACAAAAAATGCATGTAAAAATTAGCCTCTATAGCTTTAAAGCTGAATCTTGTTTCTTTATGTGCAGCTTTTTTCCAGGCTACAATTTGGCAGACTGGTACTTTTTTTTCGTGTAGTGATTTCCATTTAATGCAAAAAGCCACTTAACACATCTTGAAATTTTCACTAAGACTAAACTAAGTCTTTGAAAGATGCATGTCATACTCAGACCATATGGCATGATTCTTACTTTCTTTCAGACACACACACACACACACACACACACACACACACACACACACACACACACACACACTAGATGCAAGTCCTGCTGAGGTATAGCACAGTACTAACAATACTAAATACAAGTTAAAGTGTAATAAAGTTCTCTGATATATAAATTATTTCTTTTTACCTATTCATTGCCTATGTGCTTTTTATCTGTCCAGCTAAACACAGTCCTACACATATTATTGACATATATCAGTACAGTTTTGAGCTAATTTGTCAGGGCAAAGGAATGATATTTTTCATTGCTGCCTTTTATTTTTAAAATAGATTATTGGCTTTTATTTTTCCACCTTTCCATTTTACTACAGCCCTCATGTGTTTGGCTCTGTGCGTCGTTCACATATCTGATAGTACTAGCAATATACATATATTAAATACAACTAAGTTAAAGGTAATAAAGTATGGTGATATCATGTGTTACTACTTTCTACATTTCCACCTTTCTGTTTTATGATCCCAGGCTATGCCAGCCAACTCAACTAGCAATGCAAATGAACACAATCTGGACTTCCCATAAATGTCCGCCAATTTAAAAAAAAAATAAAAAACACGATTTTTAGACATTTTCAATTTACCTGCAAGCATCTGGATCCTACTGGCTTTTCACAGTCATGTCCTCAGATCTGTCAATTAAATGTGTTTGCTATTTTAAGTTCACCAAATTAATATAAAGCAACCGTGGTACACGGCTTGTGGCTGAAGTGGGTCAGCAAAGAAACATAACCGCCGAGCTCAAAATTAAAGGGCAGTGCTTCTCTTACGCTTATGTTATTAATGGTGCAATTGCTAATAATTATACTCTTTAGAAGTTTTGAAGGGGCGGCTGATGATCCTGCAATTTAACTCATTTCGGGCAGATAGCTTTGATCAGAGCTCTAGGGTACCGGGTCACTGTGGGGTTGAGACCGAAGAGGTACACCTGGCAGAAAGTTGCTGCCATTTCCACAGTGACCAGATCACAGACATTTTCAAAAACCATTTTCATACACTGCCCGAACAAAAAAAAAGTCACATACGCTAATATTTTGTTGGACCGCTTTGATTCCGGCATGCATTTGCCGTGGTATCGTTTCGATAAGCTTATGCGATGTCGCAACATTTATTTCTGTCCAGAGTTGCATTAATTTTTTGCCAAGACCTTATACTGATGATGGGAGAGTTGGACCGGTGCGTAAAGTCTTCTCCGGCACATCCCAAAGATTCTCAATGGGGTTAAGGTCTGGTCTCTGTGGTGGCCAATCCTCGTATGAAAATGATGTCTCTCTCATGCTCCCTGAAGCACTCTTTCACAATTTGAGCCCCATGAATCCTGCCATTGTCATCTTGGAATACGAAGAAAAATATCCATTGATGGAAAATCCTGGTCATTTAGTATATTCAGGTAGTCAGCTCACCTTATTTTTTGGGCACAGAACATTGCTGAACCTAGACCTGACCAACTGAAGCAACCCCACATCATAACACCAAGTTAAATCCTGGTGGTGACTTTTTTTTTTGGCTGGGCAATGTATATCTGAGATCTGGCTAGATGTACTGCATGTGTCCTCAGCATCAGTGTTTAACCCCTGTAAAACAAATAAAAAATATAGTTTATTACTTCTCTTTCTTTAGCCTTATCAGGGTGGCTATTTCAGTTAAGGAAGGTACTTAACCTTAACTGCTTCAGTAAAACAATCTTTCGAGCAAAATTATGTACTTTTTACCATTTTTGGTTACAAAGGACTTTCGCTGGTGATGGTTGTGAGGCTGTTCGAAAGTCACTGTAATCAGTATGTATTATTACTCCAATTTATTTCTTTAATATCTACAAACATAACATCAACCATAAACCATGTTTAAATAAAGGAATAAAAGCTGAACTATAAGTTTGGTTAGCCAGCTTAAAACTCCAGAATTCTATTGTGCTATAGATGAATACGGAAAATCCATGGATATCAGCATACAGCATTAATCTCAGTTTCTAATCCATGTTAGCACGACGCTCAATTTCTAAAATAAAACATTAAAATCATTATGTATGTACCTTGTTTTTCTTGGAAGCTGGGTTGTTCTACTTTTAATTTCCAATCAGTCCTCACATTTTGTCAGGAAATTATTAAAAAAAATAATCTCATGGAGCACCTTCAACTTTGCATGCACATTTTTGGTCCTGACTCAGCTGGGAAAAGGTGGGAGGGGGTCAAATTATAAGTGACCAATGGAAGACAGAGTTCAGTCTGATGGACATTAAATATAACCAATCACTACTGGATTACTCTACTTGCATAACTGTAAGCAGGTCCAGTTTAATAATACAAGTGCCAGTCTATAGTTCATACAGTAAATGGAGAACCCAAACCCAAACTACAATGCTATTAATGGAGGCAAGAACAGATGTTTGTTCAAGACCACCAAAGCTTTAAAGGAAATGTTTTAAAATGTTTCTAACTGAGTTTTCAGGGATGTAAAATCTTTGCTAAGTTGTTAATATGATTTTATAACAGTGGGGGTGTGGCAGCTGCTAGCCCAGGTGTAGAGCCAGGTAAGCCTCCAAGGTCAACTGGTGCTCCTCAACAAGACTGGCAAGCAAATGTTGTTCATAGCATCATCTTTTATCATTTACATACAGAGGACACGCAATGTACTTTGCATTAAGGCTTAACTGTAGTGGCTGTTTTGAGTGCGTCTGCTCATGTCTGTTGCACATGTCTATCTTATCATCTGTCATACCAGAGAGAGACATATGAAAATGACTGCAAGTGGAGCACCGTCTCTCAAAATCTGCAGTTACAAGTAACGTTTACCAGGGTGTGTCTCTTGGGTGCGGGATTTAATGCTCACGTGGCAGGATCCAAACCCAAGTCCAGCTTTTGACATCAAACCAATGGCTAAAACTTAGGACAATAAGGTTGTTTTGCAATTGTGAACATCCATTCAGGGAGTGATAATCAGATTCTTTTTATTAACATTATTATTTTTAAGTGTTGGTAATGGAACAAGCACAGCTCCATTTTGGGAAAATGCTGTTCATTATAAAAGTCAAACATCTCAATGTATTTGTCACTAACAAAAAGAAAATACATGAACAAAATCACAATTACAAAGAAAGTGCTATAAATTAATGTCAATAATTTTAATCTTGAATGCCGAATATAAAAGATCTTGCTTGTATTGCATTTGTTTTCCTGTTTCCTGCTTTGTGATTGTGTTTTAAATATTTTTCGATGGCTTCTGTTGCTTTAAGGAGCATAAAATGCGTATCAAGTGCTGTTTGTGTCCCAGCGATAAACGTGTGTTTTCTCCATAACCAAGTCTCAGTTCATCATTGTCTTTGACAGACAACTCCTGGCGGCTTTTGCGGAGACTAGCATTCACCCAGTGTTTGCTGGACACTGGGCCCATTGGCGATGCCCAGCAACCCAGTGTGTGCATGAAATCCAAAAATAACCAAGGGCGGCCTGAGCAGTTCTTCTCCCACAATTCCCTGTTGCTCAGAATCTGACCTCCTATGCTTGCTCTCTGGCAGTTTGGTACCATGCCTGTATCAACCGGTCCCTGTGATCGGCTCCTCGCGATCCACCCTAAAGGGAAAATGCTCTTAGAGCATTTACTTCCCATCAGGCCTTGGCACTTTTCTATTTTTCTGTTTGATTTTTTGCCCGAGTTTTTGAGAGCTTTGGTTTCCCCCCATTTTTGTTCAACCACAAAAGAGTTTCTTGATTTAAAAATCATATACTTGTTTTTACTCGTACTTACTTAAGGTCAGCTAACCTCTGTAAGAAACCGTGACATGCTATTAAAATATAGGAGATAAAACGGTGTTGGTTTTTAATTCCGACTGTCAATTGTGCAACTTGCCTCAGCAAGACTTGGTATTATGTCACTAGGGTATTTGTAGGGCACGGTTCATGTTTTGTTTCTTTTCCTGTTGAAACCAATTGTACTCTGTTATAAAAAGTAGTTTCCATATGTCAACGTGTAAGCATTTTTCTGACAATTTATTGATGAGATACACAATAAAAGGTACAAGAGATGTGATGTTAGAGTTTGGTTTGTTTTTTTAGTTGCATTAACTGTTACTGTTTGGGGTTTGAATAGACAATGAATTTTCCAAGCTGCTTGAGCAAAATGGAATTTGCTTATTAAATACAACTTTTTGGTTGCTGAGTAAGTAAAAGGTGAGTGCCGCTGAAAAGAAATAGACGTCTAGTGACCACTTGTATGAGCTTCAAGATCGGGGAGGGTACAGAAGTGGTTGCCACACAAACACAAAGAGACATGAAAAGAGTTGGGCTTCTACCCCCTATCCTTAGCAACTTCTGCAGATGTGTCACAGCATATCCTGAACTCAACAATTAAAGTTTGCTATAGGAGCTCCACAGTCTTTGACTGGGGAGAGACCTGCAGCAGATAGTGAAAACTGCCCAGTCCATCAGCAAGATTTCACTGCCCACCATCCAAACTGGTGTAATTGGTGTGGCAGGAAAGCTCATATCATTGCAGAGAAGCCCTCTCAGCCTCTGAGTCACCTGCAGAATGCTATTGCAGTGTGTAGGCCAACACTACCGGCCTGAGGAAGAGCTTTTTCCCACAGGCTGTCAAGTGATACAGAATAAGGCCAGCATTCTACAATGCATAGGGCCTAACCACTACCACAACCACTGACCACCCCTCCACTGTTCCATCATTACAAGTAGTTTCAGCTGATCCTTTTATTCTTACCTTTATTTATCACTTATCTATTCCTGTCCATTTATTTACTTAGCCGCTCATCTTTTCAATGTGTCTCTGTTACCTTGTATTGCCATGTTGTGTGTTTTGCGTACTATGTGTTGTGGTCCAGAAGAAACTAAATTTTGTTCTGCATTAGTGCAAGACAAAAAAAAGTTAATATAGTGAACATTGAACATGTTCTGTAAACACCTTACACTGAGCCAGTTCAAATTCAGAGCTGAAACCAGAGCCAGGAGCTGTGAGGACTTAGCAGTACCTACTGTGCCAGCAATGGTCAGGTTATTGAAACAAAAAAGTGTTTAAACATAACATCATGCCTCAAGTTAATTTCAGAAAATATTTCAGCAGATGTTTAAACATCCAAATGGTGTTTATACAGCATCTTAACATGAGTAATGGACTTGTGAAGCTGGCAAAACTAACATGTGTGCTGATGTCTCCTGGTTTATTTGCAGTTTGAAAGAGTGACATCTCCTTTATTGGCAGGAAAACTCATAAAATAGTGGTTACTTTGTGGCTGAGCTCCAATTTAGGAGCAGAAAAGAACCGTAATTGAGTTAAACCCAAGATCACGTGATGGTTCGGCAATGGGCGCTTGCGTTTGAAGAGGTTCAATTGTTTTTGACCCGCTGAGATAAACACAACAGGTCGGCTTTGCTGCTCTTTCAACTCTGCAAGCCTGCGTTGCAGAAGAGATGGTCTCTGAGCGGGGCAGTGCAGCCGCTCGCTCTTCAGCACTTTATGAGTTCAAAGCATTCGATCGTGTGCCTGTAGCTGTCCTGAAAAGACCATTTGTGCTCCAGCAGGGCAGTTTCAGCTTCGGTTAATTACAGGTTGTGCCTGAAGTTGGGCAGAATTCTCGTGGCCTCGCCGTTGAACTCTTACATGTGGCTGCTGCATGTGCTTTCCAGCTTGTATATGAAATACACAAATGCATGTGACAAATCCAGCAACACATGCATAAAACCTATTTTAACATGTCTTTCGCAAAAGACCTTTTATATACGAGCGCACAAATATAAGTTGTTTTCCTCCTTGCCTTGCTTTGTTTTGAGCCTTCAAAGCAAAATGACTGGATGCAAGACCAGGAAGAGAACAGAAAAATCAAGGTAAAGTACTCCTGAAAATGAGAGCAAACATTGTATTGAGTTTTGAAATACATTAATTTTGCTTTCATTGGGAAGACCAAAAGACTGCAGAAAATGCCAGTTGCGCAGCCCATAATGTATATCATCTAAAGAAGTTCTTGTTCTGATGCTGGAGGATGGGACAATTGTTTCTGCCCAGTATTTCGGCAGCAAAAGGGAATACACGTACAAAGGATTTCCTGCAAAAATTACGCCCACTGATGAGTCACACCGTTACAACATGGGATGCTGAAGGGATTGCGGAAGCAGAACGCGGAGTAGCCTTATGCAAGAAAGTTTGGAAGCGAGTTGCATGTTTACATAAAATCAACAACGTGCTGCAAGCTGTTGGTTTTGGCTGCCAGCGAGGATCTTACTGACGCGCGCCTTGGGATATACCTGTAGATCGCAGTGTGCTGGCGTCAAATACAGGCATGCCCTCAAAGCCGGAGAATGGGGAAGGCGTGCCATCTTTTCCCAGCCCCTGCGGATGGATGGGATGAATGTGAAGTCAGATGTACAAGGTGTGCTAGGACAAGATCTTCTAGTGCACCATGGCATCAAAGGACCCCACATCTGAGGATCAGATACTCAACATTTTGATCCATGTCATCATTATTGTGCATAGTGGTGCCTATGTTACTAAATTTACATTTACATTTATTTGTTTAGCAGACCCAGGGAGTGAAAAATGAATTTTGCAGCAATGAGTTTTATACACAGAAAATACAGATGTTATTTGGACACGCATTACTTGAGTAGCTGCCTGAAGATTTGAATATCAAAAGATGATCATGACAGATGATGTGATGCAAATTTGTGAATTTATGGAGCTGTCATAACAACAGGAGAGAACTGGTTGTGAAGAAAACGGGTTTCTAAATTCTGGACCTGATTCAGCAGTACTGAGGGATGTAGGAAGCCCATTCTACCTCAGTGGGGCCAAAACCAAGAACTTGTGCAATTCTTAAGTCTGGACCCCATTTGAGGCACAAGTATTCAGGATATCTTGCTGTAGGATTCTGGAGCATGGGTCCCAATCCAGCACTTGTGCAAAGGATTTCAAATTTCAAATTATTTGTTCATGGTACCCTTCCTGCTACTGCGAATCAGAATGACTTTCTGCAATGTTAAAATCAGTTATATTTGCTAGAGAGTGACATACCAACACCACACTGTAAGCACCATGAGTTTCCCACGATAAATGGTAGATTTTATAAAAAATTTTTAAAGACTGTTTTTAAAATTTCTTTTAATGGTTATCATTGCAAAATCCCTTTTGAACTTTTTCCAGTTTTGAAATATTAATTTATTCACAAAATAAAAAAAATAACTTACAAACATTACAGTAAAATATACCTTTATACATGAATAAATTGCATCTTGACAACATTAAAGCCCTTAAAATGTTTACTGCCTTGGCCACTTTTTCCAGAGGGATGCATGAGCTGCATTCACTGTAAAACCAGAAGTCACGAATGACCACCTCATATGATTTGCATACATTTAATAAATAAATTTAAAAGCGGGAAGTAAGAGTCAGTGGCCCTTAAACAATACAATGATAGCGAAAACTTGCAATACGCACTGAATTTCTGTAATTTGCTCATTGCATGAAGCTGAATTTTCACAAATTTGTTTGAAAAAATTTGGATTTTCTGCAAAATGCACAACTTCAGAATGGCAGCCCATTGCTTGGTAAAAACGTTTCAGATGACCTTTGGTGTCTAAGCAGTCATCTGGTTCAATAAGCATTACAGATCAGGGAAAAAAAAAAAAAAAATTAAGGTATGGAAAAGTATGTGTGCTTTCAAGCAATGCTTGCTTCTTGTTCGCTTCAGTGTTTTAAGTACTGACTTCCCATGCAGTGTTTTTATTGTATAAAAAAAAACTTTTTTCAATGTCATTTAAATACATAACTCAGGTCCATATAAAAATCCTTTTTTTCATTAAATTACTTAACTTAAAAATACCTTCTGACAGAAAAAGCAGTGCAGATCAGAACAGTCCATCTGAACTGCAGAACCCAGGTTTGAGCACTTTGCACGTGATGCCCCCGTGAGGCAGGGGACTTGCTCGGGTGGCAGTCTCATTCTGCAGCAGTCCATCGCAGCTTTCTGGGGGGTGGGGAAGGTAGCTGGCACTTGTCCCCTCCCCTCACTTGCAGACGCTGACCCACTCGGTCACCCGGCACTCCTCGCACACCACGTAGCAGCACCAGTGGAACTTGCAGTTGCAACGCTCGTTGCGCGTCTGCTGCAGGATGTTGTGGCCCCGTCCGCAGCACAGGCTCTCGCAGCTATCCATCCCCGAGCTGGTTTTGTTGCAGATGCGGCCCCTGGTGCCCACAGAGTCGGAGCGAGGCTCGCGTTCGCAGAAGTCAGGCGACTTCTCAAAGTAGACAAGGTCATTGTGGGCGGCCCGGCGGCGGTGGGGGTGGCTCCCATGTCCGGCCTGCTCCACTTGACCCGTGTTGCGGTTGTGCGCCTTGATGAGTGTGGCCAGCTGGAACCGCTCCTTCAGCATGGCGCCCACCACCCGGAACTCAGGCGTCACCTGCCAGCATGTCTTCAGCTGACAGCTGCCTGACGTGCCGTGGCACTTGCACTTCCTTCGCATGTGGTCCAGCACCACCTACCGAGGGTGGGAGACAGGTCAGCATATTCAAACAAACAGGTTTACAAACATTTCAACTCATATTTATATTTTGGAACCCTTCATTCATTTCCACAGGCTTTTAATCCACTCTAAATCACCTGTCAAACAGACAGTAAGTAAAGACTTTGGATATTTAGAAGTTCTAAACAACCCAGGAGGTTGGACAGAACCGCACCAATCTACAGTACACCCTGAACCCTGCTGAGTGGACACAATCCTGCCATCCTATGGTAACTCAGATCCTATTAGGTGGAATCAGGACCTCCATCATGGAGTACATATGACCCCACTGGATAGATACAACCCCAAAAATGCCCCAAAAAATAATATCCTACTGGATGTATTCATTCACGGCTTTCTGTACAACATACAACCGTGCAGGGCAGACACAATACCAACACCACACGGTAAATAAAATAAGACTGGCAGGATCATTCCCACTGCACCACAGAACATGCAGCTCTGCTGTGTGGACAGAAGCTTATTTTTCTTTAAGCTGCCCACATGAATCACGCAGCAACTTCCTTTAGCACAGCAACACAACGGGAATTGTGTGACTGGAAAATGAGCTGTGGTCAAGGGAGGACTGTGGTCACCAAACTGTAAACAGGCCAGTTCTCATGCCACTGAGCCACCAGCAAATATGAGATGATGGAGGTTTTATTATCAAGGAATGGAGGCTTGCAGGCAGTACACAACTGAAGGCATCCAGTCTCCACTGGGTGTCTATCCTGTGTCTCAACCTAAGGCGCCTTCCTCTCTGCATCAACGTCATGTCTGTTTTTTTAGCAAAAAGATGGACACTAGATCACCCTCGGTACTGTTATTTCTCCACCCTTCGTGCAGGTGCTGACTTAGATGAGCTTACTGACATCGTGACCTTCTACACCAGCTGCTGTGAAGAAATGTATATTCCCTCAAAAACCTGGCTAAAGTACGGAAATGACAAACCGTGGTTCACAACCAAGCTCAGGCAACTTTTGCAGGCCAAGGAGGCACCCTACAAAAGTGTGGATAAAATCCTGTACAGGCAAGCCTGGAATACATTGACAAAGGAAATCAGAGTGGCTAAGAGGAGTTACTCTGAAAAGCTGAAAAACAACTTCTCAGTCAATGACCCGGCATTGGTGTGAAGAGGCCTGCAACACATCACCAACTGCAGGAAACCGTCTTCCCGCACTGTGGAGAATCACCAACTGGCTGAAGACTTGAACGTGTTTTACTGCAGGTTTGATAATTCATTGTTCACACCCTTCACCCGCCTCTGTTCTCCTAATAGGTATTTGATCAAGATCCCCTCACCTAGCCCCCAAGCCACTCAAACTGCTTTGAAGATGTGTGAGGAGAATGCGTCCCGGCTGTTCCAGAAACAAAAGACCGGAAAAGCACCAGGCCCAGACGACATCTCACCTTCCTGTCTGAAAACCCATGCTGATCGGCTGGCTTCTGTTTTCACACAGATCGTCACCAGACCACTAGAACTCTGCAGAGTTCCTTTCAGCTTCAAACTCTCCACAATCATACCAGTCTCAAACAAAAATCATACATTACACGGTTAAATGACTGCACGCCTGATGTTTCAACATCTGTGGTCACCAGAACTCCCAGAACGTCATCAGCCCAGAACTCCTTTCCCAGCTCACTGTGTCTGGCTCCACCTGTTAGTTGATCACCAACTTCCTGACAAATAGGAGGCACCAGGTGACACCTGTATAGTCAGCACTAGTGCTCTCCAAGGATGTGTGCTCACCCCACTGCTCTTCTCCCTCTACACCAACAACTGCACTTCAAAGGAACCCTCTGTCAAGCTCCTTTAAATAGGTAGACGACACGATGGTCATAGGACATCAGAAATAGTCTGCATAAAGATGGGAGGTGGAACAGCTGGGCCTTTGGTGCTGTCAGAACAACCTGGAGCTGCATACACTCAAAACTGTGGAGAGGACAGTGGACTTCAGGAGGAACCCCCCCAGTACTGCCTCTTTCTTGATTCTCAACAGCTCCATATCTGTTGTAGTTCCAGAGATGTACAACTTTTCTAGCTCTAGAGTGGAAACCAACATGGTGATCACCATAAAAAAGGCCCAACAGAGGATGAACTCCCTGTACCAGCTGAGGAAGTTCAACCTGCCACAGCAGCTGCTGATCCAGTTCTACACAGCAGCCACTAAGACTGTTCTCAGCTCCTCCATCACAGTCTGTTTTCGATGAGCCACCAAACAAGAAAAGGGCAGGCTGCACCGTGTTAGTCAGGTCTGCGGAGAACCTTACTGGTGCCAGACTGCACTGCCTCCAGCACCTGTACTCCTCCGGAATTAAGAGAGAGGCAGGAAAAATCGTGACAGACCCCTCTCATCTGAGCCACAGCTTTTTGTACTTCTCCCATCCAGCATCCTACAGATGACTGTGATACTTTCCCAGATACGGGAACAGTTTCTTTCCTTACGCTGCTACATCCATGATCAGCTGATCTGTTTGTTAGTCTTTGCAATGTTTCCCTTACAATATTTATTCCTCCTTATAATATTTACTCTCTCATAATATTTATTTTTACTCTCCAGCATTGTCGTGCATCATTGCACTTGTTATATGTATGCATGTTGTGCAAAGCCAAATTCCCTGTATGTGTGAGCATACTTGGCCAAATAAATCTGATTCTGATTCAGATTCTAAAAACACAGAGTTCACACTGCTAACGGGAACGTCCCACCCAGCACAGCGGTCTTCTCGTTCTTTCAACAACCCCCCCCTATGCAAACCAGCAGGTCCCAGGAACAACAGGAAGAAGAGCCACACCGCAACTTCCTGTCCGCAGCTCGGGCAGCGACCCACCGTAGTACTGGTTTAAATGACACTTTTTATTTGCCCTAAAAGTTTGCTTTGGTCCCGCTGGGCTTAAACAGCTCAGAAGGTATTTGTTGTACCAACTGAAGTTCACTATCTTACACAGCACAGCTTCCCCCTTGGGTTGTGTAAAAAGCAACTGCCTGTTACGGGTCTACTCACTTATCTAATTCCTTAACCATTTGTCATGGTGATTAAGATTTTAAAAAAAGTGCTTGTTTATATTTTGGACAGCGGGAAACTCCAGCAGCCTGTGTCATGCGTAGAAAGAAAGCAGGATAACACACCAGAGACAGTGCTGAGCTCAGCACCTGGCACTCGCTGAGTCTTACTGTTTCATTTGCGATGAGGGTTGGAGCATTTCAGTGAAAATTGCATCACCGTGTCAAGGGATCCTCTTCATCTGACTGAATGAGAAGGAAAGAAAAATGCCGAAATGGCTCTGGATGTCAAGCACTTTCTTTTTTTTTTTAAATTTCACTCTGTTTTTTATTTTAAACAAAATTTCTTGAGTGCTGCTAAAGAAACACGAGGAGATGTTAGTTTGCATGGAAATGAAGCAGCTTTGAAAGGACAGTCGGTGGTGCAATTGTTGGGCTTACACATGCAGTTCGAGGTCATGGGTTCACATCCACCTCTTACTGTTGTACCCTTGAACAAGGCGCTCACTGCTTTTTAAATGTATAGAGAGAAAACTGCCCAGTGAAACAGTTAAGTAGCTCAGAATACAAACTCAATGGTTGATGTAAATAAATGAACAATAAAAGCAGATTTTCGTTAAATGAGGTTCAGTGGTTTGGCACAGATAGCGTGCATCTGCTACAACACGGACAGGTTGTAAACCTGCTAAATGCAAATTTTTAAAGAGGCAGGTTGATAAAGTAGGTGAGAAACAGCGGCAACGGAAATTTTTGTTTTGCCCAACTTGCAGCATGGAGCTACTTGTAGTCATTTACCCAAGTTTACCAGTAAGCCATTCTCACCATGTGGGGTAAATTCCTCAATGAAGGACACAAGAGCAGGAAGCGATATGAACCTGCAACCGAGTCCAAAAACTGCAGCATTAACTACCATGCTGCCGACCAACGTCGGTATCTTAGTGAAGCAGCTGCATTGCTAACATGCTGCTAGAGAATGGAACAGACCCTCTAAACCAGAAGCAGACTAAGGCCTGTGGACAATTATGGCCAGCTGTACTTCTACAGGTTTATAAATGTTCCCCTTCCGATTGGACGCCGTGTCTTAAATATACCTGCTTCTATCAAGAGTTATTTGTAAATTAAATGTCACCCGAGTGACTTTTCTGTACATTTTGGCCATTTTGTGGCGCATGAAGAATTTGTATCCGCATTAAAGACTTTTTATTGTGCCAAGTTAATACATTTTTAATAGGAAATAATTTAACGGGGCAGTGAGCTGGCACTGTGAGTGTTGCTTCTGCTTCACAGGGCCTCGGCTGTGCAGGTGTGGGCCTGAATCCAGTCCAGTCTAGGTGGAATTTACATGTTCTCCGCATATATGTGTGGGTTTCTTCTAGGTGATCTAGTTTCCTCCCACAGTCCAAAGCAATGTGTTTCAGGTTAATGGGTCACTCTAAACTGGTTTTAGTTTCACAGTGTAGTGTCCAATTATTCCAAGATCCGGCTCCAGACCACCATGACCCTGATCAGCATAAAACGGTCAATGATAACGGATGGGATTTTTTTAACACATTTTGATTCCTTCTCAATCTAACAGAAACAGAGCTCTTTATAGGCAAAACAGCCTCTTCTGGGACAAAGGTGGTGGGATCACAGAGCCCAGCATCAGTCTTAGCTGTATTACTCGTCCAGCGGAGAATCATAGCTCCATTTTCATCCCTGAGGTTTGTTTGTTCGATGCCCTTGCGTCTCTTTTCTGGGAAGTGATTCAGCCGCAGATATTCAGAAACAGCCACCCTGACCTTTCCCAACATTTTCAGTCAAAGTCCAGCTAGCACTTTCATGTCACTGGTCAGCAAGAACTGCCTCAGCAAAACTGCATCGAAAAGAGCAAACTAAATAAATAAATAAAACTGCTTTGAGGTTTGCACCCCGAACATTCTGGAAACAGGTGATCCCTTCGATGATGGATGCTATTTGGTCTGAGGCAACGCAGCCATAATTTGCAAATTTGCAACTGAATGCATATTTGCAGGTACACGCCAGAGACAAACAACTGCACAACATCCAAAATTCTACAGAAATGTTTTACTTTCTGTGTTTAATGCGTTGTTTTATGGCCAGTGTTTCACAAGAACCAATACAGCCCAAGGTGCAAGGTTATAGCTGTATCACAACCAAAACTCCTGGGGACAAAACGCCCACACTGGCCTTCCAGTAAATCTGGCCTGTGTTGCCAGTCAGTGTAAACATGAAAATACGAACAATTTTATTTCTGGTAAAGCTGCTGCGACAACGTTCAATTTAAAACATGATGTCACCACTCACACATGTGCATATGCTACTTTCCAACAGCCTGATAAATTATTTCCAGTTTGATTCCGTTTATTGTTTCAGTATCTGTTATCCATTGATACAGCAGACATGCACACACACACACACACACACACACACACACACACACACACACACAAAGAACCACCCCCAACAGTGTAAACCATATTTGAGAGGAGGAGGGAAAATCTCTTTCTACTCGCCGTCGTGTTTGATGTCTCAAATCTTTCGCTGCCTTTAAACATCTGTTTCCAAACTGCCAGCAGCCTCTAATTAGAGCTTTTAACAAGAGCGGCCGTCCTGAGAGCCGCGCGGCGGGCATGAAGAGACACGCACGCCCCAGTGAAACCAGCGCATTCCTCCAGTGGGGGGACCTCATCGGGGTGTGGGTACCGTCTCCCCATCCCCAGCCCCCCAATGCAAGGAGAGCTTTACTGTGGTCACTCATGTGTCAGTATGTCAGTGCAGAGTAAATCGCAGTCCAGAGACACCCTGCTGTGGGACATCCTGAACGCGGGCCCAAGAGCCGGCTTGCGAATCGCTCACCAGGCCAAAGGGCATGAAACCCGATGCCTCAAGGATGTGCACATTGCTTGGATCCTAGCAGTTCTGAGGTTCTGGGGATCTGGCAAAAAAAAAAAAAAACCTTCCACGACGAGTGCCAACTGTGATACCTTAACATTTATACAACACTCATGATGCGAGGAGGAAAAATAAATATAATGGAAAATAAAAAACTGCGGTAAAAACTAGGATTCCGGCAAGCAGAAGAACATTGACAAAAGGGTCACTGAATCCTGCCGTACTGCACTGCGTCTGCAGGACCCTGGTAGCTAAAGTTCTGTAGGCTGTCCCTGGTTTGCTTAAACAATCATTTGCAAACCTGCCAGTATTTTTGACAATCTAGCAGTCTACATTTGACTCACAGAAACTTTACAATGCAAATAGGTTTTGTGGCAAACACAGTTTGTTCTATGTGTCCAAAAATTGTTTCCTGCTTCATGTGTCGTGCAGTGATGGCTGGCTGAAATATCAAAACACCGATGCTTGGACTCACGGATACGTGGACACAACTTTCTTGCCTTTCTTTGTCCTTCTGGCAGATTTTCTGAAAACTTGTTAACCTAATAGCACCAAAATCCTCCTGAGATTTTTCTTAGCAAAGAAAAAGGGTTTGGAATGAATTTCTTTTTCTTTTCCAAAGTTTTCTGTTCTCCACTCCAAACATGTTATATCAGCTTACAACATATTAAGTCCTTTGTAAGGTGCATTATGATACCATGCACAGTGTAGTCGATACGGTTAAAGTCATATGTGCTCAAGATGTGCTCAAGATGGACCAAAAATAAGTGGTGCAGCCTCAGGAGGTTATAGGCAGCAGCAATAAGTTACCCATTAAGTGAAAAAATAAATCTTTGAGTCATTTTACACAAAGGTTTTATGTTTCTGCATTAAACAAGGGAAGAGATTTGATTGATAGTTTTCAGTTCAAGGATCTGTGCAGTTGGCCGTGGAACTGTAGGAAAATATGAAGGAAATCCCCCAAGTTCATAAAAGAAAAAGAAACAGCGAATTTTGCAGAAACACCCACCCTATGACAAAGAGGAGCTAAGCCATCGGACCTGGTTCAGGAGGTGCTTTCTGCTCGCGGAAACACGGTAGTTCCTTCTGAACTGCTGATCTGGTGTCCATGAGTACTGCACTTAAAGGCTGTGAAGCCATTGTTTACATGCAAAGCTGATAAACGCCAAAGAGAGTCGGATCGACCGAGGATCAGTGCCTCGCACGAGGGAAGTCGCACCAGACCGTCCACAGCAGCTAACAATTAACATTCATGACAAAAAAAAACACTGAAATGCACAATTGAGCATTTAAGCAAAATCGTCACAATTGAAGGTTACATTTAAGTTGTTTTTTTACCAATTGCTCTCTTTCCCCGGTCTCCCAATGTCTGTTTTTACACTTTTTCGGTCCACGATTACTAACACTGTGCAACTCTACGTTCTGTTTCGCCTCATTTTGGTTTCTCTTTCTTTGACAGTCCTTTCTGGCTGTAGCATTCAGTTTGCTGGGATAAACTGAGACCATTTTTGGTGGTCTGCTCTACCACACTTTAGTATCGCTTGCTTATTTTTTTTGTTTGCATCCTGTTTTGCACCATTGTGCTTTAATTTATTAATTATTTGTTCATTCAAATATGACATTAGGCCTTCGACATATAGCCATAATGATATCATAACTATTTTTAATCATATACGCAATGTTGCTATTAATTGTTGTTTACTGCATTTTATTCTTTTAGCCAACTCTTACCATATTATATCAGGCATCATCTAGGGTGATTTTGGGGTGAACTTGGGATGAGTTTGGAACAAACTGGGATTTTTTTCCCCATCAGAATAAGGGAACAAGAAGTTTCTTTATTCATGTGTTCAACAATCGCAACGTTTCGATTGGGGTAACCTGGGATATTTGTCCTAGACGGCCTAGTCGGCGCAAACAAAAAACACCTTCCTAACTTACCTATTCCCAAAGCTTGACTTGTTATACAATTCAGCTCAAGTTCATTGCTCAACGGTGTAACAATGAAGCCCTACTAGCAAACTGAATAAGTTACAAGCCTAAGCCTTAACCCCCTCACCCGCTCCTGGCTGCTGTGTGATCGATGTGATGTAAAATTCCTTTAGTCTCACAACTCACAGAGCACTAAATCATCCTCAAAATCCTGCTCTGCTATCTATACTGCCATCATAAAGCCTCATCCGGTGAGGCCCCAAAATCATCAGCTGCCATGTTTCCGAAAAGACTCGCTTGGTCCAGCCTGCGTGCTTCCCCTGTTCTCTCATACCTGTCCACCTCCGGTGTTCTAAATATGCATTGTGTGACAACACAGAGCGCAACTCTCGCAGTGAGCTGTAACCCAGTGGCGAAACCCCTCAAATTGTACACGTGTGTCAAATGACTGCGCACAAGAGGCGAGGGTCTTTGCCCAAACTACCTAGAAAAAAACATATGAAAATGACCGAAAACTGCACCCAGCTTGCAGTAAAGCACGCCTATCTTTTTTTGTTGTTTTATTTTGATTCGATTTGATTTTGATGTCATGGTTGGCCAAGCGTAATGCGCTTGGAATGTTTTGCATTGCTGGCAAGGTTCACTGTGGACTTCCAGGTCCCTCCAGGTGAAGCACCCACGAGCATAAAATGTTTTGTCTCCAGAGTCTTCCAACTTGAATATGCAGCATTAGGTATTCTTTAAAATAATCTGTTTCGTTTATCTGTGCGAGCCAATGACACACTGAACTTAAGCGCTTCCATGTTCCATCGTTCTCCCAGTCCTTTGTCAGAAAAATCGGTGTGAATTAGTGGAAATATGCAAAATAATAGGCTACTTAAGTCCCTTTGAATCTCTTTGAATGCTGAGAAAATAAATATAAAATGGGAGCTAAACTGTTGCGTCTACTTCATGCCTCCTCAGTTACTCACAGATTCGCCTGTCGTGAGGTAATGTGTTAGAAGTTCCCTTATAAGATTAAATAAAGTGAATCCCATCCTCCGGCGAGTGTAATTGAAGGCGTAAAGGAGCTGTGCTGAGTCACCTGAGCCTGACATCATGCTCTACCCCTCCACACTGCACTTCCCACCACAGCGTCCCCCCATCAGATCATCGCATTGTTGCCGTGTAATGTAACGCCTCACCTGCCTGCCAACTCGGTTGTTGTGGAGTCTCATCCTGGCATGAATGTCCTTGTACGTCTCACGGGAGTCAAGGAAGTCACGGGAGAAGCGCTCGCCAAACTCCACGTTGGGGCTGCAGCCGCCCCACTCCCAGGAGTCCTGGGGTCCCGGAACATCGGCGGGGAAATGCTCCATGACACCGTGGACCATGCCTTTGCCCCGATGGATGGCCTCCAGTTGTAGGCGGTTCAGCTTGACCAGGAAGGCCTCCTCATCCCCACGCCGCTTCTCGTCGCAGCCGCACGCCTTCAGCTTGCCCATGGCACAGGCGTTGGAAACAGCATGGACCACCCCTGCCGCCGCGATGGCATAGGCGAACGCGCTCTCCCTGAACCCTGGGGCATGAGGGGAAAAGGAGTGTCACTGAAGAGGATAAGGGTGACCAGTTTGAAGATACCGCACCGATCCCTTTTCTTCTCAGGGTCCTCTGCTCCGCTATCTGAATGGCTGCTCCTTAGAAAAGACAGATCATTATCTGTGAGATGAAGGTGAAGCCGTATGTTGGCTGTGGGTCTCTCCAGATTGCCGCTACGTTGCGCCCTTTGGCGGACTGTGTGCGACACAGCTGGAACAATAGAAATCAAGGAAAGAAGCCGTCCGAGTGTCTCCTGTGGGCTGGCTTCCCACGGGCTCCTTTCATTCAACATCATTGGACTTGCTGCTAACTCAAAAACACGGAGCGGGGGGATTTACCACAACACGCCTTTGTACCCACCAACGTGTTTACAATTAACCCAACTACCGATGGCCTGCCATCAGATGTCCTGAAATCGCGTGCTCCTGTTGCCCTTTTAACTCCAAAAAACGGCATATTAAGCATTACACACAAAGGCCAGGGCAACTGGGGGGGGGGAAGAATGACAGTCTTAACTTTCCATTCTGTAACACCAGATTCTTTTCCTTCTTTTTGCCCAGGAGATTTATCCCTTTGTTGTTAACACGGCCACTTAAACAAGGTGCAGTGAAAGGAATGCTAATGGACAAATGTTACTTTCCCGGTGCCTTGTTGTTATGTCCGATGGAGAATAAGGAACTAACTTTTGGACCAGTGGCATCTGTTCATGTTCCTCAGAAGACGGGGCAATAAAACACACGTCCCTCCGGGTCCCTTTCAAGATCAGGTACGGTGCTGAAGAGGAAGCTTTAAATGTTTATAGTGTCCACTTTGGCACAACATAAGGACAACGTGAACAAAAGTGCATGAGGCTGAGGGGCCCTTTCTATAAAATGGCAAAACAGAGACGGTTGTTACAGTTTTAAGAGGTATCAGAACCCAAGACAAGATGGGTAATTTATTCACTGAATTGATGCGTTGCCGCAAAAAAATAAATAAATAAACAAACAAACAAACAAACAAATAAATAAATAAATAAATAAATAAATCTTTTCTTTTTTTAAAAAAGAGCTTCTCTCAACTGTTTAGACATTTATACAGCATGGTCATTTTTACTGCATCTATTCAGGGTAAGTGCCTTGCTCAGTGGTACTAATATGGAGCACCGGATTGAACCCAAGCGGTGTGACTGTAAGACAACAGTTCCAACCACCACACTATCGCCAGGTTATTTCATTGTGAAATAAATCTCCTTACTGTCATCACTGACACTTTGACTTCATAACCTCCGTTAAATGTGTTTGGCAGCAAAGCAAAAGACAAAAAAAAATCAGAACTATTTCCTGAAGGTACGTTCAAGAAAAATACACAATCTTTTTTTTTTTTTTTTTTTCCATGATAATGCAACCAGGAAACACTGACTTCAGTCTTAACTGGGGATAAACATGATGAGATCAAAATATTTTCGGAAAACAATAATTAAATTGCATTGAAGAATTTCACCCTTGAGGGTGAAGAAGGACGAACCGGAGGACAATCTGGGAACGCTGGCGCAATGCTGACTGCAAAATTAATCTATGCTGATAGTTACCTGGAGGCTTCCCGCTCAAACAGGTTCTGAACTGGCCCTGACCCCATGTTTTCAAGGGATAATCCAGGCATTAGAGGCTGAATGCAGATCGGAACTTGTCTCATTAGACGTGTGAACGGAGCCACGCAAAGGCCACGTCCTCCGCCTTTGTCCACCTCGCCTGGAATTCGTGACTAATGATCGGTGGACACTTAAATCAAGCGTGGAAACGGACGACGGAATTTGCCCGTTTTTTGCCGGCTGCCCACCTGAGGGCAGGAATAACTTCAAGACGGAGAAACCGGATCGGACGCGGATGCACACGGGGTCAGTTGATTGCACGGCACCGGAATTGCTGCCCTGTCCCGTCCCGTGCCGCTGTGCGAAAAATAGGCGAAAAACAAGCAAGTCTCAAAATGAACCAGCTGGCAAAAATATGCCTGAGACAAAGACACGCTGACATGAAGCGGTACTGCTTTATAAGGCCTATTAAACAGGAGGATGTCCTAGGGGCAGGGGACTCTGAAAATTAATTTAATGCGGGCGACACACCCTGTGAAGCCGATGACTGAGGGAGCAGGAAAATGAATGAAAGATTGAAAGAAGCTGTCGTTTTGGGTAAAAGAAACCAACTGAACTGGTTTACGCTTTTAGCCAGAGGATAGTTGGGAAAGCGCTGGGAGCGAATTCACAGCCGCTGCCCGGGTTCGCTCAGCCTAGCTCCCTTCTGCCACATACATTCCAGCAGCTTCTTGGCTTTTCAGAGCACAGCACAACCCAGGGGGCGAATTGCAAATGGTTTAAATAATCGACTATTAACCGCTGACCATATGGCTGTAATAACGGTGGTATAATAAATGGTGCTGCTGATTTTATTTTACATTTGTGCCGCAGTTGGAATCAGTTCTGAAGAGCAGCTACAGTAAAATAAAGTGTTGCGCAAAATATAAATTTTGGAATCAACATATATGTTAATTTTGGAATTATTATGTTCGCATCGCATGCGGTACTTAAACACGTTTGTGCAAAGTGACTTACAAGTTTACGTATGCAAGAAGGAAAAAAAAAATACAGCACAAGGGAGGCTTCTGGGATTCGAAATGCCAGGTTTTTTGTCGCTTGTTCCAGTCCCGAACCCTCCGTGCTACCCTGGCCGGCGGGCGCTTTACCTCGGCTGAAGACTACGCTGTCGTAGGGGATCTTGTTGCGGGTCTCCAGGCTAGAGCAGTTCCAGCGGTGGCCCTTGAACTGGTGCTGGCACTCGTGGATGGCGATCTGGATGCCCTGGATGGCAGATGCCGTGACGTCCGGGTTCCGCATGCACACCTCCAGCTGTCTCCGGGTCAAGCCCGGTAGCGTGAGGCACACCGTGTTGGCGTTGAGGATGGGATCGAATGGGATTTTCAGCCCTAGTATCTCATTGGAATCTACCCTGGAACACAAGCAGTATTTTTATTTCATTTTTTTTACAGAAGAAAACGGAACGGCGAACGAGTGGCAACCCCATAGCTGAGGTAGAGCAGTTAGAAGGATTTGTTTCTGACTGCATGTGGGACGGAGCCTGGGGTAAAAAGAGCGATCACACGCGCCGCCTCTGTAGCTACTGTTTATCGAAACTGCTCAAATAAAGCGACTAGGACGTGTCAAGAGCGCGCAGGTTTACACAAGCTTACCGCACCGCGCAATTCCAATTAAGGCCTCATTTAGCGGCTTTTACGGAGGAATGCTACCAAATGGGATGTCGACCTCTACGCGAAGGCTACAGATAAATTAATGTTTAAAAGCCAATACCAAAAACGTTTTAAAATAGCTACAGGGACATTTCAACCATGCATAAAAAACTGTGTTTTGGAGCGACTGAGACTGGTTAGGTTATTATTAGAGCTTTAACACAATTTAAACACATTTAACTTAAAAAGAAGGCTCAGATGTAGTACTGTGGCACTTTTGAGGAAGTGACATTGTTTTTTATGGAAGTGACAGTATTCGCTGGCTTACCGTTGCACCAGAAGAGCCAAGACGATCACGGAGCGGAAGAGATGTGTGATCAAGGATCCCATTGTTTTCTCTGAACACCTTGTTTTTAAGTCCTGCATGAGCACTGGTAGAGGCAGAAGTAGGAACACTGGGGCCGAGTTTTCATGAAGAAGTTCTCCCTCAGGTGAGCTTCGGTTCAGGGTGACAGGTACCACACAAGTAAACCTCCCCCAAACTCTATCTCCAGAATTGCAGCCTGAGTCTGAACAAGGTGAACCTACCTAAGATCTGTCTCAAGTAGGATCTAACTACACATGTAGGACCCCCTCCAGATGTCACCTCTATCTCCAGAAGTTCTAGCTCTCCTTCAACCAGTAGGATCTACCTGCACAAGCTGAATACACCTTGGATCTACCTCAACAAGTAACATCTGTCTCAAAAAGTAAGGTTTATATCCACAATTTAAATCTGCCTTCACAGGTAAGATGTATCTCCACAAGGTAGCTACCCCACCACAAGTACAATCTAGCTCCACAAGCAGAGCAGAACCTGCTGCCGCAAGATAGATCTCTGTGGAAAAGGCAGGGTTTCACAAGCTGGATCTGCCTCCACAGGTGAGCTTCATCTAACCAAGATCCAGCGCCACAAGAATCTTCTAGATCCACATGTAGGATCTACCTGCACAGCCAAGATGCGCTTCCACAAGGAAGGTCTTCTCAGGTTCTGCTGACAGAGGGGAGCATCGGACACGGTCGCCGTGAGAAAAGCTCCAGTCGGCGTTTCACTGCCCCGCGAGCGCAGCCCCGTCTGTCCACGCCGAGCTCCACGGTGCTCAGTGGGTTCCGCCGAACCGTGGTGTCTGTTCCTCCGGAGGTCCAGACGAGCGCTGGGTTCCCACGTCCCGGACTTTGACAGAGTGAGCCTCCCCGCGCGGTGCCGTCCTCATGGCGCACGGCGAGCTCCAGCCCACTCGTGCGTCACGACGCGCCGGGGATCCACGGCGCGCCCCTTTCCAGCGACAGAGGGGCGACCGGGGGCGCGGGTGGCACCAGCGTGGTAGCTTGGATTTCAGAGCACATAAAGGCTGCACTTTTTCACCAGTGTTTGCCGGAAAGGAAGCTTCTGATCCTTTTGGTTGCAGTTTGTGTGCAGTTGGCGCATGTGTTCAAAAAGCGACGAAAAAGGAAATAACGGACAGCCCGACAATTCTGGGCACGGTTATACTTTATAAACGATGATACTATTATTATTTTTCTACAACAACAACAACAGCAACAATTAAAAAAAAATAAATAGAAAAAAATAAATTAATAATAATAATAATAATAATAATAATAATAATAATAATAATAATAATCCAAGCGTATTACCGTGCATTTGTACCATTAAATATAAGAAACACTAAACCTCTTACCAAATTTACTTGTGAAGTCCCTTTATTTTGGAAATGTTTTACAGTCCATTTTACACTTAAGAACCAATGCATTTTTTTATGCTTTGAACAGATCATTAGGATAGAGGTTGAGAAGGGCAATGAAGGTTAGAAATAAACTGTTTTTATGACAAAACTGATTGAAATCTGTGGGTTTTAGCATCACATCTGGATGTGCTGTTTGTTAGAAATGAGAGTAATGACATATACTGTATATTCCATGTCGATATATATTTATTCCATTTTAGGGTTGCAGGTGGTGTAGCAGTAAGAGCATGTCCTTCCACACTAAGGACACAGGTTCAGACCCAAACTCCCGCTGTAGTACCTTTGACCCGGTGCCATTGCCAAGCTGTATAAACGGATAAATCATTGCAAGTTTTGCGCAAAAGTGCCAAATGAATGCAAATTTAAAAGAAAGTGTTTAGCAGAGGTTCTGTGTCCCATCATTTCTGACAGAATTTGGGCTCAGAAGTATCTCTAATACAACACAGCACTTTCATTTTGTTCCACTTTTTTAAACAAATTATGTTTAATAACCCATCTGTCCATTATCATCAAATGCACGTCCAAGTTCAAAAAACTTTTTTTTTTTTTTTTTTTTTTTAAACATACAGTCAATATTTAACACCTTTTTTTCCTTCAGGCTGCTGAATTCTGAAGGGCCTGGCAAATGATCACCACCTCACTGACCACCCCCACCCTACTCTACCATCACCCCTAACCCCACAAGTCTGCGTTGATGTTTCATTTTTACCCTGTTTACCCTATCAGTGTACTGTTCACTGTGGTCCAACATGAACTTTGAATCTTGGACATTGCAACACAGTCTAAAGTGTAGAGGAATTAAAAAGCTGGTCAGCGGGTTGTGAAGTGGATGGAGGCCTCTCCCTATAATCTGATGGTTGCTGGTTCAGATCCTTGCTCCTGGTGTGGGGCCTTTGATCAAGGTGCTCAGCTGGCAGTAAAAGTCCCATCCTGTGTAGACTGGTAAATCATTTAGTCAATTCCTTGTCAATAGCACTGCGCAAAGCTGCCTTTGGCAACTAAATAAAAGTTTACGACAATAATAATTCCATTATATTCACTGTCCTCAACCCAAATGACCCACAACCACCAAAAACATAACACTGATACATCAATGCATTTTCATCTCTTTTTCATACAAAACATTTTTTATGGTGTTGATCAAGTAAAATACTGAATATTGCTAAAAATACAAAATATATAGAAAATCCTTCAGCATTAAAGCAAAAAAATCATCTTCCCAAAAACAAGACACAACACTCACCAGGTGAAGAATTATAGCCTTAGTCAGCACGCGTCATGTAATTGCCATATACCTGTTTCATCTAGTGTCTTCTGATCACATCAATAATAAAATTTTGATAGACAATTAAACATAAATTATTAATGACTCACCATGAAGCACTGTTTATAATGCAACCTAATAAGGTGTGGCTGCAAGTCATTTTAGTTTGACTCATTGAGGAAAATCAAATATTCACCATTGTAAGGACTCCACCATAAATCTGTATTCCACATAATTAGATCAAGTGTATCTGCAATGAATGCATCAAATAATAATAATAATAATAATAATAATAATAANCGTTTAAGTCCCCTTCTTGTCAGATTCACGCTGTTTTGACTGTAATTTGTGCGTTGCTTGATTTAAAAAGTATTGATTTCCTATGAAATTTGTACATTTCATCTCAAATTCTGCCTGTGTACAATACATAGTGAGACTTTTTGCTGTTCTTTTTTGTTAACACTTTCACTTAGTACTGATGAATGCAAGTAGGTGCAAAGAAAGATTTCATACACATTAATGTTATTTAAAAAAAAAAAACAGACAAAATAAATGTTAAATTTAGATTATCCATTGACTTATCTAGTGTTATATAACCTCAGCCATTTATAAAAGCTACTGCAAATCACAAGTGGAATGGTAGATCTCTTATTAATAATAATAATAATAATAATAATAATAATAAATATTATTATTATTATTATTATTATTATTATTATTATTATTATTATTATTATTATTATTATTTTACTTTATTTTATTTTTTTCTAGAGACAGCCATGACTGTTTTCAGCAAAAGCAGGAAGTTATGGAGAGGTCATTGCTTTCACCCAAGATAAATTCCCCTGTGCAAACTGTGCTTTCATTATTTCATTTAATACAGATCAATTGCAAAATCTGCCTAGTGCTTCAAAAAGCAATATTACTGTTTCCACATGGTGTGTGCAGTGCTGCCAAAAACAATGGGGTGAAAGACCTGATGTGCACTGATGTCAGTTGTCCTTCCTTCCCCTCGGGGGGGAGATGGCTTCTCACATCTATTAGATCACGGAGCAGTGGGACCAATTCATTAGGTCGAATTAGGTTCTTCTCAAACTGTTTACGCTGTCTGTCTGTCAGGGCTTGTGCGCGCTTTCACACACGATGGGCTGCAGTGTTTAAGCGCCTCATTGTGAAAAGCTCACATCATGGCCTCTACAGCTGGATGCATGCAGTGGCATCTCTAAACCATGCTTTTATTCCATTCATTCAAAACTTCTGAACATGAACTGTTACTGGGAGTCTTTGTCAAGGAGGGGTTGTAAGATCTCATCCCCTTGAGGGCTGCGGGGCTCCTGCAACTGGGACGAATCGGCTTCCTGGCTGAAAATGACAAACCGTGAGGGGTTCAATTCCCCTGGTCGGACTTGCTGATAACAACTTATTTTAGGCACATTTCAGCATCCTAAAGCCATCCTCACATATTTTATCGTAAAAATCCAGTTCATCAAATTCAACAACCTCATTACACAGGAGAAGCTGAAAAGTTAAGTTTTCCAAATTGTTCTCCACATACAAATATTGATGAATAAATCACACCAATACATCCTGTGGATAAAAATCACCTTCTGAGCAACCCTGGCTGTTTTCCAAATTAACACAAAGGGCCTTTATCACTGTTTAAAAACGTGCACATGAAATGAAGGAAGAACAAAATATATAATATTCCAAATATGATTTTATGAAAAAAGTGACTTTTAATCGCATTCTGCAGCAATAAACTGCTTAAAGAATCAATTGAGGAGGTAAAACTGTCCAGAAGTATGCAAGCAGGCTTTGTTTTTACATTTTAATTTTTATTTAACAGCTAATTCTGCTTTACATGTTAGTGCAACTAAATCCTCTTTTTTAAAAAAAAAATTGTCACGCCTCTCTATGGACGCACAGCTGATAGCGATGCCAGTTGGGGCAAAGGAGTCTCACCCACATCCAGACACTTCTTCCAGCTCATTTTCTCCAAAGGCTTCATTCAACTCCACCAATTTTATTGCGCTGGGATTTTATGGCTGTGAATGTGAAAGTGAAGCTGCTGCTCAGACATGAGTTTGGGCAAGCTGACATTTCGGACGGAGATAAGAGGAAAGCAGCAGAGTTTAGGCGATTACGGATTCTCCTGTAGCTATAAATTAGGCTGACAAGCAAATACATGTGTTTGCCTCCGAGTTTGTTCAACAGCCGGGATACAAAATGCATGTTTGGGATAAACAGACTCTATATGCGTACCCTATACGTGGATACTTTGGACTTTGTTAGTGAACCCCAACTGCTCCATGATGATTTTTACGCTATCTTTAAGGAAAAGTTGCTGTTGGTTAATGCCGCACAGATGCACAGCTACTGTACCCCACCATTATGTCAGTCTGTAAAAAAAGCAGTTGTGTAACCTGTTTCCTGCCCTGTCAAACTGTTTATATTTATAATGATTAAGTTCTTTATGTCCAAACTTCTGCCATACTGATCCATCCATCACCAACAGCCACTTGTCAAGTGCATATTTGCAGTGGTCTATCGCCAGAAACACAGTGTGAGGATGCCCCACACTCACACACATACACACATTCACTTGTTTATCCATGGACACCAACTGTGATTCAGAGTTGCAAATTTACCTGAAACACATCTATGGGCTGTGGGAGGAAAGCAAAACACCCAGAAGAAACCCCATACAAACATGGGGAGAACATGCAAACTTCATACTGACTGAGCCAGATTTGCACTGAGGTCCAAACCCACAGCCCAGAGCCACCGTACTGGATCAACTTGTTGGAGCACAGCTTGGTTGTTCGGGTTTAGTACTCGCTGATGTTCTG
Source organism: Heterotis niloticus (assembly GCA_018136845.1). NCBI lineage: Eukaryota > Metazoa > Chordata > Actinopteri > Osteoglossiformes > Osteoglossidae > Heterotis > Heterotis niloticus. The sequence continues at coordinate 4,895,978 of CM030906.1, read as the reverse complement.
CAGTCCTGAGCACAGGGTGGGTTTACACCAGAGTAACTGTTCCCAGTAACTGGGGACCCCCTGCAATGCATGATCCAACAATGTAACACAGCAGCTTTTTTTTATGTAAATTCAGCAGAGCGTGTGTTGCAACTCCATTTTCAGCATGCAGTGAACCACTTTTGTGGTTGGATTTGGAGATTGAATGACAGGTGCACAAGAGCTGAGGTATTAACGTCTGGGCGTTGCAAGGTGTCGTGCCCAAAAGTGTGTCCCTGCCAGATCTGGTTACTCAGCTCGCGTGCTCATGCATGTCACAGCCTGTCGTGCGTGAGCCCAACCAGCAGCAGAGCTCAGAGCTGTTTCTGCAGAATGTGCCACGTTGGTGTCAGAATGGGATACAGGATGACCTCTAGGGTCTGCACTGGTGGACGATTCTTTAGTGTTCAGACTGTAACTCACCATGGCAGCTGGTGGTGCTCTGATCCAAGACCAGGGATATAAGAGCAACAGAGGGGCACATAGTGGCCCCATGGGGGCAGACTGACAATCCTTGTCTTACTGGGGATGAGCAGAGTTGTTGTCTCTGGAGTCACTCCAACGTCACACATTCAGGCTAATTTTTTCTGAAAAAAGTGGAGCCTTTGGGGTAGAAAGTGGTTGAACAGTTTTGGTGTTTGTCTGCAGCGTATGAGTCCCGCTCCTACTGTAGGAGCCTATATCACTGATAAGTTAAAAAATAATAATGAGATAAATAAATGGGTAAATAATTGTAAGTGGATTGATATAAGGCCCAACTTCATAAGCTGATTTGGAAAAAGATTTCAGATAAATAAATAAAAACAAATGCTTAACACATACCAGCAGGCAAGCAAACAAGAAAATTGTTCGTTAAAAAATTCCAGCTGAATTTTACATCAGGTTAAGTGTGAATTAAATTTGGAAAAAGGAAAAAAGATATAAAATTTAGCTAAAGTTTGTTTTTCACATGCCGCCAATATGCAAATTTCCTTAGCACCACACACAGTGGGCTGCGCTCCCAGCAACAGTGGGATTATTGCTAACTTCCTCTTAAATTTTTATCTAGCTTTTCCAGCCAGCTGCACAGAAAGCTGCCATGATTTTTTTGCATGCAGTTTACAGGGAGTCTTGAGAAACGTGCTGTTGGCTCCCAGCTATAGTGAAAAAATGGAAGCCCTCTTGCTTGCAGAGGTGATTTAACGTGAGATGCCGCTAAGTCAATGCTTAACCTCCATCAAGAAGTGGTTTGTTTAGCTCTTTTAACTAAACATTTAAGGTATTAGAGCAGATCCACTAAATCTGAATCAGATGGTGCATCATTGGCACAAAATGGCCTTTAAAATATAAATATTGAGAGCATAAAGGCTGTGAGAGTATCACAAAAATCACTAAAATTAACAATTTACTTTCAATTTTTAAAAAAAAATATATTCATGAAACTATGGAAGTAATATTTGTTGAGACAATATTAAAATGTTGTATTTTTTTACTATAACTGCAATTTTTTTTTTTTTTTAACAAAATCTCCATATTGCATTCTTGTGTGATGCTACTTTATTTTATGATTTTCCTGCTTGTGCTATGTGTTTATTTACTAGATTAATTTTAAGAAATCCCATAAAAGATGATTTACCCCCATTTTGCTGTCTGCTTTAATGTGTTTTTTTTTTTTTTTTTGTCTTACATAGGATGCTGTCAGTGACAAATTTTAAGCTGTACGTCTGAGGTAAAGATATTGCAGAATGAACTGCTAACAGAAGCTTCAATAAACCTGAAAACATGACATCGATACAAAGCTTTTATCACCTTTGGTTAAGGTTAAGTCGAGAAAAGTTGTAGGCTTGATTAGGGACCGAGTTAGAGTCGGGGTCAGGGTTAAGGTTGGGGTCGAGGTCAGGGTCAAGATTAGATTAGATGAAGGTTAAGATTAGGCCTAGGCCGAGGGTTAGGGCTAGATTAGGGTTTATATTATAGCCTTTAAGGGCTACGGTTAGGGTTATAGTTAGGACTACAGCTAGAGTTAGGACTAGAGTTAGGATTTGACTTAGGGTTGGGGTTGGGGTTGGGGTGAGGGCTGGGGTTGAGTTAGAGTTAGGCTTAAGGCTACGGTTAGATTTAGGTGTAGGGCTGGTTGTGACCATGACGCTTATCATTTATTGCACCCTGTATGAAGATTAAGCTCCCATCTTGGTGTCATGAAAGAGAAGTCAAATTCACAGTTGCTAGTAGTTGGAGGTGTACATCAGAGAAAGTGTGACCAGCAGGCAGTTGTCCCCTACGGGGGTGGTCGCTCTGCTCACAGGGAAGTTCCCAAGTGCAGCACCGTGTTGGGACACAGCCGCAGGGGGGAGTTTCCCAACTCACGGTTAGCAGTAGCAGATCTGCGTCGACGCGAATCGAACGCACTTAGGGTTTACCCAGGGTGCACATGGGCTCTACCACCACTGGGAAAAGATGTGAAAAACCTTTTTATATCTCAGTCAGCATTTGGTCCACAGTTGACCTGCGGTCCTTCAGGAGGTGATTAACTCTGACTCCACAGTGACACATAAACTACAGAGTTTTTCCTTCTGGTTACTGCGTGTCACTCTGCCACTCATACTGCATGAGCGGAAGCTCTTAGGGCTGTAGGTGCAGGACTCGGCGCTGTGGTTTTTGTGTGGCAGAGATGGAACCACGGCACAGAAGGTCAAAGCAGCAGTTTCTGGCAGAAGCATGGAATGAGTAAAAGGAACCATGGGGTTTGCTTTTGAACCTAACATATTAACAATCCATTCAAATCTATGAAACTCCAACATGGTGTCTGTGTACAAGGCTGAAAGGGAAACTATTGCTATAGACTATTTAGTCTTAGAAGAAAGGGAAATTGGACAGCAGGGGGCACAGTACTTAGAGTGTTGCTCATGGAAACTAAAAGTCCCTGGAGTGAGTTCCAATCACCGATCAAGGTATTAACCTCTAATAAACACAGTAAAAATACCCTCCTGTGCCAGTAGGTCAGTCATTTCAGTTTATCACCTGAAGCTGTGTGGTCAAAGGGTTGGTTTATTTAGTTTACAACAATAAATAAGAAATAAACAAGAAAACAGGTGAACAGACAACTGCCTGCAGGCCAGACAACTTGAAATGCCGTTGTACTGTAGTCCAGACTTTTTCTGAGCTCTCCAGTGACAGAAAGAGTTTTTGAAATTGTCCTTTGGGACCTCAGAAGAAACGTGCACCATTCAAACGGCGTCCTCTTGTGTTCATATAATGAAACTGTGGGCATAACTGCACCTCACATTAATTTTATTGCCTATAACTTCCTCTGAGACTTTCACAGCCAACTGGGGTAAAGATCACGTGTTACTGATGCCAGCCGGGTTTCCTGCTGCCTGCCAGAGGACAGACCTGTGGTTTCCCCATTAAACCCAGATAAAGGCTCAAGGTTTTGACCACAGCAACAATGACTGTAGCACTGCTCCATCTTCCATTTCCAAAATGGCTAGTTAATGTGGCAGTTATTTTTTTTCTGTTTTAAATAAAAATGTTACAGATCTGCAGGGCCACAGCGGAAACTGAAATAAACTGAAGCTGCTGCCTTGGACTCCAAGACCCAGATTTAAACCCCACTGCCTGCTGCATCACCCCGATCAAGGTATTTGCCCTGAACTGATGCAGTTAAAGCTATGTAGGTGCATAGATGGGTAAATCATTGTAAGTCAATGTAAGTCCCTTTGGACAAAAGCAAAAGATAAATAATTAACCATTAATTTAGCCAAAAAGTGCCTCATTCAACTGATCCAACCAACTGATCCAACCAACAACCACAGCCCAGCAGTTACCATAGTGTCAGTTCTGTGGAGCTACAGGCTGTTGCTGGAGCTGTGGGGGACCGCGGGTGGTCGACCTTCTGGAGGAGCTCACGTGGCAGATTGTCCCCTCCATCCACATCTCCACCCGATTACTGGAAACCTCCAACTTGTGCCGACTTGTGAGACACCCTCTATTCTTCTGGCTCGAGAAGACTATGGAAAGAAGCAAAAATGGGTGGGAAACCTTTGTAATGAATGAATGAATTAAAACTTCATTTCAGGGGAAAACAGCTAATGATGTTTGAACAGCACTCTCTGGTTGTGTTTAAAAATGCAGGACTGTAACTTTTTTTAATGTTCTTTATTTTTGTCACTCATCTTGTGATGCATCTGTTCACATCAGCAGTGAGGTAACCTGGGGTCATGTGGTGTTTCAGATTATTTACACATAACGCACCCTCCTCCAGGTGACCCTATCAGGGTTCATCGGATCCCCGTTCCGCGCCCTTGAACCCACGGTGCACATCTTCATAACCACAGCCTCAGGCCACCACATTTTTAGTCAGTTTGTGAATGGTCTAATGTTTCTATGTCTCACCCTTTAGAGTGATTGACATGTCTGCTACCTTGGGAACATTGCAGGCTTCCTCACTAAGGTTGACCCCACCCCATTCACTTGTATTTAACCCCTTTCCAAGGGCAGCATGCAATGTGCCTTAAGCTATGATGAAGTGATCCTGACAGAGGGCTTGGAAAGGTGAATTCCAGGTGAGAACTGTCTCCTAAAGTCATTCAGTTGACTGGTCTATAAAATGTCTACCTGGCAACACGTTATGAGCTCAAGAACATCCCAATACTCTGAATGTGAAGTTTATGAAATAGTAAGCCGTGGTTCTGCTCCAGCCTTGCATTATGACTGTTGGTTGCAGGTTCACCCGCATCTTGTCGTCCCTCGCCCCCTTCCTCCTCTTGGAGTTGGTGAACTGCTGAGATGCCTCCACATCAATCCCATAGCCAGCCACCCCACACTCCCACCAGGCATCCTGGGAGGTGAAGGGAGGAGGCCCGGGTCACTGTGTGGGGACCACCTGCCTCCACCACACAAAGAACAAACAGGTGGGGGGGGTCAAAGGGAGAGAGCAAGTAGATGACCGAGACAATAATAAAGGAAATCGTGTGATGTCAGATTTTTATGATAATTTATGTCTCCTTTTTCTGAATGGCTCGCCCTGGGGCTCCTCTAAATTCTTAAAATTGTTCTGGAGTCTGAGGATTCAACACTATGGCATTGACACTGACAAGCAGCCTCAGGATACAAACAAACACAAACGTAAACACAAAAAACAGATGTGCAGCCTCTCAAACTGAGCGAATGTTGAGGGGACTTTGGAGAAAATTGGATCGATAACTGATATATGTGCCAGCCTTGTTCGGGAATTCGCTCAATTGTTGAATGCTTCTCCGATCTGTAGGTAAGCGATTGTGTTATGAAAGCTCCTTAAAAATATTTCAACCTCCCTTCTTCTGTTCCCCTTGGGAAATGAATTCCAAACATTTGGGCTGCAGCCTTTGCCTGAGCCTGTTTTGTTTGAGGAGCCATCGCCAGGAGGGGTTTCTGTGGGAATTAGCACATTTTTTCGTAATTGGGCCCAACACAACACACACAGCTGAACGCGACAGCATCTCACACACGACGGCAGGCTGCTCTACAGCTGCTTGGCATCTTAAACTTGAAAATGCTGTCAGGTAGAAGAGGTTCTGATTCCTCGCAACTCCTTTATGATTGCACCACCTGTAGCTCTGACATCTCATCCATCAGTAGGGGAGCAGAGGAGAAGAATTAACACCTGAACTTGGGAATAAACTTAATCTACTGTCCAGAGATATACATGAAAATGTAACATCCATTATGGAGTGCCAGCCTGTTTGTGGTCATCCTCACTGTTTTTTTTTTTTGTTTGAAATGTGTGCTGTTTTGTCCACCTGCCGGGGGTGGGGGGGGGGGTGTGAAACCCAAGAAGGTGGAGAAGAAATGATGTTGATCTCAATTCTCTCCTTCACTGCTTACTTTAAGCAAAGGTGTCCCAACAGCACCAGGAAAACAAGACACCAGTCACACTGAGCCAGACCTGCTGCAGTGTAGCCGGGATCCGGACACAGCAGGGTGCTGGGTCTCCGACTGGTTGAGGTTGTTGCGGTTATTTACAGGGATAAAGTGTTGATAAACTTATTAAAAGGCCACTACAAATGTAATGTAGAATTAAAGAACGTGACAGTTTAACTTTGATTTCTTTATCTAGAATTTTGGGTCTTCAGCCTAGCAAACCAATGTGTGTTGTTAGAACTTCTCAGTTTTTTTCCAGGATATTTCACAACACTGACATCCGTTTCAAGTTAACTGGTTTTCCTAAATTGCTGTTACTTTGTGTGTATGTGAAGCCAACCACTGGTTCATCGGTGCCAGTCACCAATTTGGATAAACGCTGATGGTCAATGTCAGGAAGGGCATCCGGTTGTATAAATTCCTGCTCCAGCCACACAAAATGTGACGCATTTGCCCCACATGAGGGGGGAAACAGTTAAACTGGGTTCCTCTGGAAAAACACGGTAAAACCGATGGTGGTGTCGGTCGTGGCAGAACCACGGGGGTACCAACCATGGGGGTACAAAAAGATAAGGAGTCCCAGCAGCTCGCGAAACTGTCAGCTTTCACAGTAAAAAACGTGCTGCTATGGCCCAGTGACAAAACTTGAAAAATGTTTAGTTTACACATCTGATAGGGAGGAGAAAACATCCTCAAGCTGTTTTCACAAAGGCAGAAAAATAAAACATAAGCCGGTCTCAACACGCATGCGGCAGACAAGTTGCTGTAAATGTTTTTAAACGCGAATGCGATGAAAATGGCGAGGAATTTGATTCATTCCCTGCTAAGTGAGCAAAGACCTCTGTGCCGTGCACGCTGGCCTTTCAGTGCTGCTGAGGCTCAGATCTTGGGCAGATGTTAACTGAGTTATGGCACAACATCAGCAAATAATATTTGTTACATCGCACCCAGCAATAAAAAGCATGAACATACATATTAGTGACACAGAGTCCTCCGTGGGAGTGGGTTAGGCTTTGTGAACATGCGTCAGAGGGTAAAACAGTGTAACGCACCTGCTTCCAGGTGCAAGCAGAGCATTCAGCTGTGCTTTGCTGGTTGTTGCCCTCAACAAAATTCCTGACAAATTCAGACACCATGTTATTACAGTTATCAATTATTTCCTTTATTAGCCAGTATTTCTGTAGGAGTTTTCAGTTTTGGAAAAATTCTGGTTATACCTTTGATAAATAAAAATGTTGTTAAACACCAGTGTACCCCCCTCCTCCAAAGTAACCTATTCGTGTTTGGCAAAACATCCTGTATGTATGCGGCTGATGTCCACAAGATGCGTAACGTGATTTTCCCAAAATTCAAAAATGCAAATGCAAAATCAGTTTCAGGTGAGTTTCAGGTGAGTTTTCCACTTTCGATTGCCATTGTGTGCGTGCATGTGCGTGCGTGTCACATTGAGGTGCTTGAGGAAGCCACTGAAGTAGAACCATCCAGAAAATGTGTGCAAAGTCATAGATTAATCAGTGTCTCGCTTTTCCCCATTTTGCTGTCTGGCTTTAAAGCTCGCTTTTTGCAGCTTGTGCAGTGGAGACATAGCGTGACTCCCTCAAAGCCTTCAGTTTGCTTTTCTTTACAGCCCGAAGCCCACGTTTCTGAAAGAAAGTGCAGGAAGGCAGTGACGCACCTGAAGCGCATCGCCGGCACAGTGGGGGTCATTTGTAGGTGGGCGATGAAAATAATCCTAGAGAGTTTTCGTTTTGTAGCAGGCAAACTTCACAGACTGAGCTGGAGCTGGAGCTACTCTGCACCACCGTGCCACCTGCTGTAGAACCTGTTTCGTTTTTACCTCTTCTGTGTGCATGTATATGAAACGCTTAGACAACAGCAGCAATTGCGGCTCCGGCTCCCTCAGGAAAAAGGCCTTCACCGGACTCGACTTTCCTGGATTAGGTCTGGTTCACTAATTTTTACCATGATGTTCTGGGCTGCCCGTAACTGTCCTGCTACTCTTTACTATACCTTATGTGGAAGCTGTAGTAAAACCAGTGGTTAAGTAGACCTGGTCTGATTTTGCCTCAATAAAACAAGCACAACACACCAAGCTGCTGGGGGAAAGAAAGAAAAGTGGAGGACAACAGCAAAGGCCCATGTAAGAGGAAGCTCACTTTTGCCTTAAAGCTTCAGCATGAGGATGGTGTAACTTCTTCCGTAAATGCACAGGAAACCCTGTTGGCATTATTTTTTAGAGGAAGGTGCTCTTCGGGCCCGATTCGTCGTGGCCTGCTGGAGCGCTTCGGACGGCGGATGGCGATTGGGGACGCGACCGAGAAACCCCGCGGCGACACGACTGGGGACGTGGCCGAGAGACCCCCGCGGCGACGCACACAGAAACATCGGGGGACCCACGCCCCATTCTGCTCGCGAACGTCCAGTCGTCGTAGAGCAACCTGGCTGATCTGGGAGCAGCAGTGATCTTCCTGCGGGACGTGGGGGACTATGGCATCCTGTGTTTTACTGTTTTATAGATCTCGTATAATTCAAGATGGCACCGACACGATGACTGAAAATGTACTCTATGAAGTCTGACTGTCTGTTTTGTTGTTTTTTTTTACTTGTAAATTTTGGAATGTAACCACGCACAGTCTCCTCTTGATTCAGGGCACCACATTTCACTACATGGTATACTCGGTTACTATGTACGTGACAAATAAAACTCTTTGAACTCTTGTTAGCTCTACTTTGAAAATTTAAAGCAATAGTTTTTGCAAAAATTTACCGCCATCTTGTGGACAAAAGATTTAACGCACAGAATCAGGGCTTAAAGGTGATGGTGGCTAATTTTTTTTTTCCAAACAGCTCAATTTTTATATTTATAATTTATTTCAGAATACCTGTAGGATGGAAGGGTATCTGAAATGTGAAAAAAAAACACACATCAATTTAAGTTGTGGGAAACTAGTTCATCATGTTGTACTTTTGTAACCAACACTTTTATTCAAGATATTTTTATTTTTTTATTTATTTATTTTTTATAAGCAGGTTGCCATTTTGTATTTTTCCACAGATGCAGGATTTTTTTTCCCCCCTATTAAATATTTATAACTTGGGCTTGGACTAAATTTGATTGAACCTTTGGCTTTCATTTCAACTTCCTTAGCCAGATAGCACTTTTTTTACCTGGAATATTTGCAAGTCACATCACTCTGTGGAAGCTGTGTGGGAAACGTCCTTCTGTAAATTAAACAAATTTTTGTTTCAATTCTATCCAACATTTTTTCCCCTGCCTTTTAATAAAGTAAAATAAAGTCATATTTAATTAAACTCACCTTGCTCTAGGAATCTGGAGAATGACTTTCCTCCCTTGGAAAATAGATTTAAAAATTGCTTTTTATATCTAGTAAAATCTGAGCGAAAGGGGGAGATTATTCTTTTATAAATTGTCATTCTAATAGTTTAAACATTTCCAAGATTAACACATTTGCTAAACAGTTCAATCACAAAAATTACATTTCCCAACATACTTGGGATTTACACCACCGCTAATTTTTCTCCATTTATGACAGTCTCAGATGCTCATCTTCAATGTGAGGCTGAGCAGGAGTGTTTAAGTGGGGATTTGGCTCTGCTGCTTTCATGCTCCCTCCTTGCAGAAATTCAGACTCCACGACCTGGAGCAAATCTGGCTTGAGGGGTGCATCTGCATGCTCACACACGGAAGTACGCACGTGTGCGTGTATGTGTGTGTAAGCCACTTTGGAGAGATGAGAATGTGTAAAGCTGGGGCAGTCAGGCGGCCAGGAGGGCAGTGCAGTAAGCAGAGAGCTCTTGTCTGCCTTAGGGTGTCAGTGCAGGTCAGCAAAGGGTCAGCAGGAGATTGGATTGCCTTAAAGAAAGTTCAGCTCCGCTCCCCCACCCCCAGCATTGCCCCCTGACCTCACCTTCAAGCACACGTCCTCAAAAAATCACCATGTTTACTTACAGTTTCAAAGGAGAAACAAAGAGAACTTTTTTGAAAGGTGATTTGAGGGTCACGTGTGGCTGCAGTGTGTTCCAGAATTTATTTGCTCTTTTTATACAGTCTACGTTCCTCTATATTCTCAGAGAAAAACAGGCGAGAAGCCTGCCTGTTTGCAGCTCTTTACTGGCTCATGATCATGTGATCATTATTTAAACTGTATGTGGTATAGAGCAATAATACAGCATTTTTCCTTACTCACCTCAATCCATACAAACTCACTGACCAACTACTCCCTCTCTCTCACACACCCACACATTCACCTCTAACTGAGGCAGGAGCCAACTGTCAGGGAGCAGTAAATGATGTTTCCCACAGCAATAACTTTCAGACATCCCTCTGAAGACGTACTACTTGGATGGGTTTAAACATAGTTATGTGCTGCATTACCGGCTTTTCTTCATAGCTTCCTGACTTTTGAGGTCACAAAATATTAATGTACGCTGGAAGGTCAAGGGTTCGGTTAATGAAGTAAAATACTCCTTAATGGAGGAATAATCTGGTTTCTCACACCAGTGGGAGCCATCTGCCTGAGACAGTCTTCAAAACATCTTCCCATCTTTTCTTTACTTCTCACACTTGCCATAAGGGTGTGCTGACCTGGAAGCCAGTAAACCTTTGACCCTGCATGAGAAACCAGATGTACGCTGTCATTCTGGAGCTGAGAGCCGTGCTTTTAAATTAGGGCTGAATTCTGGGATTTTAACTCCCAGTTTTCAAATTCCCAGTATTGAGTGGGTTGTTCCGATATGCAGTCCAGAAGTCCAGGGACGGCGGGTTCCACCCAAGCAAAGGCAAAACTCAACATGAGAATTACTGTGTCACACTAGGTGGTGTCACTGCGCCCAGCATCTGTATTCTCAGTTTTGCCTTGCGTGACCCGAGTTCAACCTCAGTTTGCATTGGTTATTTCTGAAAACTACATGAATCCATTATCAGCCCTCAAAAAGATATACTGTACAATCCTCTTAAGAAAATAAACAAAAGAAGGAAGAGGCCTAGGAAAGCTCATACCATCCTGAAACGCAGCAAACTTGTTAGCGTAAACAATACACCATCTGGTCTCCCCATGCAGCAAGCATCATTTCCTGTGGTTCAGCCACAGGTTGGCTGCTGAAATCTGATTCACAAGAGCATGAAGGTTGAGGAAGACAGCAGAGGATGGGGGAACAAATATAATATTCAGTTGGGCAATGGAAGATGAGGGAGAGAACTTCATCACAAAGACCACACTGCATTGGAATTTCAAACATGGCCGGGCCATTGCAAAGGCCAAAGGGCATCACTGTGAGCTACTACATCCCTGCTTAGTGGCAAAGCAAAAGCTGCAGGTGGCATCTCACCTACTTACTGGAAGGTATGCAAGTGCCTATGGGTTATGACATTGAGCCACTTATAGTCATCAAGTCTGAAGGAACTGATCCTTCTTAGATCTTCACCGTTTCATACTTTCCCACTGCTTTCCCACCAACGGCTATCGACCTCCATAATGCCAACTAAGAACTTGCTGAATAAATCCTTCTACACTGAAGAAGTCTGAAGAGCTTGGAGATGTTTACCTTGTCTAATTTCATTGCAGTTTGCCTTGTTACTTCAAAGTTATTTACCTTGGACCTTTTGTGTGGATTTCCCTGCAGGAATTAATAAAACTATATATTGTCCCACTTGTGATCCAGGTGAGTATGAGAGAAAGACCCAGCTGGAACTGGAAAAGTAGTAGTTCTTCAGGAAAATCTCCAGTGGGGGGCCTAATGCCTGAAGAAAGCACATTCCAGGCTACAGTGCCCTGGATTCGCATACTCCAGCACAAGAACACATCCATTTGTAAAACTTGAAGAACTTGGGAAATCTCACGTTCCCCCAGGGCACAACCTCATGCTTGTGGTGGAGGTTGTGCTGGGGGTAGCCTGTTCTTCATAATAGCCTCCATTTGTCCCACTCTTGGTAATGGTACACACCTGAGGCTTTAGCAGGAAGTAATATTAAACAGATAACAAATGGAGGCTTGAGGAAGAGCTGGAGTTGTTCATCCCATCATCTGCTGGACATCAGCCAAGATGCAGAGTTGATCTTATTCTTTCCAGTGCCTGGTGGGAAGCTGGTCCTGTAGCCTGAAGAGTGACCAGATGCCCTTGAATTAGCAGGCCAGTATGACAGAAAGAACCTCCAAAGAAGCTCTTAACGCACTTACAGTTGAGTCCTAAGGAGAGACTCAGCATGTCGGTCACAGAGACAGCATTACAGACCAGGAAGCAGCATTTTAACCTGCTATCCTTAACCAACCAGCAGTGATGTGCAAACAACGCACACCTGTACCACAGTATACGAGTATAAGCAGTTCCTAGTAATGGCCAGAACACCGCACACTTTTGCTGTTTCTATTATTTTTTACGAGGCAAGTATTCGGTTAATTCTGGGTTCACAATGAAACCCCAACGGATTTCCTCCAGAGAGCCCAAAAAAACTAAAATCCTTATTTCAGCTTAATGAATACATTAATCATCGATTACCTGAGTTAATAATCCAATTAATAAGCATTCGTGTTTATATGCCGTAACATTTTTAATTTATCATCATCTGACTTGTATTTTTCCTGTACTTACTCATAATTTATATATAATTTTTCCTGTACTTATATAATCTATTAACTATCTTTTTGTATTGTGGCACTGAGCCTGTCGTAGGCACAAGAATTTCCCTAGGGATCAGTAAAGTTTTTATCTAATCTTATATTTTTTCCTTCCTTACAATGAGTCAAATTTAAGCAAAAACAAATGAAAACAAAGTATAAAATGTATCCCACAGTAAAGGACTGTTACTGTAAAGTCATAACAGGAGCTTTAGTGGCTGAACAAAATGACCGAAGTAGAAAGCGTGCTTGAATCCAGGTCACACGAGGCAAAGGCTGAGAACACAGCTGCTGGGCACAGTGACGCCACCTAGTGTCACGCTCGCACCCGTTTCTCTGTTGAGCTTCGGCCGCCAACTGAGGTGTTAATACGCACTACTTGTGTCGGGAATTTGGGAGCCAGGAGCTCGAATGGGGTTGGGGGGGTGGGGGGGTATAATAGTAAATATGTAATATTTAACTGTAATGCTGCACCACAAAGCATGCTGGGATAGAAACCATCAGCATAGTACAATGGGCAAACAATGAAAGTGAAGTACATGACTCAACTTTTAAGGGGGGCGGGGGGTAAAATTGGGCCACTTCTGTGTATTAAGGCCATGTTTAGACTTTGGAGAGATTTAAAAAAAAAAAAATCCTGGCTCAAAATTTCCACTGCTGCTGTGGTCCTCGTAGTCAAGGTACTTACCTTGAAGTACGACGGTAAACTTTACCTTGCTGTATGAATAGGTACAGTACATGCATCATGGATGGGATCAGCCTACAAAGGAAGCAGAGAAGAAATTGTAACTATAATAAATATTAGCAATAAGAAGAAGAAGAAGAAGACTATAAAGGTGGAACGTTTTGTGCTCGGATTCCACTGGAAAGTATGTGGTGGTCAGGAGGACAGAAAGAAAATGCAAGACGTTCAGGATCTGAGGAAGGGGGACGGTGTGTGTGTGTGTGTGTGTGTTGGTCTGACGTCTCCCCTGTTGGAGGGGAGGAGGAGGAGGAGGAGGAGCGGCAGCCCGGACTGACACGTCCCCCTCTCCTAGCGCGTCCCGCCGAAAGACCCGACTGGCCGCAGCGGCTGGCGGACTCGGGTTCGAGCTGCCGCTCTCCGCCGCTCCGTCGAAGCCTCACGGCGGCGGACGTTCAGCTCCACCGTCAGCGAAAGAGCGGCTCGTTTCCGCGGTCGCTGCGCGGCGCCACGATGCGCTGCCTCTCGCTGCTCTCGCTGCTCCGGCCCGTGGGCCCCGTCGTCGTGGGCATCTCGCTGGGCTTCACGCTAAGTCTGCTCAGCGTCACCTGGGTGGAGGACCCCTGCGACCCCAACGGGCTCGGACCCGGACCCGGCCCCGGCCCCGTCACCGGCGCCCAAGTCGGCATCGGGAACGCGAAGGGCGCCCGCAGACCGAGCTCCATCTCCAGCGTGGACACGGACGAGGACTTCGAACCCCGGATCGTGCCGTACAAGCCGGGCACGGAGAGCCAGAAGCAGGGCCAAGCCAAGAAGTTGTTCCGGTGAGCGGGAGCGCGCCTTTCAACGGCCTATTAATAGCGATTGCGCGCGCACGCGAGGTTAATAACCCGCGGTTTTATTTCTGCTTATATTTTAATAATGCTTGTCGGACTCAGACGTGGGAACTTGTCTGTGTCGTTGTTCCGTGCGGAAAACTTTAAAAGGGCGTAAAGTGAAGGCGAAGCATGGGAAAGTGACGATGACAGCAGCGAGTAAGTTTAAAACAGCATTTATTCAGCAGGAAACTTTAAGTAAGATCAACCATGGGGGCTCTTGCTGTTAGAATTCCGACATAAATCCTGCCCTGGCCCCGCTGTATTGATAAAGTCAAAAAAAGTCAAAAGATATTAGTAAGGTTCATGTTACACACACAGTGCCACATTGTAATAATAATAGTAAAATAGTAAGGCTAATAAACCTGGTGGTTATAATGGCTGCGCTCATTTTGTGGCACTTAAGTCACAGTAAGATATATTTCATTTTTTTTTTCTGTACATTGTTTTGTGTAATTGTTTAGATTTATTAATTTATTATGAACTATTATTCATTATTAAATGACTAGTAATTGAATTGTTACTGAATTGTACGTCAGTTATGATGGAGCACATTGACATCACAAACCGTGAATAGTGTCCAAAACAGATAAAACTTCTCTTTTTTTGTGTTTCGCTTCTGTTTTATATCCAAAACTATTATTAATGCAAAGCTAGGTCATATAAAATATGTAAACTGCTGCAGGTATTCATCGTTGTTTTGAATATAGATGCACCCATGCACTGTTTTGCAGCCTTACATTAGTAGAGGGATGCATCCTAGTGGAAAAGCTGCAGTATGTATTTTTAAACATTAAAAAATGCTTTTATGGTCATGAAAGGCATGAAGGCTGAAGACAGCACCGTGCAGGTGTAGGATCTACCTGAATCCTTTGATCCCACCCACCAAGGGAGCTGCACTGGCCAAAAAGTATGCCAGCAGAACAATTAATACATAAGTACATCAATAAAAAAGAGCAGAAAGTCAAGCACACGGATTTGTATATGAAAAGAGTTTGAAAGATATGAAATATAGCTGACGAAAATGTGTTGAAGTAGTTCAGTGCATCTTATTTTTACAAATGCTTTTCTGACCAATGTGGCATCCGTTCACTTTTTACCGCTAAGGTCTCACTTTTTTGTGTCCTTTCTTCAAAGTCTCGATTTATATGCGACAACCCAATGTTTTATATTTTCTCCTTTTACTCACCCCAAGCATCTTTAACATCGACAATGCTTTCAGTTATTAATTATGGGGAAAATATTCCTTATGTGCAGTATTTAGTGTTTTTGGCTCATGTGAAAGTCACACAATGGAGAAGCAGTATAACAAGAAGTCAGTTTCAAAAGTCCTTGTGCTCTTAGATTCTAAAGATGTTTTGCTAAGTGGTCTGTTTGGAAGTCAGACCGTGTCCCTGAGAGTGTGTGTGTGTGTGTGTGTGTGTGTGTGTGTGTGTGAATATAAATAATAAAATAAGCGAATTTTGTCTGGCAGCCTTGGGAACACTGCCCAGATCTCTGTCTACTTAAACCCATGATGTCAGAGGTCTTAGCTGGGAGTCGTCACCCTTCCCCTTCGACAGCTCTTATCAGTCGGAGCTCTTGCTTCTTGGCTGTTTCAGGCGTTTCTCTTATCTTTCTAATCACTTCAAGATTGTTACGTAAGGAAGTGAAAGATTTGCCACATTAGTCTTATGTACCCCATTGCAGCGTCACCCTTCAGTGGTTTGTTTTCAGGGATGCTTTTAGGTCTTAGTGATGCTGAGTGATTTTATCTGGTTCCTCTGAACATTAATCCCATAAAGAAGTGAATCTGGTGGGTTTGCTAGATTTATCTTATTGTTGCCCTGAAATGAAACTCTGAGACGAAAGTGTGCAATGTTAGTTATTTATTTATTTATTTATTTATTTATTTATTTATAACACTGTGAGGTATTTGCTCCTATTACTGTGGATAGGTTTATAGCCATGGTGTCTGAAGGTCCAGGCCTCAAATCCCATTCCTGCTCTATTACCCTTGCACAGGGTACTAACCCTGAATTCCTCTGGTGAGAATATTTTGCTGTATAAATAAATAAATTATGGCTATTATGGTTAGAAATTTGCTAATTAACGGTAAATAATATTAATAAAATCCAAGTTTGCGTTTCCCTCCATTTTGTTTTAATCGTACATCATCTGGGGGGGGGTTGCCGAATGCCTCCGAGAGGCTTTGGTGGTTGCACAGGTAGTGTGTGTCTGCGACGTTCCACATGGAGATGTGGGCAGTTCCTTGTTTTCATCTGTCTCCTGGTCTCCGTCCAGCCTGGCAGGTGGAGACGGCAGACGATGTTGACAAGACCGGGGTGACTCGGCAGGTGGCTAATCGGTAGCAATGCTGAACACGTGCCAATGCGATGACCGCAACCCCAGGCCAGCGCTGCCACAGCGCGAGTCACAACGATTTCACCATGATTTTCCTTTTACTAGTGCAGAGGCTGGACCCTCTTTAAGATTTCTGTACATGTGCTTCTCCCTGTGAACTAATCCTAGTTCCTGAAACCTGAACAAATCTTGGAAAACTGGACAATGAAAATATTTTCAGGTTGACATGGAAGCAAGACTGTGGATGGCAGCTCACAGCTGAGAGAGTGGGTACATATTTCCCACAATGCAGTGCATCTCACAGTCTCCCTCATGCTGCTTAGCACGACTTTCAAATGTCTCGCTCTGGACTGAATGTCACTGGTCCAGATGAATGAAAATCCGGTTGAATCAACGATTAGGGCTTTTAATAACAGCGTATAGGATTTCAGTGTACTGTAACCAATCACTTTTTGATCATCTGCAGAGGAAACCGGTGAGGTAACAACGTGTTTTCTTGCACCCAGGGCCAAATACATCAGCACTGAGCTCGGGATACGGGAGCGGTTGTTTGTAGGTATCCTGACATCCAAGACCACCATCAACACGCTGGGCGTGGCCATGAACCGGACCATCGGCCATCACTTGGACACCGTGGTCTTCTTCACCGGTACGCGGAACCGCAAAGTGCCGCACGGCATGTTTGTGGTTGCTCATGGTGACGAACGCCTCATCTGGAACATGGGCCAGACGGTGAAGTATGTGCTGGAGCACTACGTGGCCGAGTACGACTGGTTCTACTTTATCCAGGACGACGCTTACTTGGAGGCGGACCGCATCAAGGCCCTGGTGGGCCACCTGAGCATGAGCCTGGAGCTGTACATGGGCAGGCCGGAGGAGTTCGTAGGCGGCGTGCGGCAGGGTCGCTATTGCAACGGTGGCTTTGGCTACCTCCTCTCCCGGCCGCTGCTTCTGCGGCTGAAGCCCTTCCTGGAGACCTGCCGCAACGACATCCTAAGCGCCAGGCCTGACGAGTGGCTTGGACGCTGCATCACAGATTCCACCGGCGCCAGCTGCGTGGACGACCACGAGGTAGGAGGCATCGAGCTGAGCGCCACGTGGGGGACAAGGGCTCGCTCTCCAGGGCAATCTGGTTCGATTCCACCAATAAATTGCAGGGTTCACCAAGCTGCCTTCCGATCTAAAGCTGTGCCTCCCACTCACATTCCTGGTGGGGGAAAGAAAGCGAATGTCAGTCTCGCCCTTTGCTGCATTGATTCCTAAATACAGGCTAACCCATGCCGACCCGTGTTGTTATGAGCCGGTAACCTGTGAAAGCCTCATTCCAGAACAGCAGGTCGAGTGACCGTTATTGAACTTTAAGGAGTCTGGTTTGAATCTCACCTCCTACTGTTGTACCAGGGCATTTACCTTGAAATGATACAGTAAAAATAACCCAGCTGTATAAATGGTATAAATCACTGCAGTGATGCATTGAAGGAAAGTGTCAGGTAAATAAAAGCAAAGTTAATTCCAACTCTCACCACCTGGTAAATTCTAGAGATGTGACACTAAAGTAGATTCTCGCGTTACTAAAATTTCAAGTCAAATGGAGGTTTTACCGCTAATGTTAAAAATTCAGGAGTACTCTTGGTCATCTGTGCATTACTGCCTTTTACCACAATGCTCACCTTGAATTGATCTACCAAAAATTAGGCTACCATACAAATGGGTAAATTGTTATAAATACCCGAGTGTACAAACCTCTTATTTTTTTGAAAAGTGAAATTTAAATCATATTAGAGATAGTTGCCAGATAAATGAACAAAAAGGTAATATTTAAGTCCCTTAAAGTAGTTATTAGCTTATTTAAATTCAGTATAGGTGTACATAACCACACAGTTTGTAGGTTATGAAAAATAACTTGTGATATAACTGGAAAATTGGCATTTTTGTTTTAATTTTGCAGCCTTTTTAATGTGCTAAGTTTAAGAAATTTCACTGCAAGACACAGTTTGAGGCTTGGAGTCCAAACTATAAAGGCCTTGTCCCTGGAAAGGCGGCTTGTCTGGGGCTCGTCTTGTTTGCCCGTCTCTGTTACTGCTTTCGCCAGTCAGAGACAGGATGTTCTCACCGTATCTGAGGCCTGTGCGCCTGCAGATACCAGTCTGCAGAGTCCAGCGTGACCTCGGATGTTCTCGCGGGGTGTCAGCGGGGCGCCCTTCTCTTTCGCCATCCTTCCCCTGCTGACTTGGCCCATCAATAGAGCAGCCGTCCTGTCGGACCCCGCCGCGTCCTGTAGTGCCTCGGGCCTCTTTAATGATCTGAACATCAGAGAAAAGCAAAGCTGGAGACGCGGTGCCGACTGGCATGGTTCCACCATCAGTTGGGCGTCTTGAGCGCATCAACATCACAAGACTCCAATTAGTATCCAGTACCACTTTATTCCAACTCCCTCGTCCAGCGGGCTGAAATAACTCAGATTTTTATACGCCGAAACACACCTTGAGCCAATGAAGCAAGTGTTTCACTGCACTCTTTTCCCGAGATGCCCTTTTTTTATTTGTGTTACAACCAGCCTGTTGTTTCTGCGCCGTGGTGTCGGGTGTCGGCAGGAAGGGAGGCTGCGCTCACCCTCACAGCCCAGGCAGTGTGCTGAGGGCCATCTGGGGGCTGCGGAGCTCCAAACCCCCCACCGCAGCCGTGCACGCGTGCCCACCGCGACCCCCTCGGAGGGCGCAGCTAAAGGACCTCTTCTGTCCCCACAGCGTGGCACCGACTCGAACGCATACGTAACACACGCGTGCAGGGAGCGCCGCGTGCGAGACGCCGCACGTGCACGACACACCTGTACTGGGCCTTTTTCTTTCAGCCTTCAAGCAAGAGAAGGCTTTTGAAATGAAAATGCGGGTGAGACGTTTTCTTCACGATGGCCTCTGTCGTTTTACGTTAAATTTCTCAGCATTTTACCTTAATAAATTGTCCACCTGTCCACTAGGCAGTTTCGTAAGATTCGACCTGTTTGATCAAAATAATTTCAGCAGACTACCTCTCCTGGACAGTCGCACAACTGCGAATGCTGAGACTTGATCGATGATTATTATTTTTTTTTTTATTTAACTGACGCCTTTCTCGTGATAAAATCAAAGACGGCTTTTGTGCACAAAGCTACGTACAGCGAACTGCCCATTTATTCAGCTGGGACGTTTTTATTATGCTGATTCAGGGTAAGTACTTTTTTCAAGGGTGCAACGGCAGCAGATGGGATCCAAATGGTCTTTGGTTGGGATGTCTTTGTTGGGAAGGTGATGCCAGTTACATTGCTGACAGACATACAAACTTATGAATGCAAATATGCATGCGCACACACAGAGTCCATGAAACCCTTCCTAACTTGGTCTCTAGTCCCTGATAGTGGGAGCAGAGGCTTTATCCAGACAGACGGGAACTTCCCGATAAGACCTGACTGCAGCGCCGCAAAGTGACCTCAGATGGACGTGGCAGCCCGATCGGCGGACCATGCTTATCTCCATCCACAGTGGGTGGGGACACGTTTGGTGGCTTTACACACAGTTGGCCCAACGCTGCGTTTCCCTCCCCCAACCTCCGCCTGCGTAATTGGCTCGGGCTCTTATGCGTCTTGTACCGCGGTTTGCCAGCTGACCCCAGAGTACATACACGGGTTTACGAAGGCTTAACCTGCTGTTTTCATCAACACAGAGTGGCACAAAGGGTTCGGCTCCCGAGCCCAATCTTTGTGTGAGACTTTCCATAAATCGGGGGGATTTGTTTGTCTCGTGCTGTGATTCCATTACACAATATCCTGGATTTCTGCATATTGTTAGTGTGAACCACCTTGACGTTGGCGTTGTCAGTTTGGAAACAAAGAAGGAATCACAGCAATGTGCAAAGCCTAATCCTTGCTAATCTTGCTCTCTAGTTAGGGAACCTTGCTGCAATAACAAACCCCCATTAAAGCCTTGTTCCCTTTTTCCTGTGAAAACTACAGCATCCAGAGAGCAGCCGGAACACCCCGAACAAGACTTTTATTTTGAAGTGTTTTTGTTCAGCATCTTTTTATTAAACATGCCATTGGGAAGAGAGTCTTTGTTTTTTTTTTTTTTTTTGTTTGTTTTTTTTTTAAAGTTACTTTCAATATTATTAAAATTTTTATTTATTAAGCTTATTTTCTTTATCCATTATAATGCTGAACTATTTACCCATAAACTGTATATTTTATACTGTACCACTTCAAAATAAAACCCTTGATCAATGGTGCGGCAGCAGGGATTTGAACCTGAAACTTTCAATCGCAATGCGGCGGCTTTAACCACCACACCAGCTGCTGCTATGTGCCTTTATTACATTCCCTCTCCTATGTCTTGGGCTGCCACATGTCGACTTGAAATGCCTGCTTTCTGCTTTGGCAGCATTGCAAAACTCACTAAAATAAGCGTGCTGCTTTCAGAGCTTGCAGTTATGTTACACGTCGTGTAAATTTGTCAAACATGTTTCTCTTAAAGAACTGGTTCAGTTTTAATAACTCCCATTAGCTGAATAATGATCATCGTCTGGAGAAATGAAAAGTGATAGTGAATTTAAAGACCTTAAAGATTAAAAAAATCTGCCGTCTAGCATCATGTCATTGTCATTTATGGCAAAAGTTAACATGAGTTATTATTGCTGTTGTGACAAATCATATTGTAAGAGAGAACTTTTTTAGAAAAAGCTTTAGTTTGAACTTATAACTGTTGATTATCGCTATATTTAGACCTTCAAAATGATTCACTAAACCAGACATGACATGGTGTGGTTTATTTACTCAGCCCATGAACTATTTCTGCCGCATTTAAAATAAGCTCTCAATCCCAAATCTGTCAGGACTGAAATGTATGCAGCGTGAACAAAATGGAGGAGCATAAAGCAGCAGCGGGGTTCTGCCTCGTGAGTCATCTGCAGACCTTCACCTCTGGAGGCCACGGCCAACGTCACTGCATTCATTTGTCCAAAGCCTGCATACTTTTCTTCTCTCGGAGTCTCTGAGGCTTTTATTTATTTATTTTTTCCACTCTAAAATGAAATCTCATAAAATTGCAGAGCAGCTTGTATTGTTAAATATGCTGACTCCTCGACTTATGAACACGACTTGAAAGTCTTTTCATAAGTCCAAACCCTATTTCACCACTTAGTTACAATGAATAAAAGCTTAACAATACAGACATCCTGTAGCTGAACTGAGGATGAAGTTCTGTAAAGCTCTCAGAAACAGCAATACTGAAAAAAAAGATTTAATATTTGTCATTACTAAAAAAAACTGCTTAGTTTTATTAATTCATCTAGTGGATGCTTTTGTTAAAAAATATTAAAATCTGAGCTCCAAAACAAACCTACTTGCAATAATATGCCTATTTGTACAGCTGGCTGATTTTCCTGAAGAAATTCAGAGTAAATTCCTTGAACCAGATAATAAATACTCACTAAAAATGACAAACATTAAAAGCTGTCCCCACAAACGTCTCTTTAATCCTGCTTTTTGATCTGTTTGCTCATTTTTGTATTGATGCCTGACACAAACACCTGTAAAAAGGAGTTGAATTACGTCGGTCACTCTTTTCCATTTGGGTGCTCTTTACAGTCATCTATGGCCTTGTTTTATGAAATTCTGAAAAATAGATGGAAAAAAATGCAATTAAAAGTAAACACACAAACAACGTGTGTATATTTGAAAATTCCTAAATCGACTCTGTGTGCGTACGTGTGTGTACAGAATGGCATTCAAACAGTAATAAATTGTCAGAGACCAAATTTAAAATTTTAAAAACCTCTTTTGCTAAAACTTTGGCTCAGAAGTATCTCTGTGCTAAATTTTGAGTGTGTATCATGACAAAACAAAGCTGCTCATGAAGAACAAATAAAAATTAAGTTTTACAGACACATACAGATATTTGGATTGTTCAGAATCTGGGTTTCCGCATCCTGTAGTCGTGTTTTTTTAACACCTGATGCTGCTTTCCCAGGGTCTCCAGTATCACCATTTTGATTTGGGCCAAAACTCAGATCCCAACAACGAGGAAAGCGAGCACTTCCAGAATGCTATTGCCGTCCACCCCGTATCAAACCCCGAGCAGATGTACCGTCTGCACAAACACTTCACTGAGATCGAGCTACAGAGGACATACGATGAGATAGAGAAACTCCAGGTAGGTGGGGTTTGAAACTTTCAATTTCCCCTTTTTTTTTAAAAAAAAAAAAAAAAAAGTACAAACTTGAAAGTCATTTTCAGTGCAAACTATCGTATGCATAGCAAATAGCCAGCTACCTGTGGTGGTACCAAATTTTAGCAATTTATTCTGATAATCCGTACCACATTGTTTTGTCCTCTTTATTCACAGGCAGAAATAAAAAATGTGAGTAAGGAGGCCATCGACGGCAACCGCAGCGCCCACTGGCCAGTTGGAATCAATCCTCCATTTGAACCAAAAACTCGCTTCGAGGTCCTGAGGTGGGATTACTTCACCGAAGATCTGGTGTACACTTGCATCGATGGCTCCCCAAAGTGCGAGCTGCGTGGAATCGACAAGATGGATGTCGCGGATGTCATTGAAACTGCCATGGGGGAGTTGAACAAGAAGTACAAGCCGATCCTCCAATTGAAGAAACAACAGCTCATCAGTGGCTACAGGAGATTTGACCCCACCCGGGGCATGGAGTACACCCTCGACCTTCAGGTGGAGGTGGTCAACCAAAAGGGAAGGAGTTACTCTCTTGTCAAGCGTGTTCACCTGGTACGTCCACTGAGTCGCATTGAGATCATACCCATGCCTTATGTCACCGAGGCAACTAAAGTTCACATCATCCTACCGATGACAGTCCACGACCGCGACTATGTCGGCCAGTTCCTTGATGTTTACGCCACCCAATTCTTTGAGACGAGTGAGAACGCCTTGTTGACTTTCCTCTTTATTTATGACCCTTTGGAAGCCCAGCAGGTCAACCAGAATGACATTTTCTCTCAGGTCAAAGGGAAGATTACCAGCTGTGAGCGCAGGTATCCTGCCGTCAAAATCCCATGGATTAGTGTCAAGACGGAATCTCCTTCTCAAATTAAGATCTTAGACATCATTTCGAAGAAGCACCCCGTGGACACACTGTTTTTCTTAGTTAACATCAACACCAATGTCAACTCTGAGTTCCTCAACCGCTGTCGCATGAACTCCATCAACAACTGGCAGGTGTTCTTCCCCATCCACTTTCAAGACTATAACCTCGACATTGCCTACCACAATCAGGAGCCCCCAGCCATACCCACCTTGAGCAAAGATGCTGGGTATTTTGACCGCAACATCTTTGACGAGGCCTGCTTCTACAACTCGGACTACATGGCCGCACGCACCCGCATGGCCGCCGACGTGCAGGAGAACGAGGACCTTCTGGAGACTCTGGATGTGTATGACATGTTTGTCCGGTATTCAGGGTTACACGTGTTCCGTGCTGTAGAGCCTGCACTCCGCCAGAAGTACCGACATCAAACGTGTGACCCCCGGCTGAGTGAGGACATCTACCACAGGTGCGTCCAGAGCAACCTGGAGCGGCTTGGCTCCCGCTCCCAGCTTGCCATGCTGCTCTTCGACCAAGAGCAAGGCAACAGTACTTGACCATAAATGAGTTCTATACGGTTATTGTGTGCTGGAAGAAGTTACAAACACATTTCAGAACATTTCATGAGCAAGACAAGTTTGCTGTTTTCACGAGACTGATCCAGTTTATATTTTGCCTTTTTTTGCTTTACTTGGCTTGGACCCTTTGAAGGGGGACATTCTGCTAAAGGTCACTTTCCTTTTTGAATTTGTATACCACCTCAACCTTGGATTTTAATGGTACAAAAATAAACCTGCAAACTACGAAACGGAGCTGCCCTGCACCCCTGCAGCTGCCTGTGGTGGTTACAGAACTTAGATGCCTCTTTGGATAATCACTACCAACACATTTTTGTGCCTTTTGGTATCTTTCAGCTCAACCTTTTGTCGACCTCAATGATTGCAGTACGTCGTAACTTTTATACGTATTTAACGTGTTACTTGACGTGTTACTTGATTTTGTTTGTGTAAGCAAACTTTATTTTATGTTTGATGCAGATGTGTCCACTAATATATAAACTATTTTATATATAATATATTAAGTATTTTTAAGGATTGAAGGTCAAGTACATCGAAAGTTGTGTTTACATACCTGCTTTTTTTTTTTTTTTTTTTTTTACTGAATCGCGAATGACCTTTGAGAAAAGCCCTGCGCTTGTTGCTGCACAAACAACCGTAGCTGCTTGATGGGACTTCGGTTTGCCAAAGGAGGACATTTGCGGATGTTTAGAAAACAGACAAACTGAGGAGACTAAACAAAAGTTGTCATCCAAACTGGCTTCAGCTATGTGCCAGTGGGAGTATTTTTAAGAACAGGTGTGTTGGATATATGTTTTTTTTTTTTTTGCATAAACAGTTTGACAGGGTATTTAGCTTTTTCTTATTTTTTTGGAATAGGCGTTACTTAACCCTACAGCAGTCGATTCCAGACTCAGATACATATGTGTGTTTATATAAAAATGCGTTCTTAGACTGGATGCCGTGCGACATGAGCGAATGACTCGCTGTCACAGTAGCGCCACATGATGGAAAATCTTAGATCTTATTTATCTGTAGCCTCTATGTATGCAGATCCACAGGCCAAAAAGTACTGTCCACCTTAGTGTTCTTTCAACTTCTAGCATGTTTGGTGAACTCAAAACGATACACTTTATCATGCACACCCTCAGTAGCATTAAATAAGTTTAAAGAGGTTTAAAGGACAGACTTTGTTAGTAATTTATTACACGTATGGCAGCAGTGTGTTACTGTGGTCAGATAGCATCCTATCTCTGCAAGGAGAAGCCCCTTGTGGGTCAGTGTGTCTGGTCACAGTCGCCGAAATTGTTCTCCAGCATCACCGTGTGCGTCTGTTAGATGATGAAATTCTTACATTTTCGTGTGCAAAATCAAAACACTAAAGGCACTTTTGTCTATCACACATAAAGAGTTCTGCTCCGTTGTGCCGGTTATTGCCGTGTTACGTTTATTTTGTTTTATGTTAAGCGCGACTCTCCAACTGCACGATCCATCGACTTCTCATTTCACTTGTGCTGATTTAAAGGAAATTTCCGGTCACACGGATACAGAATGCGGGCCTGATGCAAACACATTGTTGTTAGAAATGTGCATTTTTTTATTTTCTTCTGTTAAATAAAAAAAAGATTTTTGTTGTTTTGTTTACAAGTGTAGCCAAGGAGCGTTTTTAACTTTCGTCTAGCACCTGCTGGACCACGTGTTCCTGTACTTATCATTTTATACCTTATCCTCCTAATATTCATATCCAGAGGGAGGAGAGAGCTCATTATTAATAGGTAAAAAATTATATTTTACTGAAAACAAACTAAAGTGAGACAGTATAGAAATATGTGTTACCCTTTTATTTATTTGTGTGTTTTGTTTTACGTGAGCGTCTCTGCATTGTTTCAGCTATCATTCCATTGCTCAGCCAGCTTCTCCTTATGTGTAAACCTGAATGTTTATACGTCTGCCCCTTGTTCAGGGTCCTTGAGTCTAAACCAACAGCCTTCGGGTTCCAGCTCCACGTCCTTAACCAGTGCGCCTCCTGCTGCTAGGAAGGGTCCTTACATGCAGGATGGTAGTACTTATTCTTCTTCCCGATTTCCTGTTATGGGTGGAAGGTCTTGAGTTTGGACCCAGTTGTTCTCCCTGCACCATACGGGCTCAAAGTCAGCACTTTTTGTTCCTTTTCTGTTATTTTGCTCCTGCATTTTCCCTGGCAGGAAATTGTGCTGTTGCTTTGAAGGTAGAGGTGTAGATTTTACTGCACAATTCATGAAGGTACAGTATCTTCCAAATCTATGTAAATGTAGGATTATATACCGTATGTTAATTTCTGAAATTCTTCCAAACTGTATAAAAGTGAAATTTTGAGGGTAAATGAAACAGCATAAAATTAAATGTCTGTGTGCCGTACTTACTGTCAAAAGTGTGAAAGCGTTTCTGAGTGGAGTCGGGAGCCCATATTAGTACTGGAACCAGTAGTTTGTGTGGTTTAGGCCTACGTTGTCCGGGGCCTTGATCCAGCTGCAGTGAAATCCTCACACGAACTGTTGCTGTTGCCGCAAAAGAACATTGAGCTCAGCGCGTTTATTTCTGTATCTGTCTAACAGAAACACAGACACAAACACGGACCTGAGAAGCAGTCCCTAAGCAATGGAATAATGGTGGTATTTTCCTGAATGGCTAAAGACGACTTCCAGAATGTTTGTGTTTTTAAGCTGAAAAGTTTTGGTCCTCTCGGTAATTTTGACAATTCCTACATATGGGTTGTATCTAAAGCTTTATACAACTGTGAATTTTGTAGTGATGAAATAAACAGTTTTGGACCGACCATATGTGCCACTTTGTGCGAGGAACTCTCATAGTGATGCCCTACCTGCAGAGGACCAGGAGGTGGCAGAAGAGGAACAAACTGGCTGTCTTGCAGTGGAACAGATAGACTGGAACTAAAATGGCCAAATACTGTAGGTGCGCTTTATAAAGTTACTATTTCTAAACCAGATACACTTGTTTAAGTTGAGCTGAATGCACTTTGTTTATAATTTTTATCGTCCTTGTAGCAGCTTTTATTGTTACTGCTTATGTACAGTATATACGGTGCATATGATGTGGGGTGTTGTGAGGCACAGGTATCCTGACTTGCAAATGAAATTATTTAATTCCCTTTAGTGACTTGCAAGCAAACATGAGGCTGACTTTGCATTTACCGGTAATAGTAGCCGTTTGTAATGTAACGGCAGCTACATTTTTCCCATTTCACCTTTTGAGTGGATTTACGGAAACCCCTTACACTCATAAGCAGGAGGATGCCTGTACTGTGTTACAAGACAAAGTAGAACTGCTTTTTTAATGATCATTTTTTATGTGTTATTTTAATAAAACTCTATAACAGTCAGTTACTGAGTTCTCATGCCTTAGGCATGTTTGCTGAGGTATGGGTTGAATATTCCTTTAAAAGTAGTACGTACAATTACTATTATTATTATTTAGCTAATGTATGTGTCCAGTGACTTACAGCAGTTGGTGATCGAGTTTGCACAGATTTATATACAAATGTCATTTTTATTGCAGCAATTTGATGTAAGAGCCTTGATGAAGGTTGCTACTGAAGCAGGAGTACGATTTGAACCAAGAACCTTCAGGTTGTAAGATAAAAGTCTATATGCCACCTAATGGCCTTGTCTGTGTTATATGTTGTTCAATTTTTTTTATTCACTACACCAACAGTTCATGTTTATGTACAGTATGTTGTGTACACCTTTCACACACACACCCACACGCTATTATTAACCTTCGCACCAGTACAGGAGGTTCAGGTAATTCCTACCGGTAATTTGACACACTGCTGGGTGCAGATACTGCATTATACCGGTGACACAGTCACAATACAGCTGCTGTCACCAAGCCTCCCTTTCCTGTCATCAGCAGTCATTTATAACAAGATGGAGGATGGCAGCCGAGGTACTATGCCGTGTGGAATGCATCACTTCACGGTCTGTGTCGTACGGTTTGGCTGTTGTGGATCACGTTATTGTTATTCTGCTTTATACAGATGTACAAAAGAGGCTGAAATGTAGCTTCTCCCGGACGACAATGTACAGTACGGTAAACAGGCAACATGATGACACAGAACAATAGACAAATTGAATAGGTAAGTGAATAATGGGGAAAACAAGAAAAAAATGTTAAAAATTATGAGGAGAAAAAAAAAAATATATATATATATATATATATATATATATCAATCATAGAATAGCAAAAATGGTGATGGCACAGTGGTGGGTGGTGGTCAGTGGTGATAGTAGTGGTCAGTCCCTTGGAGCGAGGACATGACAATGATTTTTTATGTGTTCAGGGTGGACGATATCAGGGCACCATCACCCACTTTGCTGTGTGCAGGATAACAGGGATGTGGTAAAATAAAGAACATTATACCATCATGTTTATAACATTCACTGCAACACGGTGCAATTTCCTTCAACCCACTATACTCGCAGTTTTTCAGGACTTAGACCACGGAAATGGGGGCTGTCGCCATCCGCCTGCATCCATGGTGCATGGCATTCTGCGCTTTATTTCCCTTTTTTTTTTCCCTTTTTTTGTCCCCACATTTTTTAAAGGCTATGAATAAAACATCACAAGTCGACTTGACTAAATAAGGTCAAGCGACCGACTGCATGTGGGATGGAATATGTGCGTGCCGAGCGTGGCAGCTGTCAGAAGGCATGTGCGGAAATCCTGTCAGTGTGCAAAGGGAGGAAACATAATGATAAATAAATACAGATCCTGCTTTTTCCATGCAGGGGAAACTCATATCTGTGAATTATGACTTACATGTGAAATTGTTTTTGTTACTGAGAAAGGACCTCCGGTGTGGGTGAATATTAAGCATAACTGCGCTTCTTGGCTCAAAATATATTATTTAAAGAAGAGTTCTAAGGAGAATGTTTTGACCTTAAGAAACAGGAGTATAAAGATTTTAACAGGAATGTGTTAAGCAACAAGTACATTTATTATTGTCACATTTTTAATTTCATAAATTGTGTTTTTTTTTCTTTGTTGAATAAAATATTCATTCCTGCTTCTGTTATCTGTGGATGGTGGTGATTTTCTGTAGATCAGAAACAGCTGTACTTTGCTGTTATTAATTCTGCCAGCTTGGATGGAAGATTCTGGCTTATCTGGACAATGGAGCCATGTTTTTTTTTAATCCTCAGTAGGATTTATCACTGCATGGAAAACTAGCATCACACAGCCGAGCTGGGACGCAGTGGAAAAAGTAACGCGCGCGCGCGCACACACACACACACACACACACACAGGCACATTAAATCACAAGTTGTGTATAAGAACCTGCTTTATGGCCTGTGCTTTGCGGTTGACGTTATAATGATGTTGAAATGCACCAAAAGGCCTCTGCTGCTCAATGTTGGGAGAACACAGGCAGAAGAGGCCACTCGGAGCTTCAGGGCCACTAAACTGCTGCTTTCCACTTGCCAGAGACTTAAAGTGTGCATTAGCTGTTTGTTACACTGATGGCTGCTTCGGAGTTGGCTGTGTGTAGGAGTGCTGAGGTGGACAGTAGGAAGGTGGTAGGAGGAACTATGGGTTCTGACTATTATAACTGAATCATTAGTTTTAATAGTGAACTGGAATACCTTGATACTTGATTTAAAGTCAGTATGCAGTTCCTTAATGCAACTAAAAGTGCTTATAATGTGTGTCTTTCAAACTGAGAAATAAGTGCATTAAAACAGCTCTGCTTCTCCAGCCACCCCATTGTGCAGAGTATTATCAGTTAAACTCCTTGGTCTTGGTAGGCTTAATGATGACAAACTTGGAAAGTCCATATTTCTTATTTTACCATCTTTTCTCCCCAAAACAGGTTTTTAGTTATTTTTTCTTTAATGGGAGTAGTTCCTCCCATTTTTTTTACTGTCACTGAATATTTCTCAAATTCATACATTTCAAATTAGTTTGTTTTTCAGTCATTTAGGATTTTTGTCATTTATGTCAAAACAACTAATTTATCTGAAATGTAAGTATTTACCAGTAAACTGCCTGAACCTTCTTATTTTAGAACCACAAAAGCCCAGTTCTCAGTTTCATTTGCAGGTCCTCATATACAGAACAATCTTCCTTCCTTTTTCATTATTCAAGAAATTACTTAATAGGAAAGCTAGGGTGGGCAGCGGGAGGTTGTAACAACGTGGAAGGGTGTGTGTGGTTTGGGTTGCAGGATGGGTCATAGACAGAGCTGTCACTCCTCCAAGATTAACGCATCCCACTCCCTGGGAGCCCATGAGGGATGCCTAAGGTCACCACCAGCAGCCAGGCTTCTTAGGGTTAGGGTTCAGTTCATGTTTTTCAGTGCTGAGCGGCACAGTTTGTGGGGGGGGGGGGGTCTTTACTTTGGCCATGGATTCTTGGTCCTCAGGGGAAACAGACGGCTGTTCCTAAACCCGTGACTCTCCATCTCCCCGTACATCGTGCATGAAAGCCACCTGTTAGGTCTATATTTTTAGATGCTGCCGATGAAACCAGCATTTATGCTCCGTGAATTTACAGGCAGCACATTGAAGAGCACTTGTGTAAGACATGTCCGACGTGAGAGACGGCCAGCCACATAATTATAGGGCAGGTTATTTCTGCCTTGCATATCATTATGTGTTACACGTACATACACTCGCATGCAGTGTATGTGCGGTTCGGGAAAATATATGCACGCCAATGTTGGGCCTCACCTCAAATGTCAAGAATTTATCGCACTTTCTGGGACGTAAAGTTATGACTGCGGTCGTGTGTCCTCCTCAAGCATGTGTCACAGTCTTTAATGGGCTCAGTCTGCTGGTTTTGACTATTTTGAGATCTGGAATCATCCGCTCAGATTTATAGTGTGGAAATATTGTAGAGGTCACTCAAGGTTGGGGGAATTTCAGAATTAGCTATGCGCTTTAAAAACACCTTTGCCAAGCCAGGTATCTGGAAAGTATTTGAAATCCTTATGTAAACAATTTTTTACTAAGCATTAATAGACACTTGAGAAAGAGTGCACAGTTTCAGTCACCCTTGCGCTCTCTCTCTCGCTCGCTCTCTCTCTCGCTCTCGCTCTCTCACACACACACAAACTGAATCACTCACATACACATAAGTCTTCAGCTGGGATCTTTGAACACACTGTTCAAACCAGTAAGACCGCTCTGATAAAATGCAAACTCCACACAAACAACCAAATTCAAACACTCATTCAAACCCACAGCCCAGGAGCTGCAAGGCACTACAGCTGCCCACTGTGCCGCCGAGAAATTTATTTTCATCTGTGCAAACTTTTGCAACTTCATCGATCTCTTTACACCTACGTTTAATGCTGGAGATCTCCCTGAAAGGTTCATAACACCCATGCCAGAATCATTTTGTTTATCAATTATAATATTTAATGGATTTGTTGTATTTTACCGTTACAGATATAAAATGCGTTCAGAAAAATTCAGTCACAACAGAGTTCTGTACAAAATGTATGCAGTGCTGTCTGGTAGCTGCAACAAATGTTTGCTTTTTGTTTACATGTATGATGTCATCCACCCAAGTCTTTTCATGTGGAAATCATACCAGCGTAAGAAGCGTCTTACCATCTTACCTGCGGTTTCCTGTTGCCACACTTGGTAACAGTCAGGCCCAAAATAATAATAATTAATAAGAAAAAAGCAAAAAAAAACAAAATCAAATGTACAATCTGTTCTTAGCAACAGAAATCAAACAAGTGTTGTCAAGGGGTAAATAATAATAAGAAGAATGATGGTACAGTTAAACCAACAACCATACAAACCATACAAACTGTAAATATTGATCTGTTTTCAACTGGGGAAAAAAAAAAAAAAACAGCACACATTGCCAGCGACAGAAGCGCTATTACAGCAGAGACTGAAAAGGAACCATTACTCCACCATTATTCCACACTTCAGACGTTTTGCCCAGATGTGACACGTTTGGTTGGATGGCCAGGCCGTGCGCTATTCAGCTGCAAAACTATTTCCTTCGACGCAAATATGGTCACACGGGCATTCTCGTGATGGGAAATGTTCATCAAAATCAAACCTAAAATGACAGATACGGATCGACTGCTACATATCATCTGGTCCCAAACTGTTGCTATAGTGTGTTTGAGGGGTATTAATGTCCTTCATGGTAGGAGATGGTGTGTACATGCATACTAAGTGTAGTATGTTGTAATGATAAGCTGATGTATGCACTCTTTGTGGAATTATAAGGTAATAAAAAATAAAACAATCATACAGCCCCCACGACAGCTTGACATGAAGGATAAATGTGATATAAGCGTTAGCTATGTTGCGTGTAAAATATGTTGTGCACTGCTGCAGGTGAATGTTTGTATATTATATATGGATATGATAGCTAGTTGAAAATAGAATGGCGGGAGAAATTATATGACCCCCAAAGGTATATATTTAGGATTATGTAATGTGTCACACAATGGAAGTCATATGAAACTAATTTGCATTGGTGTCAGAAAATTGATCTTAAGGTGATGGACCTTCCAGTTCATGTTCAGCTCTGCATGCCCTCACCTGCAGCCCATGTACAATATTAGACAGTCAGGGGCTACAGAAGGGATGAGGCTTCAAGAGGAACAACCGCCACATATCTGCTTCTCCACTTTATATCTTTGGTGTGTAAATGTCGTGAGCTACATTGCAGTCCGCCACGAGACCCAGGAGGGCTGGCGGCAGTGAACAGCAGAGAACACCGTAACTGTGCAGAAATCAGTGTCTCAGACAGCCTCTGAGGGCCTAGCAGAACCCTTAAACACATATCGGGGAAGAAGACCTCACACCACCTCAGTATGATAGATCAGGCTAAAATGCGCTTTATTAGGTTACAGTCCACAAACCTCAAAGATCCCGAGGAAGCGGTAAGCACCCCTCATCCACTCCACCTCCGCCCGGCATCCACCTCTGGTGACTCTGTGGTTAGAATTTCAAATCCTCATCCTAGTGGGGTGCCTCTGTTTCGCACCCAAATTTGCACCCAAGAGCTTCCCGACTGTGCATCCTGGAAACACATTAGCATTTTGTAGAAATGTACCTGCTGGGTGAGGGACGGGTAGAGAAAATGACACACACCCCCTACAGCAGCATCATTTGTCTCTCTGGTGATGTGGGAATATGATTAAACTGTCCAGCGACTGCATTGGTGTGTATGTGTGTTCCCTCATGTACAAAGACAGACCCACGCACTGACCACTGACATCAATGTGGAGGGCAAAACGGGTGAAAATGATAAACTGTCCTACACATGGTGTTACTCGCAAAAAGCATGTTTTCCTCGTCCGCATAATACAAACTAGAATGAGACCAGTTTTGCTGTCAGTGACTTCCAAAACAAGCAGCATTTGGTGTTGCTGCATAACATCTTCTGGAATTTCGAGTATTTTAATCATTTATAGAATATTTTTAAAATCCCATTCTCTGTAACATAAAATTACAAAAGTTCTTCTGTGATACAGGTTTTATATTTATATTTTCATACTATTTACTGCTTCACTGTTAAAATGAAATAAACAAAAGAGACTTTTAATAATTGTAGAATGCAACTTCTGTAAATAATATAAGATAATCCGAGGTCAAAATGGTGTCTTTTGACATGGAAGACATATACGGGGAATTGAACATATTTGCTCATAAAATAAGCCATTAGTTTCAAATGGAGACAAAAACAGTAGAGGGCTGGGCAAGTTCAGACTCAATGACAATGGTCAAATTAAGAAAATGAGAGGGAGGTGAGACTGTTATTTTTTCAGTATAAATGGGATCAAGGTGACATGCAGTTGTTTTCTGCACCTCTGGCAGGGCCAGTAACAAAATCATTGGTATAGAAATTGCAACCAAGGGGACAGCTTCCCTGGAGAGGAGCACAAGGGTGCGAGCATCCAGTGGCCGGCGGCCGGCAGGGCAGAGCCGCGTTGCTCCATCAGCGCCGTATGAGTACGGCGCTCCGCTTTGGCTGTAGCTTTCACTGGTGGCAGAAGTGTGTGCTGAGCTCCCATGGTCTGAAGTCTGTCACTGAGCTTAGATCCAGCACGGAGAGACAACTTTTCTTTTTCCTAATTCTTTTTCAAAATGGCTGCCAAGGCCAAATGGTCCAGGGTGGGTGACAGGGAGGTCCTAGCAGGCGAAGTCCTCAAAAAGCCCGCGGTGCGCCTGGTTGTGATGGTTTGGAAGCATTCCCGTGTTGTAGGTCGCCCCTTCTGTTTGATTCCTTGTTGGTACGCTGGGGTCCTAACAGGAGCAAAGAAAGCAGAATGACGGAACCACAATTCCCACAATGCAACGCGGCAACACATGCACATCTTTCCCAAAATGTATCGAATTACAAACCTTTATAAGCCGCAAGTAACTCAAGACAACAGTTATTTCTGAGTTCTTTTTTCTGCAAACTGACACAGATATGACTCCTTTCTCTTGCATCTGTACCTTAGGATTGATGTCGTCCAGTCTGATTGTGGCGACTGTGTTCTTCTGATCCAGTTTCTCATCTTTCTTCTCTTCCTTCTTCTGCGGTTTCACCAGACGTAGCAGCTTGGCTTTGACCACCTGTTGAAGCGGCAGAGAGATGCCATCATTGAGTGCGTCAAAAGTGCATCTCCGTGTCACGTCATGCGTGGAAATGCTCGATGCTCATTTACAAGGGTTCTCCTGTGGAGTATCTGACTCTGCCTGTATGGGGTGGATGGTTGACCTCTAGCAACAACGTCTCCAATTCAGACTGAGTAAACCAGAATTAACAGCTGAATACTTTTGGCAAGCAAAAATGAACAGATAGGTTTACCTCGTAGACGTAGTCAAATATTTCCAAGATTGTCAGAACACTGGCGCCAATGAACAATCCCATCTGTCCACCAATGTCACCTGCTCAGGAAACATTGCATGGTGATGATTTGCATAAATGTCACAAACAGACAGAAAATCCTGCACAGCACCGGTCAAAAATTCGAGTTCACCCGGGCAACCTGCCCAATACACGTCTGGTCAAAAGCAACGCAGCACACGTCTCCCACATCAGTGCTTCATTTCCCCACCAGACGTGCTTACGAAATGCCTCTTGATCAAAAACTGACTTCCAGCAAGAGTAAACTCAAATTTGACAATAATTTCGTATGTAACCTGGAGAAATATTAAGAAAAAATACCTACCCAGTAATCCCGCCACATCGTACGCCTTCTTTTGTTCAATGGTTTCATAGTTCAGGGCCTCAAAGAAAACATCCAAAACAAGAAAGTTCTCTCTAGAAAAAAGAAAAGTCAAATAAAACTATTAATACTGAACCAGAGGGATCCTTAAGCATTTTAATGTTGTACAGTGACCTTTATGATACATTTTTTAACTTAGATTAATACTGTTTTGGTGTGGTTAAGGTTATGCACTGTGGCTCTAGACTGCATTGTGTGTTTCTTCCACTGCAAAGAATGCCTGAAAGAAGAAAACTGAAACCTCCTGAGTTTTTTTCAAACTTTAAGAAAAGGATTTCAAATCACCGACTTGTGAATTTTTACAATAATATTTTAGTTTAGCTATTGCAGTCCTCGAACAAAGGTTGCACTCCTGCACTGCGTGCCCCCGGTTCTATCCCGCTACCGCCTGCATTCCTCAGTGCAATTTTTAATTTTTTTTTTTTGCCCCCACCCAGAATCAAATTAATAATTCTCCCTGCTACGTTACCTCCCGCTGTCTGCCATCTGCCGCCATTCCGAGCAGAACAACCAATTTACGCAAGCTGTTTTTTTTTTGTTTTTTTTTCACCTGGTTATAATGCAAGTGCCAAACTCATTTCAAAAGTACAACAATTAAAATATCCATTGAAAACTGTCAGATTCTGACAGGCACCCAGACAGAATCCGCCGTGTCGCTAACTCGAGGCCGACGTCGAATGCTAACTGCTTTTGCAGGCGCGGCGCAGACGGAAAATCGGTATGTTGTTCGAGCCACAGTACGGCACAGCCACAGCTGTTCATTAGTTACAGTAAGCAGAGAAGGTGTAATTTATTAGTATTACATGAATGCATTTCCATTAATTTTTTGGAATATGGCAGGTTGCAGTTAGAGTAAAGTTTAAATCGATGAACGTTACGCTAATGTAGCACGTGTGCTATTTGCGAATGACTATTTTAATCTTTACAGTTGATCACCATGTCCACGGAGTAGCTGGCATTTTAAGGTCTGTGACAGCATTACCTTTGCTTTTGCATTTACTCATTTAGGAGGCACGTGTTGTAAATCTCAGCGACCGTTCAAATCCAGTCGCCCCGGTCCCGGTGCGGTCCAGCCCTGCTTTGTGGGGGAATGGTTACCTGATGTATTCCTCGGTCTTGCTGAACTTCTTGGCGAGGTACCGGGCTGAGCCCCGGCTGGGTATCTTCACCATGGAGAGCTCTTTGCCATAGCGGGTCAGGTTGCAGGGAGTCTCGCATGGGCAGGTGTTGCTGGGCTTCTTCTGCAGCATGACTGGAAACACAGGCCACAGATTCGGAACGAGCACCCGGCGTCTGCGAGGATTCACTTACGGTCGTATCCAAGCAAAGCATTAGTGCGAAATGTTGTTGTATGACACAGTTGTGAGTAATTTATGCATCTCGTGAGGGTGGTCCTGCGGATGAGGGAATGGATGTAAATCTACATTATGACAAGATGAGACCGCCCCAATTCCATGGTTTGCAGCAGATATGCCAATTTGTATTATCTTATTATTATTCTAAGGAGCAGCCATTTTCATTCAATTTTGCAACATTATCTCTGTTTGGGACTTCACACTGAGTCTTTGTTGTGTCAAATAACTCGTAAATCCATGCCAACTAACATCCCTAAAGTCTACTTTTCAGGGTTTGCCATGTTATCAGTTCCTCCAAAAGAGCCCCGTAAGGTTAGTAGACAAACACGCTTAATGTCATTCTGCTCCATGCCCACGTTCGAGGATGCCTGTGACAGTTCTTGCTCTGTTTATGAGAAATTTAAATTTTGAGGCGAGAAGGCAGACAGTAGATGTTAGTCTGCAATACTGTGAACACAAAGGCAGTGATTCCCAGCTTTGGTGGAGATTATAATGAGGTTCTCTGTATGCCGTGGCAGGTTCTTCACCCGATGGAAAGAACGCACCACTTTTATAACAGCACAGTCCTGAGCTGTACTGTGTCGCAGATGGAGCACATTTATTCCTATTATGTAAGTAGAAAATACTGTAGATGTAGACTGATGATGTAAGGTTGGCCTATGTCTCCTCAACCACCTGATAAATGGGGATGTTCACCTTTCGGAAACATAATTACATTTCTATGCTTTCCGGAAGTGAAGCTTACAGCAGCACTGCATCTCGGGCAGCTCTTGTTTTGCAACACGCTTTTTCTGATAACATCATCGCAAACTGCCAGCGGACGGAGCGTCGTGGGGTTTGTGCTTGTACATCAGTGCGTAAAGCTGTCAGGTTGACGTAACGCGAAAGGCTGCTATTGAACCCACGCCTAACTGCTGCGCTCAGCATTCCACACGCAAGCAGTGCAGGTTTCCAGCCCCTCGGTATCGCGTCCCCGACCTACGCGGGATGCGCCGATCCTTACCCAGGGCGTTGTCCACGCACTTGATTTTGCTCGGGGGGCAGATGGTGGTGTTTCCTGGGTGCAGAAAACAAATTTAGATGAGGCAACGAGAAAAAAAAGAAAAAAAAGAACAGAACTAAGGAAAACAGCAGACGCTCATAACCCTGCCTCAGTTCCCTCGGTCCATGGAAGCAAATGCGAGGATGCCTTCTCCTTGCCACATTGGCTCCGGTTACAGGTTGGAATAACATGCCACATCACTACCCCTTGGGCATATTTAGGAAGTCTTTAAAAAACAATCGGCAGTTCCTTCTCCGGCATATTGAGGGACTCGCCACAATGATCCGTAGACAGGAATTCATCAACTGCATAATTAATTGGGGAGTATATGAATGGCAAAGGAGGCAATATTCTGACTTAATGGTTTTATAATGGTTTCTTTTTCTTTTGAAATCGGGAAGATTTATCTATAATCACTGCAGAGGAAGTGGGTGTTCATTAAACCACGGGATGAGTAATTGAAGGAGTAGCTCGGTAGTTCACGCCGTCTCGCCTGGGTATGTACCAGCTATTTTGGGATCGATAGGATGGTCGAGCGTCAAGCTAGCGGTCCGATCATTTGTCTACGTCGCTCTGCTGATGGCTGAGCGACGGGAAGAAAGGAAGGAGATGTAGGTATGGTGAGTGGGGGGGGGGGGGCAGAGAAGCAAGGCTCGGGTGAGTGTGAGTTAGAGACATGGAGGTGTGAGGGATGCGGGCGCACACCTGGCATGTGGACCATCCTGCAGTTGCATTCCCTCAGCACCTCGTTGGTCTCGCAATGCAGCCGACAGGCGCTGATGCTGTAGGTGTCGTATCCCGGGATCAGCTGATCCTTGGTGGCCCGGCAGTTTCCCCACGGCTGAGGCAGGTAGGTCAGCTGCAAACAGAGGGGAAAATGGAGGGTCGCTGTGGGGGGAGAGCGGTTCGTGGACAGGCTACTAGGTGGGTGGGCAGAAGGGCGGTCCTGTACCCACCCTCTGCTCCTGGCAGGAGACGAAGGTCTGGAAGCCAGGCGAGACTCCAAAGCCCAGCTCGTGGATATATGGGGGTTCATCCTGGCTGTGGATCTGCACTCGGATCCCCGCCTCCAGAGACGTCTCATCTGCCACACGTGAGACAGCAAAATGTGTTGACGGGGTCAGCCACAGAACCTATACCCATTCCACAGGTTGCTGGAGAGATGAAGCTTCTACCAGAATGCCAGACTGGCTCTTCAAGGCCTGACACAAAGTGGCCACCATGCTGCAGTTCAACCCATGTTTTCATGCTTTTCTTTACGCTTTCTTCTGTGCAGTATTTGGCTTCTTTCTATGCTCACAGCTGCCTGAATGGACTTACCAGAGAACTGTGTGCCGCTGCATTACAACAGCAGCAGACTTTGTTTTGTTATTCTGCTCACAGAGAATGTGTAGCAGCTTTGGTGCATGCTGATCATCCCACTGTCACCTTGCAACTGATGGTTGCAGCTGGGACAACAGTGCGGGGTTTATACATGCAGGGGATCAACTGCTATCTATCTATGAAGAATTTTTGCGTAGAAACTTAGACAAAGAAGTAACTTGAGGACTAGAAAGGTTAGTTACGATCAGTAGGGTCTAGGTTGAAACAGACTGGATCGATACATGTAAGTGAAAGAATTTTTCCAAATGCCGAGAGAAAATTACCATATTTTAACAGCGTAACAAGCCATTCAGTTA
This sequence comes from Heterotis niloticus, assembly GCA_018136845.1. Lineage (NCBI taxonomy): Eukaryota > Metazoa > Chordata > Actinopteri > Osteoglossiformes > Osteoglossidae > Heterotis > Heterotis niloticus. The sequence goes on along the minus strand of CM030906.1, from coordinate 4,856,584 downwards.
AAAGAAATATAAAACGATTCCGTGAGAAAAATTATTTGGCGACATCTGTCTATCAATCTGTCTGTGTGTGTCCCATGGGATTGTAAATTCCATATTTTGCCTTATTAAATGCAGCATATTTCTCTGTTCTCTCCTCATATTGCAAATATGTGTTTCTAATCACATAAACAAAGTGTGTTTTCGTTTTTAACTCCCAGCCAGAGTCTGTATGTAATTTTTCTACAATTTCTTTGTTTCTACATTGTGAAAACAAAGTGTCTCCAACCCCTAATACTGGTAGTAACTGAACTGCTATAATACCTGCTGCTGTTTTTTGAACACCTCATGAACATTTGATAAAATCCATAAAATATTTTTTGACTTTTTTTAATAGATGCGACGAATATGAGCAACTGAAGAAGAACAGTCTAAAATGAGTAAAAACCCAATGCTTTTTTATGTATGCACCCCTTTCTTTTGTTCACACAAGATCACTTGTTTGACTTACTCGTCTCCTTCCAGATGGGAAGGTACTCATCCTGCTGGATGTCCAGCATGATCTCCAGCCCATTTCCCATTCCACCTTGCTTTGTTTTCCTCGGTGTGGTCTTATTCCCATTGAATGTGTAGCACTTCCCATATCTGGTGTACACCTGAAAAACAGGGAGAGACGTTTACCGTGATTTTACCTGACATTCTACATGGAATGAATACTCTTTCAATTCATCAAGACTTTAAGAAGAAAAAAAAGGCAAGTTAATGTTTAAAGTAGAAGGACCCATTTGTCCCACACATCTCTATGATGGCAAAGCCTGCATGGGGGGAAGTGGCCAGTGAGGAGGCCGCAGCCGAGGGACCCGTAATGTAGCTATGAACACACGGGGGTCAAAACAGCGTGCAAAGCATAGTTTCCGCCAGAACGCCGGGTGTCACATGTAGCTTCAGCCTTTATGTCAGAAGAACTGGTCATGTTTCTCAGAATCATCTCACACCAGAGACTTCAGACACTTTGGTGGCCTGCATTCCATTTCTCTCCCATGGCTCTGACTGCTGGATCCAAAACTGGATAAGATCTAAATAAACCGCTACAACTTGGTTTAGGCATTTTAACCTCATACAGTTTTGCTGGATGAAAAAAAAAAAAAACAGTGTGCATTGCTGATCTCACATGGAAATCAGCTTATTTTTTTTCAGAAAAAAATTGATACGGTTAAGCTTTAAAAGTGAGCTGGTAGATGAATAAAGTTAAAATAACAAATGTGCAAGTGGAAAGAAATGTGAATAACTGAAGAAATATACCGAGATTTGCAATTCATTTGAAAATGGGGATTAAATCCTGAAATAAACACCATACCTTATACGGCGGGACAGGTTTTGCTTTACAGCTCTTTGAGAATGATAAACAAACAGCTTTTAGTGAGGGGGAAAAAGGAGCTTTTGCAGTCAAACAGAGTGCGGGGGATGCCACTACCCGGCACACTCCTGCTATCTATACTTTCCTGTAACAACGGCTGGTGGGGCTCGGCTCACTTTCAGCCGGATTTGCCAACGAAGAGTTCCAGTCCAGGGGCGACTGTTAGGAAACCTCATCGAATAGAAGGAGCAGGAAAAGAGAAGTGCATGTGGCGCAAACAGACATAAATTCGGCGTGACATTAAACCGGGGTGCAGCGCGTTTATGGACGAGACCGCAATTCACGAATTACAACCAAGCATGCACGATTCTCAAAAAGAAAAAATAAAACCAGTGTTTTACATTATTTATAAATCGAGTACATTTAAACCTATCATGTCAGTCTGTTAACAGGGCATTTTCATAATCTTTGATAAATAAAAGCCTCATGAGTATGTAAAGGGCATAATGTTGGGTAAATACACAACTGCACTACTGCCAGTTTGCATAGTCTGCTTCCCTCAGTTTGGTTCATAAAAAAAAAAAAAAAAAAACAATAAAAATGTATATGTGATCATTATGCATGTATAATAAAGTGAAAATGTAATATAAAAGCATAAAAATAATTAACATTTAATATTAGTGATAATTCTAGCGTAATTCAACCTGTCGCCCGATTTTTTCCACCACTGATAAATGAAACACCTCATGAATTTGTAAAGGATATTATCGGGATAAGCGTGCTACACAAATGCTTTGCCTCCTAAAGCTTGGAAGAAGGCAACAACTCTGGTGGATGCTGGGTCGTGATGCACAAACCTTGAAGCCTGGGCACTGCTAGGAATGCGTTTGCTGCACGTCACACCCGCGTATCGCCCGATCACGGCATCAGCTTTCGGGTTACATTCCCTCACACCTGGACCGCCATCGCATCGCTTCATTACACCTGGAGCTTCAGAACAGGGATGCGGCTGTTTGTCTGCCGTGCTACAGGCTGTTTGTATGAATTGTTAAAATATAAAAAATTACAAAATAATGACATAAACAGATATGCTACGCTGTGGCACACGACGATGTGGGTCTATACAAACAAGCAAACAAAGACTTAAACACAAGCAAGTCACAAACACTGCTGGAACCAGGGGGTGTTTTTTGCTGGTTTGTAACTCCCGGGTAACTTTTAATACTAAGCTGCAATAGTAAAAAGTTAAGAGTACAGATGTCTATGGACTTGATGAAAGCAGTTAAATTTAAATATGAAACTGTATTCTTTACTGGCATTTTTTAATTTAGCATCACACCGACGCTGTTCGACAACGTCTGACAATAAAAACAAGTAGTCTGGACAAACAGTCTACTCCTGACTTGTTATGCCCACCAACAAGTGCAATGTTGCTCATCCTGTTATCGACCACCAAAATTCTGAGACACCAAAGATGGTGAAACTGAGTTGCATTATGGTGGCCCCATCCATCCGTTTATTCATCCATCTGTTATTATAAACCACTTTCGCTGGTCACGGTTGCGAGGGTCTGGACCCTTTCCTGGAATCATTTTGCAGAAGGGTACACCCAGGGTAGTCACTCCTGCAACCAAACACTATGAGCGGTTTATAGTGATCAGTTAGCCTGAAACATGTTTTTGGACTGTGGGAGGAAACCAGAGCACCCATAGGAAACCTGCTTAGACGCAGCGAGAACATCGCACTCCCCACAAACTGTGCTGAATTCAACTCCGCGACGGAACGGACCAGCCACTGGGAAATGACACCGCTACCCTCTGCTCCATAAGGTGATCTCACACTCACACTCACACTATGTCTGGGTGCAGTTTACTGCCATCTGCTGGCTCGGAGTTCAACGCTCCCAGTTGTTTCGCTGCAGAAGCTGTAAAAAATGTTGGTATCTTTGAAAATTCCTCACTCAGCAGTTTGTGGCACGAGGGGGAGTTTAAGTCCCTTCTATCGCCTAATTTTAGCTCAAACACCCCACAGGCTGGCTGTGTGAGGAGACTGCGGGAGAACGGGAGAAACCAGGGACAAGTTCTCATCTGGAAGCAGCTGCCGTGCTCTGATCGCTCATGGATGCACAACGCAATGCATCAAAGTCACGGAGTCGCGGCAGATCCGCACACTGTAATTGCCTTCTACAGGGGCCCATTTTACACCGTTCACAACTGTAATTGCGGGAAGGGATGCTGGCAAGTGACGCAACCGCGGAAATGTGGAGCGAATGGCGCTCGCGCACACGTGTGCACACGCGTGCCCTTTTAACAACATCTCTGGCTTTCAAATGTAAATCCCAACTGATTAAAACCATTGGTTGTGGAAAAAAACTTCCCTTTCAAACGGAATGCAAGTATACAAAGCAAGTAAAGCTGCATATCTGGAGGAAGATTTTGGTGAGAATTTCCTGGATTTTTTTATTTTAGGCTAAACTGAGTCACAGGGCCAGGAAAACCCTGTTCCATTAAATGGGCCGCTTTAGATTTTGTGCGCCAAAGCACAAAATCAATACCCACATTCGTAACGGTTGTTTTAACATCCTAGACACAATTTGATGAGAAAACACATTATAAACATATATAATAAAAAGGTTAATGTTATCTCAATGTTCTGTAAGTTTATCCATCCATCCATTAGCGATACCTGGTTTCACAGTGCAGGGCTGCAGTGGTTCAGAATCTATCCCAGAGGCATAGGGAGTGAAGCAGGATTACCAGGATACCACGGTGAAACGGGACACCAGTCTGTTTCAGGGCAGCGACACGCTCTTGCACTCCTACGCGCAGTCAGGCACTCACTCACACATACACACACGGCCAGGTGAATGTAAGCACGTTTTCATGGTTCACTTCACCGTCATTGTGCACATGGGAGGGCGAAATGTAGATTCTCCTTGACCATGATGCACAACACCGCAGTGGGAGAACACGTCTTTGGACTGCGGGAGGAAACCGGAGCGTCGAAAGGAAACCCCGCACAAACACAGGGAGGTTGCACAAACTCCACACAGCTTGCACCTTGTCAAAACTCGCAGCCCGGGAGATGCAATGCACGCGCACTACCTTCTACCCGCCAACTTCATTTCAAGGATTAATGTCTTGCAAAATGTGAACAGGTGCGGTGTGACACTTTGCAACTAAGAACACACCAGTGAGTGATAATGTTTGCACAGTTTAACATGGCTGGGATGGGAAGAAGCACGGCGTTCCCTGCTATTCCTTATATTCGAGGACCACCGCCTTAAGCACGATCCTTCTCATACTAAACCAAGCAACTCAAAAAAGGGAAAACCACTGAATTTCAGATCTGCTGGACGGTCTGCTCATTTCGTGACTTCTAGCTTTAACTTCACCAACCCCAGGATTACTGCAGACTGGATGCAGGAGCATTACTGCGGTTAATAAGCTTTCTTAATCCTATTTACCCGACACAATCTTGATAACAACCTGGAAGTATTAAATATGTTCCACCCCAGCAATACATTAGTCATCAGATCAGCCACTGGCAAGAACAGATCCTACTGCATCTCTCTCTCTCTCTCTCACGCACGCGCGCACACACACACACACACACACACACACACACACACGTTCTCACAAACATATACACGCACAAACAACAAAAAAAACTTTGCCTCCAGCATCATCTCCGTTCAGTGAGTTTTTCCATTATCTCGTCCTGGAACTTGTTGTTAGGAAGTTCGCTGGCCAGCTTGTCATCTGCGCAGCTTCCCTCAGACTGTGTGATTGATGGACCTGATTTCTCTCATTAGGCCTGCCAAGCCGGAAAAAAAAAAGCCCGAGTCTCGGTTTCTGTCACTTCCTGTAAAGTCTAGCGAATTGTTGCAGAGGGAAAAAGAAAGAAAAATAAGGACAAAAAACAACGGTGACATTTGTCTTGCGGAGTTGGCGGATGCTGCGAAGAACCAAAGAACTTCCCTTTTATGAGCCCTCATGACTCCTGGTTCCGCAAGTCTGGTCATTTAGCAGCACCGGTCTGCAGCCGCTGGATCCTCCTGCCTGACATCTGACATCACGGTCCCACCTCACCGCCAATTAGACTCCACTCCTGGCTCTAGGGTCCCCTTCCTCTTCCTGTTCTACCTGCCTAGGCCATCATACTCAACATTCTTGTGCAATGAGGCCTGTCTGGCATTAACTGCCATCCTGCTTCTTTTACATCACTTACCTGCCCTTCGCTGTGATCTAGTCGCTTGTTTCTCAACCTACCGCTGGCTTTTACACTGACCCCTGGTTCCTCCGTGCTGATGAGGACCTGTAAAACCAACTGCTCTTCTCTGCCCCCCGACCCTCCCGCCCCAAGTGTCCCTTGAGTCGCGAACAAGGAGCAGGTGGAAGAACAAAAACCGTTACTCATCTCAGCGGTGACTTTTCAGCAAATATCTCGGGCCGTTTCTGGAACCAGAAGACGAAAGAAGAAGGCTGGAGAAAGCGACGGAGGTTCAGCGTTTCGGGGGTATCGAGAGTCACCGGGGTTTCCTCCAGGGTTCGTGCCTTTCTAGCGTGGACGCAAGGATGGGGGCGTTTGAGTTGGCCGCTCTTGTACACGCCTGCCAGATTGGGCGGAGGCAGAGATTTTTGACTTTCGCCTCTACCGCAATGAAAGCATCCTCCTCGCCCGTGCGACTGGACACATTGCCATGCGAAGCACATTCGCTGTGATGCGATAAGTACGTTCCGGAAGATTCCAGCTATACATGTGCATAAATCATTCCGCTTCCAGCACCCCGGCTTAATTGGGCTTAATGCTTCACCATTAACAGCGTTTTAGCGTTTTTTTCTGCCTGAAATTGCCTTGTTTTAGCCTCTCTGCCTTAGCATGTTTGTATTAGCTTCCAGGCAGCGTACAAGCCGCTCGCACAAGCGAAACTGTCAAACGTCCTCCTCGCGACGGAAAGCTGACTCTTCAAACACACGCCACGCTTCTCTGAATAACCCACCGGAGGCGGCTTCAGAGCTGGCCCGCAAACATCGGTTACCCCGTGCCCGAGCGCTTCGGTTTTGGATTAAAGCCCATTAGAGATGGCAGGAAAGCGAGGAGGCGAACAAACGCCGCGTCCATTAGCGATGGCAGCGGCGGGCGGGTGCGGCGTCCGGGTTTGGCGGCGGCGCCGCGGAGGTCGCGCTCGGCGCGCCGCCGAACGGCTACGGAGCCACGTTTCGCACCTACCTGCTGCAGAGAGAAAAAAAAAAAAATCTCTATAAATGCAAAAATATGCTAAGCTCAACCAGGACATATTTGAGCGCACGTGTTTATGTGTAAACATTTCTCATTATCGGACCCGGCCTCGGTATCCGGAATGACGGCGGGCTGCACTTTTAAGAGTGACACGGACATGATAGCACATTTGTAAAGCAGATTTCTCGGACGTGACAAAGGTGACCAATGAAAGGAAAACTAATTTTAAGCATATATTAAACGTGCAAGGGTCTGGACAAAAGCTGCTTTAAGGAGCATTGACGGCGGGATGAACTGTAATAAAAGACTGAACGTATTGAAAAGAAGAGGTTTATATTTCATTAGCGTGGACTGGCTGAATGACGACTTTCATGGCGTTGGCATAAAATCTAGGTTTTCCATTAAAGTACGTCAGCGGCGGCATTTATGTGTCCAGCCGTAAATCCTCCGGGCTTCGGCCGCTACTTTCCGCGGCCTCGACGTGAGGATGCAGAAAGTGCCAGAGCACAGGGCACCCGGGCCCTCTGAGCAAACCCGCCTGACTGAACGGAGCAGATTTCCGAACGGTGCCGGAGGAGATGGCGCGACGCGGACCGTTCCGACTCATTCGTTCTCCCAGCTGCGGGCGGCCGCACGAATCCGTCTCTCAGACAGACGGCGTCTCGGCGCAACATAAAACGCCTCCTGTTTACGACGTACCACCTTCTCGGGCCGAGAAACCCACTGACTGACTCAGTCTTTTCAAGATGCTCGTGTGTGATGAACAAAGTGTGCCGTGCTGGAGAAATACGGAAAAAAAGGTCTCACGTCATCTCATCTTGACCTCAAAGGCGGAATTGATTTCACCGCGGTTATGCTGCTCAAAGGATGCTATTATCCAAGGCAAATCAGAACACATTTATTCCACTATTTTACAGACTATATATATGTTCAGAACCCTAACCGAGAGTAGAACAGCAAGGCCTGTGGCGTAACAGTTGAAATTCTACATCCATGTCTATACCTGCCGTGCTACTTTTTGCGTATCTGTGGGGTTATGGCCATTAAAAATAGACTCATACTGAGCGAAAAGGCAGTATTAAACACATCATTCCTTACAGCGATGATGGATGATGTAGTGATGACAGTCGATGCGTTTCAATCAATAGACCTGGGCTCGAATCCCTGCCCCTGCTGCGGAACCACAGAACAAACTTAGCCTGAATTTTTACAGCAAAAATGTACCCAGTTGCCTAAACGGGAAAAATAACTGCGGGCAGCTGAGTTTACCATCCTTTGGAGAAAATGTGTCAAATAATAATTAAATATAATATAAATGTAATGATAAATGTAATAAAAATCTTTCCCGATATGCGATATACTTAGATCCAACAAGAACAGACTTGCTGGACTGATTTTCAAACACATGGGCCTTCGTTTTTGACCCCAGGGACACAGCTGTACAGAGAGCCTACAGTAGGACAGAGGGTCCACGCTATACATCCCTAAGCGGCATCACTCTGTTCCTGCGTTCCAGAGCCCCCTTGTCTCTTCCTTAAAACTTTACTTTGCTTATCTGTCTGGATTACAAAACTATAATAAGCCAGGTTTATGGGATTTTGAGCAGATGATATGCTGAATACAGAACACTTGTGGACCAGAACTTCCAGCTTTCGTTGCATTGCACTGTTTCACACACTTGCCTCCTCTTGCTGTTTGTTTCATTAGCGTAAAACCGCAATGCAGGCAGGTGGCACGCTGGGTAGTGTTGGTACCTCACAGATCCAGACGGAGCTTTGAACCTGCGCAGTGTGCGCGTAGTTTGCATGTTCTTCTCATGCTCTCACTGGGTTTTCTCCAGAGGCTCTGGTTTCATTCCACAGTCCAAACATTTGTGTTTCTTTTGGTTTAGCCTCTCTAGACTACCTTTTTTCTGTGAGTGAATGACTATAACAGGCTGCCCCCGTCCACGGTGCACCACGCCACCTCTTCGGAGCCTGCCCTTGAAAAATTGTTGAAAATGTACATAAAACTCACCGTAAACTCTGACAAGTACGTAGAGTTAAAGCAGTCATTGCAAGCACGTCCTCACTCTGTTCATTAATACATCTGTCCACATCTATATTTTATAACCAACTTACATGGCTCTGGGGCTCGTAAACAGCTTCTCACATCAGACCCGTGCGATTCTATTTTGTTGCCCAAGGCAAACAAGCTCCCATCTTTGAACATCGCCACCCCCTCCCAGCATAGAGGGAAAATGTGCTCTACTGTCTTTTGACTGCGACCGTGTCCATTTCAGAGTTAATTTCTGCCTATATTCCGACTGTTTTTTGGGTTTGGCCAAGAGTGGTGAGGCCAAACTGTGAAGAGGACCATCCTGTTAAGCAGGGGCCCCAGAGGGCTTCTCTTTCAGCAGGAGTTCTGCTTCCTGCATGGTTTCTCCCTGTGCCTCCAATGCATCCTTGAAGAGGGACCACAGTAAAACTTTTACTTCAATCACAGCTTGCAGAGCCTTTGATATTTTCTGTTTGCACGGTCTGCTTTAGTTGCAGAAAAATAATACTTGATGTAGGACTGTATCTAAAGCCCGCTGAAATAATGGAGCTGCTCTCGGGGCTGACAGTAGCGTTCGCCAACACGAGGACAAGATCGCTGATAAGGAAGTGGCTGATACATCATGAGCACCGTAAACAGAGCTCGGGACCGCGTGTCCGATTATCTCTGGGGTGAAGCTCTCGATGGCGAAGCCTAGGGGAACACATGAGTGGAAATGAACAGAAATGTGTAAATAAGCGCTGTGATTTGCCTACTGAGATAGAAGTGCTGGAGTGTCCAGCTATCCTCCCTGTCCCAGATGCCCCGCACCCATCCGCGAATGCTCAGTACCTGACTCAGTTGGCTCCTGGGCCTGGGACACGGACGCCAGTGACTCTTTGTGCGGCGAGCGGGATCCCAGATGACAGAAACATCGCGGTGATCCGCTGATGTTCAGCGGCCTCTTCGATGGTCAGTGTAACACTGAGCTCCATTCACCAGGTGGTGCAATAAGCCCAGAGAAAAACCGCGACTGAACTGGAAGCCATGTTTGTGATCATGACTGAATGTTTGAGCATAGCCAGTAAAGGGCTGAAACCCAGCGGGCATGTGTCATGGGGTATGTGGCATGCCCAAGTCATGGCGATAGATTTCGAGTAAACAGTGGCCCAAAGCTGCAGCCACTGTCCGCTGTTTTTGGAACATGATGATAATTTGCGTGCTGGGGGGGGTCTCGGTGCATATAAGTGCATATAAAACCCTAAACAACGTAAGTCACTGGCTGGAAGCCTCCGAAGGCCATCCTGAAGTAAATAAGCTCAACACTGACTGCCCCTTTGCTGGGGGGGCTGTTTCGGCTAGTGAAGCGCATGGATATTGACAGCATGGAGCAAGAGCAAGGCCGTGCTTGCGGATGTCTGGCACCGATGGACATGAGGCCTGGGGGATCACGGGATGCGATCCAAGAACCCGGCAGAGTTCCTAAACACAGAGGGATCGTCTGTCGTTGAAAGGACCCTCCCGGCGGGATGCTCCAGCTTCCAGCGTCATGACTCCTGTGTCCGATGGCCCAGAGATGTTTACACTTGCAACCGCATTGCGTGAAGCGCTATCGTGTTCGGGGGGACAACGTGTGAAATCCGAGCAGTCTTTTTCCGTATCGGCCGCGGACAGCCGGCCTCTCTGACTCCCTTTTACACACCGAAGAAAGTATTAAAGCAAGTTATGTTATGCCTGCAATGCATTTTATGATTTTTAAATTTTTGTTTTTTTTTTTTTTTTTTGTTTATAGACAAAACAGGCTTCAGATGGATTAAAATGAATTTAAATGATGCTTTCCGTTCCATTCTTTCATTTTGCATGTACTTCAGTGTCATATTCCCGCACGAAAAAAGAAAAGAACTCCAGCCCCGTTTGACGGAGGAATTAATAAGGGAAGGAATATGAGAAAGAGGCTGGACGTTCCAATGAAAGCCTCATTTCTCTTTGATTTATGTTTTGCTCATTTGCGCTGATGTTTATAACACGAGCCAAATTTGATACTGCATGATCCCACTTTGATTATTATTATTAGTCTTTGTTTATCTGACACTTTTGTCCGACGTGATTTACGATATCGAATCAACTTTAAAGTGAATAATGGAAATTATTAAGTTTATCCAGCAGAATAATTACTATTGTATTAATTCTTTGTTTTTTATAGCGGGGATCGACAGCGCCATCGATGGGTTTTAATCCATCTCAGCCTGCGTGGAGCTGGAGTTCACATCTTCCCCGTGTTAAAACAGCGCTTGCGCCAGGCGCTCTGGTTCCCTCCCACAGTCCAGCAGCATGTTTGAGGCGAGCCGGTGTCTATAATTTAATATGCCTTCGAGGTAAGCGCTCCGATCGAGCGTGCGACAGCAGTAAATGGGATCTGAACCAAGGACCTTCGTGCTGCAAGGTCACGGCCCATCCCGTACGGAACCGCGCGGCTAAAGCGCGAGCCCGCGGAATGACCGAAGGCGGACGCTGACAAAGACGAACGCGGGAGCCGCAGCTTCGCGTGCCGAGTGATACATACGGTTTCAGAGCAGAAAAAACAACATTGGCACAAACATGATTTAAGATTCTACTTCCATAAACCCACTTAATGATTTCTCCTTTCCAATCTCAAATTAATTTCCTGAGGGTTAACCCCTGGCCCTGTGACATTAAGAGTTCAGAACACACTCGGCACGCACCCTCTGGAATGAAAGCGTACCAAAGAGTGGAAATTGCATAAAGTGAAAGATATTTAAATTCATAGAGGGACAAAGTCCTGGCTCACCTTGTCCCCCCTCTGCCATTGTGTACTTTATTTATAGTTTCCAATTAGTCCACAGACTATTTTTCTGGACAATTTAGGCGGGAGGCCAGCCGGGCATCATGTTTAATCTGCGGGAAGTTTGAAGGAAAAATGTCAGAGTGCTCACAAGTTATTTTTTTTAATTTCCACAGCTTGTCCTGATATTTCTCCTGCTTCTGACAGGGTCAACGGACGAAGACGTGAGCGTCTCCGGGGAGTCGCCGCTGCCCTGCGAACAATGTTTTCTGCTTAAAGATGAGCAAAGATGATTTTGCGAGAGATGGCGAAGGAAGCAGGAAGAATGGAAGCCAGCCCTTCACTGCACGTAGTAATATGGAGATCTTTCCTTGTAATTGGAAAGTCCCAGGTTTCAGACTTCATTCCTCCTGAGCTACCCTTCATCATGGCGTTGAAGTGGTACAATAAAACTTACCCAGCTTCATGGGTAAATTGTTGTAAGCAGCTCAGGGTACAAACCTGACAGTATGTAGCCTTGGACAGAGGAGTTACATGCAAGGAATCTGATGGTTCAATGAGCACTAAAACTGGAGATCTCAGCTAAAGTCCGATAAACCAGCTTTAGACATTGTGAAATATTGCATATCGGGGTAAAATTTACATGTAATTGTAAACATTTTACCAATTGCTTTCCTATGGATCCCACTTCTGGCAGCATCCAGATAAAGTACAGCATACACTGGTAGAGCCACCATTGTGTCCCACATTTACCCAAACAGACAGAGTACAGGCATTTTAGAGTCACCAGGTCACCTGAAGTTTGAGGACACCTGAGCCCCGGAGGGCATCCAAATAAACACAGTGGAAGCTACAGAGCTGGGACTCTGGACTTCAGGGGCAGTAGATTTAACTCAATTCTGGTGCAGCTGTTGCATTTTTTAACCGCAAGCTGAAAATATGTGTGGCAAAAACTTTATCTACAGCAATAAAGAAGGACCCGCGACCAAAGACCTGAGTCTTCAGGCCAAAAACCTGGCCAAACTACAGAAGTTCAACCTGGGTTGTGATCATGAGGCAAAAACTGAAATGTCAAATGAGTCCAGCCAGCATCCCCCTGATCGAAGCCCCGTGTTATTAAAGGGAAATACAGCGGTGGCGCAAGCCGCTCTCTCCGGGGTGCTGCGCTTCGCCAGGCTCTTCCTGTGCCGGTAGCCGAGCGTGAGTGACAGGAACGGCGATTCGCCCCGGCAGACCCCGGACGCTAACTCTGCCTGGCAGAACAACATTTTTCATACCCTGAGAGTCGCCCACCGTGATGCTGACCCCACTGTTGCTGCAGAGGCAAACCTGAGGTTTGTCTCGTATTAATATGGAAAGTGATATTAATATGGAAAGCTTCTGTTTTCAAGCATTCGGACCTTTGTGGGGGGGGGGCAAGGTCCTACTTGGTTTTGTGCACAGATCTGAGCAATTACGGGCCTCTTTTGTGTGCTGAAAAATCAATAGTTGCAGTCATTTTCGCACAGCTCGGATGTGACGGAGCCGAACGCGTGTCAGCGGGGAGGGAATTATGTGTTCGATCAGTTAATTGATTCTCTGGTTACAGAAAATCAGCTTCGGCAACTGGGTTTCAGTCACTGTTCGAGAGCTGCGACTGCTAACAAGTGTGTGTGTGTGTGTGTGTGTTGTGGGTGAGATGGGGGCAGGATTAAGAAGTCAATGTCTTGTGCTCCCTGAACACTTCAGCTTCTGGCAGATGCCTGGGAATGTGCCAGCCACGATCCCCCCCAGGGGTCGGGGGGGTGGGGGCGCAGACGTCCGCTATTGACGTCCAACGGGTTTTCTGGGTGACGACCCTCCCTCCGCACGCCTCCTCCCGTTGCAGGGGGGTCAGGACGACTCCCTGCGTCCGAGAGCAGCGGCGGACAAACACGTTTGGGGTCTGCGGACCCGGCTGCCCTCACCTCCCCTTCCCCATCCTGCTTTTTATCAGCTCCGGCGGGTTCGTGACAGAGGGAGCTGTTGACTGGCGCTCCCCGGCGAGACGGCGGTCAACCTGATTGCTGCCCACCGCTGGAAACGCGACGCTCCCGTTCAGAGTTCACATTTACTCACGGCTTCCTACACACAGCACCGCCAGCGCGGGTTATACTGCATGACAAGGGCCATTAGGGGCGTCTCCGTCTGTCACGCCAAACCTTTTTTCTTAACAGTAGTGCTTTCAGGAGCCCTTAAGAACCCACACTGCGGCAGCAAGGACCGCGCAGGTTAATGGCACAGACCTCTAACTGACAGGTTGTCAGTTCAAGACCTCAGAGGGCCCTTCTGCAGCAGAGTTCCGCTTAATACTTATCCTCAGTTGTTCCACTTTAAAGATCCAACAATAAAAGTGGCCAAGCAGCTGCGAGTAACTTCGGAGACAAGTGTCAGCTAAGGAATAAGCAGAAAGATGCTGACCAAAATGTGGAAAGATTTCTTTTATTAAAGGTAAGAACGGCAATTTTAGCTTCGTGCACTCCGTTACATAAAATTATTTATACATCTATATGGCAGAAATTATTATTATTATTATTATTATTATTATTATTATTATTATTATTATTATTATTATGTTGCAGTTTGGGGTCAGAACCTTGATCAAAGGTACTGTAGCAGATGCTGGTGTCAGAACCTAAGAACTTTTCATTGCAAATTGGCACCTCTAACCACCCGGAGAGCACCCGGAGATACGATGATTTATACATCCCCGAGCAAACAACACAGCTGACACAATGCACAGAATAATATCAGAATAATAATTAAAGAGTCTGAACTGCAGGAGATTTTCCCTTTTCAACCTCTTGCAACACAGAGTCGTAGGTGTTGTTCTGTGATTTTAACATTTCAAAGCTAAAATGCCGGCGCAACTGTAAACAGCGTACAGCACATATTAAAGTTCAAAGATGTGTTTTTCCCTTTATCTTTATATGAAAGCCCATGTAATTGTTGGAGGAGTGGTTTTAGAAAAGTCCGCCAGCTCCGCCGACATGATTTTTTTTTTTTTTTTTTTTTGCTTCTAAGCCTTTCGGCCGCCACTTCGTTCAAAAGAGGAGACGCATTAGCCAAGCGCACGGCCTCACCAAACATTTCACACCGTCAGGAGCTGAAATGGCCGTAAAGACCCAGCAGATTTACGACCGGGGGAATCCGCTGGTGTCCAGAGCGCACGGCACGGCCACCAGCTAACTCATTAATGAAAAGCTCTTACTCTATAAAATAGCAAATAATGAAATGCAACTTGCAAATAGCGGCAGAATCCCGGAGGGACCCCCCATGCAGCTGCGGACACCCGGAGCCTCTGCGCTCCGATATGAGAAGGGAAAACACACATCAGGCCATCGGGTTCTGAACACAAGGTCACGATCGGCGCAGGGAAAATCCAAGTGGTATGAGTAAACGGTCCATCACTTATTTAATCCATAAACAGCCAGTACATGGCAACATTTAGATCAGACGTGGGCCTTCTGGAACATTCTGCATTAGAAGGCAAATGTCTTAAAAGGTCAGTTCACCCTGCGTGAGTCGGGATGGCGCGGCTCCTTGGGGATGTGCTGGAATGTTGTCCAAAATGCATAAAGAGATCAGGGTTGCATAAAATACATAACACTGCGGTTACAGGCAGTTGTCGTGCGGAAAAAAAAAGGTGCCTATTAAAAATTACGCCAGGAAATGAAGAATATTGCCGACTCAGCGCGAACATCGATCAGCGTGTAAATTAAAAAAGGTTCAGACACGGATAAAAAGCACCATCCAGTCTGCATGGTGTCCGCAGCATTTGTTTTGAGTTTGTTATTTTTTCCTTTATGCAATTTCCCGTAAACAGGCGCAGTGACCTTCCATTGTTGAGCACGTCTCTCCATTGATTAACACTGACACCAGTGTATTTAAAGCCCAGAAAGCCATACATGAAAAGCTTTGGATTAAAGGTCAACCGGCTTTATTTGTACACAACGCTTTCATGTGTAATGGATGTGAAACCGCTCGCGCTCGGGTTCTCCGTCTCAAACGCGGCGCTTCTAAAAGTAATTTCATCGATCATATTTTAATATACGTCCTCTGCTGGCGTGAATTTGAAACGTGCAAAGTGATACGGACGCCGCGGCGAGCGGACCGAAAGGGTGGATAGGGGTTCGCATTCTTGTCGTTCTCCCCCTGTTTGTGCACCAAACAGCCTGCAAATGAAGTTTGAAAATAAAGGTCATCTCAGAAGAGAAATCAGACAGTTTGTGTCACATTATGAGAAAAGGCCAGAACAACCGCGGACGAAAGACGTGAACAGTTATTTTACCCTGAACTGTCCCTGCCTCCTGTGCATACAAGACTGTTATTAAAATAGGACCCCATAAATAATTTATGCTTTCTTCTTTTTCATGGCACATCGTTCCTAGTAGCCTCAGTTCAAACTGCTTAAAACTTCATCCCTGTGTCCATCCATCCTCGGCAGTGGTAAACCAGGCCATGGTGACACTGTGCTTACAATCAGACTTCAAAAGGCAGGTGGCGTAGCGGACAAGGATGCCATCTTATAGCCGAAAAGTCCGATTTTAAACTCATCTGATGTGATAGCTTTGACCCAGCATTCACTGTAACGTGCTGTGCAAAGTAAGCAAATTCTCCATTACTTCATGAAAGAAGTCCCTTCCAAAGGGTGCACGCATCTATTAAACCCACAGCAGCAGCGGCACGACATGGTGTCAGAAGTGGGATCGTCCTGGTAAACACTATCCTGCTGTGCATCCTCCTGAAAACCAGCATTTCCTTTTAAAGAAAAACATTTCCTTTTAAAATTGTATTTCTAGGAGCCTTCTCGAGCCCTCAACACAAACATGTGGCACCATTAAAGAGCATTAGGACGAAGCACTATGGTCTGTTCAGTTTGAGGAACGCGTAGAAATGCATGTCCTCTAGAGTGGACAAGAACGAATGGCTAAGTGTCAGGAGATTAAATGGGTAAAATGCTGTAAGCAGCGTAGTGTACATTGTAAGTGTCCTTGGAGAAAAGTGTCAACTAAATGAATAAATGATAATAAAGCACAAGGTGAGGAGCAGTTCGAGGCAGAGCGCACGCAGATGTACTCACTCCTTGCGAGCAATTTATCTTTGGGCCGTGGAGGTAAACCAGAGTCCTGCACTGTAGCCCGTGTGGACACAGGGAGATCATGCAGAATCAGCGCTAACCCGTTTGGGTCTGGTCCAAAAGGGGTGCCGGAGCTGTGGGCTGTAAATCACCCTGGTCTTCTAGCATATTCCAACATTATCATGTTCCGAGGACGCGGTCCCCGAACACTGGATTTTGTGAAAGGAGACACAGCTGGTGTTTTGATCGAACACCTTTCTCATTTCAGCCCTCCTACACACTGACGGCACTGCTTCCATTACAGCGCGACGGAGTTACAAGATGGAAAAAACCTCCACGCTGAAATCACACCATGAAAAGATTGCCTACATGAAAGCTGAAGGTGTCTAATAATAATAATAATAATAATAATAATAATAATAATAATAATAATAATAATAATAATAATAAAGATGTGCAAAGCAGAAAACAAACAAGGGCTGCAATGGTGCTGCCTAGAGATGGTTGCAACTCCAGAAGCTTCACTGCCACATGTCAAAGAATAAACTCATCTCAGTGTGTTAAAGTGGAATGACACATCGTAGCCCCCTTTGCATGACAATCGAGACTTCTGTGTGCGCGCGCGTGCAAGCGACAGAACGTGAGAGCCACCAGCTCAACTGAGACCTCATTACTTCAATTTAAGTGACGCTAACTTCCATTAAGTGCTTCAGGACTCGAATGGAAAAACCCAACACGCTGCCCACACAGCCACTCACTCAGCTGTTTGAACCGCACAGTTATGGAGGGGTCGGGTCTGCCCCTGGTCGATAGTTGAAGCCCTGGAGGTCTTAGAGACACGAATGGGGACCCGCCGCCCACCGGCCCCGACAACCACGTGGACATAAAAGCGGCCGAGCTGACCAACACCGGCGCGGGACCTGACAACTGCTGTCCGTGATGTTATCCTGTCTTTGTACCGTGAAGTTGTATCCAGATTAAACCACCGAGCATTCGCACCACCTGTCCCGTGTCTCCCTTCCGCACACGGGTCCTACGCCTTGTTGCCGATCGAGTTCCTGACATAATCGGTGGCTCCAGGATAGACTCCAATACCTTCCCGTACTAAACTGTGTTTGTGACTTGAGGACCCAGTGTATGCATAAATGACCACCAACTGCCAGTGCCACTTTATTTTTCTGCTGCCTGTCTGGCCCAGCACCCTTCCACAAAGCCCAGTTGGTACATGCAGGACGAGAACATAAAAGAGTAAAGACTCTGTCCAAAACGGCAGTTTCATTAAAGGTGCCAGAGCCTCATTTATTTAGAAAGAGGAAACTCCTCTGAGACCCCAAAATCTACCAAGTGAAATTGTATACAATATGTTTCTTAATTTCCTTAGGGGCCGGGGTGCAGTCCGTTTAATGCCGGGAGGCAGAGGCACAGAGAGCAGGAGACCTGGACCGGGTTGCACCCGCGGCCCGTGGCTCCGCTCCCACAGGAGACCCTGCTGTTCCGGCCCTGACCAAGGCTCTCGAAGCAAATTATTTCCACACATGTCTGGCTTTGTTAAACAGGCAAAACACACACTTTGTAACTAACCTTGGAATTAAAAAGTGCCCGGTAAGGAGAGGGGCGAAATGGGCTATGCGCGGAGGCGAGGACCAGGGGGTGGGAAATCCCCTCTGTTCAGCTCCTTTTTCCAAAGTATAGCAGCAGGAGCAGGGATGTGAACCCAGGTCCATCTGCCCTAACAACTACTCCATCTTGGGGCCCAGGTATAAGCAGAAGTTTTATGAAAATCTCTTAAGTGTCTTTGATAAGTATTTTGCAACCATAAAAATAAGCATGTAGAGCCAGTGAGTTTGATCCATCGTGGACTGGATTCATGCGCAGCTGCCTTCAGGATTAATAATCTCATTCTGGATTTTGAATTTTTGGATTTTCCATCTCTCTTGCTCCCTTATTCTGTTTCTTTCTTTCTCTGCTTTTTATTTCACCAGACCACAGTTTTTTTTTTTTTTTTTTAAACAAGGAACATCCGTGACTACACCAAGACGATGGCTCCCCAGGACGAACTGATGAATGAGTGGCTCAGGCAGCAGAAAACAGTGGAAGGTGAAGAGGAAGAGAAGGCACCATGGAAGACCACATATACATAAACACCTACAGTATATATATATATATATATATATATATATATATATATATATATATATATATATATAACCTATATAGATATATAGGGTTACTTTCTCAGATGACTCTTTCACATTTTTCCTGCTTCCCAGGATTTAAAATTACTACATGGGATATCCATATAAATGAAAGTTTTCCAAAACTGAGCAGAAGATTAGTCTGCTCAGCTACAAATGTCAAACTTTGGGGTATTGCGTTATATATCTGGATGCATTCAAAATGTGTTGCTATTTCTGCGTACGGTGCTGTGACCCAGTATTGCTGCGGTTGCTAAAAAAAAAAAAAAATTGCACTAAAACTTCTCATTCATTCATCCAGAGCATAAAGTACAAGAAGGGAACAAAACAGCCCTGTTTAATAATTCGTAATCGATATTTCATAAGAGTCCCTGAAAGTGCCCGCGCGGACCTTGAAAATGGGGTATTTCTCGCACCACCAGCCTTCTGCTGCATGCGGTGATTTTCATTTCGGGGGTTCGTATCACACATCAGTCTTATCAGCGACGGGTAGCTTGTGGGCGAATCGGCGGCTCAAGCCGTCTGCTGACCAGCGAGTTTCAAAGTGCACATCAGCACGTTTGTTGGAGGCCACAGATAGCTCATTTGGAGAAATAAATTAGTAAAGAGCTACAGACTACGTATACTGCTTATTTTTAAATAACACCAGTAAGTACAGTCTCTCTGTAAAAACTGGAAAACACTTGTTTCTTTATTTCTTAGTAAAATGCCCCAGATTTCAGAGCTCATTTCTTTCCGTTTGGGAGCCACAGACACTGAAACCATTCAGAATCAAGACAAAATCAGTCAGATATAATTCCCTCGACGAAACTCCCATCTGGCTATAGCTAATTTATAATGAGAATAATTATTGTACAAAATGTTACGTTATAATTCATATTAACTTTAATAACATTAAAGCTAAAAGTGACTGCAAAATGAAAATACGCTGTACTTTAATGCTGTACGCTGTACAAATTCTTATGCAGGACTCCTTGCTGGCCAGTTTATTACTTGTGCAATGCATTCTGGGAAAACCGAGTTTTACGTCGCTTTGGAGAAAAGCTTCTCGTACAAAAGTGAATATACACAGAAACACAAACTGTACCGACCTGTAGACACCGTGGAAGCAAGTTGAATAAAGATGGCCCCGCATTTCTTTTCCGTTTGAGTGTTCTTTTCTGCCATAGTTTTTTTTTTCTTTCTTTGACAGATTTAGTGAAAAAACTGATTCAAATAGGTTTTAAAAAGCAAAGGGCTGGTAAAAATGTCCCCCACTGTGAAGCTGACATCATAACACAGGGAGTCAGCATACAGTAAAATTAATCCTGTCTCACTGTGCACTCTGGGTTCCATGTCTTCCCTTCTCAGATCACTGCCCCCACCTGTTTTCAATTGAAACAAACAACCTCCTGTCACTGGTCGGCCACGACTGTCACACGTGCAGCAGGAGCTGCTAAAAAGGCGACGCAGAACAGACGCGTCACCTGTCAAGGCTCAACAAACAAACAGTGTGTCACACTCCCGACCTGCCTTGTTACCCTAGTCTCTCTCTTCTTCCCCAGCCATCACCTCCCATGTTGTGCTGGGTTTCAAACCCCTGACATCACAGGAGACCCCCCATCATCATCCCTCCTGCTGAACGTGCGCAGCCCCCCCCGCCGATGAGTGACACGGCAAACCATGTGACCGAACCCACCTGCCAATCACTCACTGCGATTATCTTACAAGCAGAGTGACAGCGGCAACAAAAAAAAAGCAGACTTTCGATTAAATTCGACGTATTTAAAGTGTTGCCAATACTTCCCAAATGCAAAGGCGCCTGAGTGGCTGCGTGACTCACGCGCTTACTTACGTGCAGCGACAAAATGCCGAATTGCCGCCTCCATTCAAGCAGGTTCCAAAACAAATTGTCTGTGTTAAAATTCAGCTGAGGATGGAGAAGGAGTCACTTTGACAGCGACCCCTGGGCCGGGGGGGGGGGGTGCCATGAGATCGGTTTTCAAAGACTTTCACGAGAAAAACAATCACGCGACGGTGCGGTGAACAGAATTCAGATCGGAAGCTGTGATGGAGGCCTCTGAGCGGGAATCTCGGCTGGAGATCTGACCTCTGGCAGCCCCGACATCCCCACCAGGAGCGACTGGCATGGGGGGGGGTGGTCTTAACAAAGGCCGGAGGGGGCCGACTACCTTGGCGCATGGCCGTGAAAACTGGAATCGTGTCAGACGTCCCACCGAGGGCTCAAACCGGTCGCACTCAATCCAGTTAGGCAGCTCACATTTCATTCCTGTTGCTCCCCCCCCACCCCACCCCATGTGAATAAAATGAAAATCTATCGTCTCCTTCCCGCCATAATGGAAAGGCGATTGCACCCTCTATCACTCGCCGCTCGGTGACACGGGGCCAGAACGGACTCCCAGTTCCTGTAATTCGCCCCCAAAAGTTTGCCGTTTCCTGCTCAGAAGTGCTTTGTCATCATTATTTTCCACGCGGACAGTTTGCTGTGATTGAGCAGAGGGGCCGATTTAACAACAAAGTTTCAAAGTGTAATTTTTTATGAGCTGTACGGAGAAGCTTAATAAAAAGTCAGGACATTTATTATTCCAAATATACCATAAATTTGCATTAATGTAAGACAGACAGAAAACTATTAGTAGTCTTTGCGGGTCAGCTGCGCATCTTGCAAATTGCCAGAACATCCTTGACAGAGTTTTCCCATTTTGAAGTCCTGCTGTATGAATTCTTCCCCGTATACTCTCGCTGGCCACTTTATTAGGCACAATAAGCCAGTATTTCTTCTCTTGCTTTCAGCATAGTTTGAATGCGCACACAGCGGGGTTCTTGGTTCAATGTTAAGATTTCGCAGTGCAACCTGGGTGGAGAGAAGAACGGCAAAAAATGTGCTCTCTTACCTTAAAGAAAACCGCCTTAACCGTACGGCGCCTTACAAATCTGACTCATTCGTTTCATTTCATCTTCACAAAGGAGTTTACTCACTTTTAATATTTCACTTTATTATTCTTGTTACTCTTCAAGTTTTACTCTTATTTACATATCTTGTATTCCTATTCTGCCCTAACTGCAAGCTCCCATTTTACCTTTCGTATTTTATTTTTGCTTACTGAGTTACTGTGAACACCATCCTGCAGAAAGTTCTAGAGATTAAGCTCTTTGTTGGCTCTTTCGATGGGTCTGGCTCTGGTTCTGGTTCTGGGTAGACTCTGGAGCACCGTGACCCTGCGCTGGATATGGGTTTGTTGAAAATGAGTGGTGCTTTCGACTGAATAAACAGCGCTGATGCTTTTTGAAAGTCGATTTAACGTAAAAGTCGAGTTAAAAATCCCGCAGCAGATAATGGGCTGCGGCGCGCACCGGCAGAACCGACAGGCAAGCGATGGGTGTAAGCGCTTTCATCCATCGTGGAGGACTTCTGAAAGGGGAGAAAACTTTGCTCCGCGCTCCTCGAGGATTAGAACCGAGAGCGGAATTACGGCGGCGTCTAAACGCCGTGTAAATGTCGACGATAAAACCCGGCCCCAGAGACGCACCCGGTCCCTCCACTGATCTCCGCAAACAAAAGGCAGATGTTTCCCACCATTTATTTATTTATATTTCATTTTTCCCCCCATCCCTCTTTTTCTGGAGCTCGTATTAAGATGCAGGAGGCGGCCTCTGGTGCGAAGAGGGCAGTTGTACCTTTTTACCACCGATGTTGAAAAATGCCTGCGATAAAGGGTAACAGATGGCACTTTGTCGCCTGGTTTGATGGGACATTTTTTACAGCCACCCCCCCCTCCCCACCCACACTTTATCTCATTTTATTTAAGATGTGTTCTGTGGGAGGGTTTCCAGATTCCCAATATGAAATCCATTTTGTCTTTTGTGGGGAAAAGTTACAGAAGCTCTCTGTCTCCTATGGTTTTTTAAAAAAAAAAAACTCACGGTGGGGGGGGGGGGTGTTGGGCCTCGTGAGTAATCTCCCTTCAAGGCGGACAGGAACTGGAGCCTCCACACACACGCACGCACGCACGCGCGCACGCGCGCAGGAGGATAGAGAGAAACAGCATCCCCCTGCACCCCCACACCCGTCCCCAGCAGCCGCAGAGCAGATGTGAAGTGCGCGGTGGGAAAAAGCCATAAGAATGTGGGAAAGCCCTATTGGACGGGGGGGGATTATCGTGTCCTTCAAGTGTCTATCGATCTAGCTCATCACTAAAACAACACGCAGTAGATTATGGGCGGATTGAGACGCCGAAATGGAGCAGGGGGACTCATTCACGGCGACACGGTTTGATTTGTAATCATATATACATTTCTCAGCCGCAAAACCTCTTGACCGGAGGTTCTTAACCGTTTGCCAGACCCCTTTAAGAACCTGATGAAAGCTGAGAAATGGGAGAAAATACTGCACACAGGTGCAATAACCCCAGAAAAGAAACATTTGTCCAGAATAGATTTATATCATAAACAGTAATACTCATCTGCTCTCCATCCCAGGAGCTCAGAGCACAAGGCTGACCACAGTGCCAGCCCATCACAAGGTATAAGAAGTAATGAAAGCAAAACATTAAGTACAAATTTTTACAACTATTAAAAATGTTTTTTTTAGGTCATAGCTTCCGGTGCAAATTTGCACTTCAGAGATCTCCAGAGTCCATCTAGGTAAAGAACCCAGGAAGATGCAGGAATATGCAGCTTAATCTGAAGAAGAATTCAACGTTTTGCTGACCCTGTTTGTGTCGGGCACGTTTTCAGCTGACACGCTAAGTACTTTGTCTGTTGTGCCGCGAGGCCGACGGTGCTCCCGAAAAGAGAGGCGCAGATGCATCGATAATCTGACTGAGCCGCGCGTCGGCAGCGTCGCGGTACCGACTCGCCCCCAGCGGCCCTTGAAGGCCCCCACCCCACAGTTACCACATAATACAGTAGATCCGCAACGCAAATTACAGCAAACGTCTCTGACAACGCACTTCGCCCGGATATGTCAGCTTGTCATTCTCCAAATTCTGCCTTCTGCTGCATCCGGGCCCATTGGGACCACATCGTGCGAAGGAAAGAAGAAAAAACTGCGGTAGTTTTGTTGTGTCAAACAGGTGTGCAAACATTTCGAATTATTCAGACATGTCTTTTAATGGCAATTAATGTTGAACTTGTCATTTTTTTGTGACAGAGTTCAGAGTGAGCCCTTGAGCTTTTACTTTTATCTGCCTCATTCCATGTGGAGTTTGTCTGCTCTCCCCGTGTTCGTGTTCGTCTCCTGCAGGAGCTCTGGTTTCCTCCCACAGTCCAAGGATATGTGTTTCTGGTAGATTTATGACTGTAAATTAGCCTGTGTGTGTGTGTGTGTGTGTGTGTGTGTGTGTGATTTCTCTTCATGAAAAATGATTTTCAACTACAATATGCATACGGCCCCCCCAGGTCGCCCCTTCAGCATCGCATCACTTTTAAGATTTCTAAACACAACAGGGCAGAAAGAAAGACTATTAAAACCTAATTGTCTCATGAACTGTCTTTCCCGGGCGTCAGGGCACATTAATGGAGCGGAACCCCCCGCTGCCAGGGAATCGGAGGGAAGGTTCCCATTGTACGCAGTGCGTCCTGCTCGGCACCACTCGGCGGCTTTACAGGCGGCAGCTTGTCAGAAACAAAGTGCAACAGGTCTCCAACGGAGCACCGAAACAAAGGCGGAAACAAAGGCGGAACAAAGCGTCTATTGTAACGCCACTTGAA
Organism: Heterotis niloticus; assembly: GCA_018136845.1. Classification (NCBI taxonomy): domain Eukaryota; kingdom Metazoa; phylum Chordata; class Actinopteri; order Osteoglossiformes; family Osteoglossidae; genus Heterotis; species Heterotis niloticus. The sequence continues at coordinate 4,832,186 of CM030906.1, read as the reverse complement.
AAAGGTTTTAAAATCATTTAGTCGGAGCATTTGAAGGGCCGCCGCTTTCCGCAGAGCAACTCAACGTGACATTTCTGTTGGCTCTGCTACGGAAGCTACCCCACAAACGGCGTGAAGCCCGAGGCTTCTTTTATAGGCCATAGCCACACTGTACATTGTTCTCCTTAATACTAAGGTTATTGTAGAGTTCTTGTGCAGCTTGAAATATTAACAACTTCTCATCCATGGCAGATAAAAACATTCAGTGAAGTGCTTCAGTAATTTATTCAAGTTTTTGTACGTTTAATCTTCGGGATTTAAGTTTCGGTATGTCCACCCCGATTCTAGACACAAAGCAGGATCTGATTTTTGAAGTTCCACAAACGCTGTTCCAGTTAATTTAATACATTGTTATTGCCGGCTGCCAGTTGACTGTGTGAGGAGTGGGAAGAAAGCAGCATTTGAACCAAACACATCTTTGCAGGAGAAATCCAGAGCACCCATGTCATTTTGTCCCTGCTGAAGCCATAAAGCAGGGGAGATTCTTTGAGTAAATAATTCTCTTTGCACCAAAACTACTAAAATGAATAAATAACCTCACGTAATTTTTATCTCCTATAGTACAAATATTCATAATGACCACGTGTGAATCTTCACATGTAGCTAAGCCGAGTCTTTCGATATACAAAAGCTAAGCTGACGTTTTAGTTGATTTAGTTTCACCAAGCTAAGCATGAAAAAAGCACAAAATGTCTATAAATATTATTCAAAGAAGATGAATTTATAGCCTTTCTCACCTTTGACCAAGAAGGTGAACGATTCCTGCAAGGCCTGGCAGTTTAATGATGCTCTGAGGCATCAGATATACGAGCCCGTTGGCGATCCCTGAAGACGAAACGTAATCTTTTGGGTTTGCATCCACATTATAGACTCAAACCTTTGGCCTCCTACCCAAACAACAAAACAGACAGGTGAGACCAGGTGAACGCATCCGAAGCCCGACTCTGGGCTGTGACCCCCCCTGCCGTCTGTGCTCCTGTTTCATGCTGAGCAGAGGCAGCCACATGGGCGCTGAGTAAGTGTGCAGTACCAGCAGGAATGTGTGATAAGAAACACCCCAGGCCTTCGCAGATTAAAGCGCTGGATTAACCCCCCCACCGGCACCTTTTCTTTCCCCACCCAATATCTCACCCCCCACTTCACATGCCTATATTTACCACTAAGCATTTGTACAAATGTCATACTAGCAAAAACTGGTTTGTAACCCTTTGTCTTTTTTCCCTTGGTTTTAAGAATTTCTTCTTCTTCTTCTTCTTCTTCTTCTTCTTCTTCTTCTTCTTCTTCTGATTATTATTATTATTATTATTATTATTATTATTATTATTATTATTATGAGCAGTTGGATGCAAATAAATAAATAAGTAAATTCTGAAACAGCTGTCATTTAGCAAATGCACACTTTTTTTAAATTTGATGGTTTTATTTATATTTACTGCATCTTCACTTTCCATCTGTGCTTTATAGGACTGTATATTGTCTATCTATCTATCTATCTATCTATCTATTTAACTTGGTTGTGCAATCCACCCACAAAGGAATGCACAAACTAGTGTATTTCTTTGTGCCGGTCCCAAGCCTGGATAAATGGAGAGGGTTGCGTCAGGAAGGGCATCCGGCGTAAAAATTTGCCAAACCAAATATGCGGACAAAAATACAAATTTCCATACCAGATCGGTTGAGTCCCGGGTTAACAACGACCGCCACCAGCACTGCTAGCCAACAGGGTGCTGGGGGAAATTGGGCTACTGTTGGCCGAAGAAGGAGAAGAGGCCGAAGGAAAAGAGGAGAAAGGCATGTCCGGAGGAAGGAGGAGAGGAGGAAGGTTAAGAGAGTGGACGTGAGGGTAGGAACTTTGAATGTTGGTAGCATGACTGGTAAAAGGAGAGATCTTGCTGATATGATGGAGAGAAGGAAGGTTGATATATTGTGTGTGCTAGAGACCAAATGGAAGGGGAGTAAGGCTATGTGCATTGGAGGGGGGTTTAAACTGTTTTACCATGGTGTGGATGGGAGGAGAAATGGGGTAGGGGTTATCCTGAAGGAACAGTATGTCAAGAGTGTCTTGGAGGTGAAGAGAGTGTCCGACAGAGTGATGGTTATGAAACTGGAAATTGATGGTGTGATGATGAATGTTGTTAGTGCATATGCCCCGCAAGTTGGGTGTGAGATGGATGAGAAAGAAGAATTCTGGAGTGATATGGACAAAGTGGTGAAGAGTGTACCTGAGGGAGAGAGAGTGGTGATTGGAGTGGATTTCAATGGGCATGTTGGTGAAGGGAACAGAGGAGATGAGGAGGTGATGGGTAGGTATGGTGTCAAGGAGAGGAATGCAGAAGATCAGATGATAGTGGATTTTGCAAAAAAGGATGGACATGGCTGTGGTAAACACGTATTTTAAGAAGAGGGAGGAACACAGGGTGACGTACAAGAGTGGAGGAAGATGCGCACAGGTGGATTATATCTTATGCAGGAGGGCCAGACTGAAGGAGATTGTAGACTGCAAAGTGGTGGCAGGGGAAAGCATAGTTAGGCAGCATAGGATGGTGGTTTGTAGGATGACACTGGAGATCAAAAAGAGAAGGAGAGTGAGGGCAGAACCAAAGATCAAATGGTGGAAGTTGAAAAAGGAAAACTATACGGTGGAGTTCAGGGAGGAATTAAGACAGGCATTGGGTGGCAGTGAAAAGTTACCAGTGAGCTGGGCATCTACAGCAGAAGTGGTAAAGGAGACAGCTAGAAAGGTGCTTGGTGTGACATCTGGAAAGAGGAAGGAGGACAAGGAAACCTGGTGGTGGAATGAGGAAGTACAGGAGAGTATACAGAGGAAGAGGCTGGCGAAGAAGAAGTGGGATAGACAGAGAGATGAAGAATGTAGACAGGAGCACAAGAAGATGAGGCATAGGGCGAAGAGAGAAGTGGCAAAGGCTAAAGAAAAGGCGTATGGTGAATTGTATGAGAGTTTGGACACTAAGGAGGGAGAAAAGGACCTGTACCGATTGGCTAGGCAGAGGGACCGAGCTGGAAAAGATGTGCAGCAGGTTAGGGTGATAAAGGATAGCGATGGAAACGTACTCACAAGCGAGGAGAGTGTGTTGAGCAGATGGAAAGAGTACTTTGAGGGGCTGATGAATGAAGAGAATGAGAGAGAGAGAAGATTGGATGATGTAGGGATTATGAATAGGGGAGTGCGATGGATTAGCAAGGAGGAAGTTAGGACAGCTATGAAGAGGATGAAGAATGGAAAGGCTGTTGGCCCAGATGACATACCTGTGGAAGCATGGACATGTTTAGGAGAGATGGCAGTGGAGTTTTTAACCAGATTGTTTAATGTAATCTTGGAAAGTGAGACGATGCCTGAGGAGTGGAGAAGAAGTGTATTGGTACCTATTTTTAAGAATAAAGGTGATGTGCAGAGCTGTAGTAACTACAGAGGGATAAAATTGATCAGCCACAGCACGAAGTTATGGGAAAGAGTAGTGGAAGCTAGGTTAAGAAGGGCGGTGACTATTAGTGAGCAGCAGTATGGCTTCATGCCGAGAAGGAGTACTACAGATGCGATGTTTGCTCTGAGGGTGTTGATGGAGAAGTACTGAGAAGGTAAGAAGGAGTTGCATTGTGTCTTCGTGGACTTAGAGAAAGCATATGACAGGGTACCTAGAGAGGAGTTGTGGTTTTGTATGAGGAAGTCGGGTGTGCCAGAGAAGTATGTAAGAGTGGTACAGGATATGTACAAAGACAGTGTGACAGTGGTGAGGTCTGCGGTAGGAGTGACGGATGCTTTCAAGGTGGGGGTAGGATTACATCAAGGATCAGCTTTGAGTCCTTTCTTGTTTGCAATGGTAATGGACAGGTTGACAGATGAGATCAGACAGGAGTCACCGTGGACTATAATGTTTGCGGCTGACATTGTGATCTGTAGTGAGAGTAGGGAGCAGGTTGAGGAGACCCTGGAGAGGTGGCGATATGCTCTAGAGAGAAGAGGAATGAAGGTCAGTAGGACTAAGACAGAATACATGTGCATAAATGAGAGGGAGGACAGAGGAATGGTGAGGATGCAGGGAATAGAGTTGGCGAAGGTAAATGAATTTAAATACTTGGGATCAACAGTTCAGAGTAATGGGGAGTGTGGAAGAGAGGTGAAGAAGAGAGTGCAGGCAGGGTGGAGTGGGTGGAGAAGAGTGTCAGGAGTGATTTGTGACAGAAGGGTACCAGCAAGAGTGAAAGGGAAGGTCTATAAGATGGTAGTGAGACCAGCTATGCTTTATGGATTGGAGACGGTGGCACTGACCAAAAGACAGGAGGCAGAGCTGGAGGCGGCAGAGTTAAAGATGTTAAGATTTGCAATGGGTGTGACGAGGATGGACCGGATTAGAAATGAGTATATTAGAGGGTCAGCCCAGGTTAGAAATTTTGGAGACAAAGTCAGAGAGGCGAGATTGCGTTGGTTTGGACATGTGCAGAGGAGAGATCCTGGATATATCGGGAGAAGGATGCTAGGGATGGAGCTGCCAGGCAAGAGGAAGAGAGGAAGGCCTAAGAGGAGATTTATGGATGTTGTGAAAGAGGACATGCAGGTGGTGGGGGCGACGGAGAGAGATGCAGAGGACAGGAGGAAGTGGAAGCTTTTGATCCGATGTGGCGACCCCTAACGGGAGCAGCCGAAAGAAGAAGAAGAACTTGGTTGTGCATTTTATTTTGGTTGAAATAAATTTCCAATAGAGGGAAGGGGAAGACTGAAGAGGTGACAAAACAAGACAGCGATTACAATAAAACGACGTTTATTTCCCCTCTCCCACTTCCAGCGCTAATAACTTTGTTTCGGTCGCATATTTCGCGTTCAAAGGAAAAAGGGTGCCGGCAGCATCAATAAACTGCAGCTGTGATAATGCTGTCCTCAGCTGTAATTCCTCCCAGCTACACGGCAGAAATCATTTGTACTTCATTATATATTTATTTTACACTCAGAGGACCACAGCCACAGCTGTGCTGCAGCATCATCAAACAAGGCCAGCCCCTGTCTTGGTCTCACAAGTGTACAGAAGTTTTGTTTCTTTTGGACACCACTACACAGGATTGGGTCAACCAAGAGCCTATATAAAAGCATAATTTAATTTATTTAAGCTACATGAATAGCTTATTTGTTGAGTGCATTTCAACAGGTCCCTGTTTACTAAAGCAATTCAAGTTGTGGGCTATTTAAGCCACTCAAGTCCATCTCTTTGGTCTGCTAATGTTCTACACACACTATAAACAGAGATACTGTGGAGAAGAAAAAAATGCATACGTGATAAAAAAAATGAAAATTAAAGCAGCCTTTATCTTTCGAGATGATGGACTACCAAGAGTTACTGAACTGATAAGTGCCGGTTTAACAAATGCTTACTAAAGGAAAAGCATATTCTGGTAGATCTTAAAAGTCACGATTTAAGCCTGCAAAAACAGTACCAAGTAACAAGTTTAAGAGCACCTACCCAGGTTTGTATGTTTAAAATCCAAATTAATAATTAAAATAGTGTTCGAATGCCTTTCTCCTCCAGCAAGTTCTTCCATAACTCAGAGGTGTGTTTAGGGTCTGTGTCTTGCTGAAGAATGAACCACTGCTCAGCAGTAACCCTGAATGAATTTCATGCCTCTGAAGTCTGCTATCACAGTCACACCTGTTGAGATCACCATAGACTTGGCAAGAATAACCAACACTCACCAGCAAAGCAGCCCCACACCATGATGCTGCCACCCCCACGCAGGAACCACACAAGAGACATATTCGCCTTCCCTAAATTTCACACATGGCTGGACTCAGATAGTTCACATTTTCCTCATGAGTCCATAAGACTGAATTCCACAGGTCAGATGGCCCATTATGTGTTTTTTCACCAAGGCCAGTGCGGCTTCAAGCAGGTGTATTCAAACTTTTGAACTATACTGTATACCTAAGCATTAAAAAATTCAAACATTAAGTATACCTGAGTACATCAATATCTAAATACTCACTCAGTATAGAGCTCAGTACTATATTAAAGCTCAACCTATGCTCTGGGATTTCCAAATACCACGTTGTCATTTCACGCCTGTTGCAAACACGATAATGTAAAAAGGAACCCAGTCAGCCAAGCTTCAAACAAAGCTCAAGAGGCAGCTCTAAAGACACCAGCACCCACTTTCCGCTAAAAACTTGAAAACCTTGAGGCGCACAAAGGAGTTCGTGTAGATTTAAAAAATTAAAAGTTGATTTTTTTCTTTTAATTACTTTTCATTGTTGTTAATTACTTTTTGTCACTCTACCATAGTTCAACAAGTGCTAAAGGTTTTGCTTCATTTTATCATTAATAATTCTGTGGGAGCTTATTATAATTTAAATTATCCTTACAGTATATTTAACGTACAATGAAAATGTTTCTTTATCTTTTCCCTTCCTTTTTTGTGTATGCCTGCATTCTGTGTGAAGGTTAATACCTTCGGTTTAATCCACAGAACATGAAATTGCCAGGCATTGTCATGTTTGGCAAATGGCACCGTGCATCCCTTCGGTAAAAAAATGTACCCCCACTCTAACCTCTGCCACACCCCCTGGACCCTCTGAAACACCCATGCCCTTCACCGACTGCATTAACATAGGTTCCCTTTGCGGTAGGTAGCTCCGATAAGGGGACCAACCACTGGACATGCCATGACATTCCATTGATCCAGAAAATTGCTGCAGAGCCAGCCTTGAAATTAGCTGAAATTGCTGAATGAAACAGTGTTATCCCTCCAGTGCCGGCTGGGCCAGCCTAAGCCCCTGTGCCTCTAATCCCTGGCTGATTCTGGAACTTGTCGCAGGATCGAGGAAAGTGCCACGTGACTCTCACACGCGCTCACACACTCAGACATAGCTAGGTGACTGTGACATACTCTTCTTTTGCTGTTTTTTCATGGTTGCAACAGAAGCAACAACAATAATAATAATAATAATAATAATAATAACCATTGTCATTAAGAGGATACAATGACACAGCGGGCAGCACTTGTGCCTTGCAGCTTCTTTTCAGTGGGATAGGATAGAGGTTCAAATCTGGCTCAGTCTGTGTGCTGCTGGGCGTGTGTGCGTGCGTGTGTGAATGAACATGACGCTGAAGATGTGGGTTTTTGTACATTTTAAGGTGCACCAGGGTTTATCCTCCCTAATTTCTGGAATAGACTGTAAACCAGCGTGATCCTGCACTGGTCAAGCAGTTGATGAAAATAGCCAGAAGAAGGCCATAAACAAATAAAAAATAATAAGAAAGTAACCCATTAACCGGAAAAGCAGAGAAATCTACATTTCAGATCCCGTTGCACGTCTTGCTGGAACACAACAGGTTTCCTCCTGCTTCTGACATTCTCTGCACAGCCCACTTCCTCCACTGTATTTTCGGCAAGGGGTGGATCCCTGCACTATAAACACATGTATATGCCTGATGATTTATCCAAATCTGTTTTGATTTTGCATCACCTTCTTTTTTGAATGCTTGGCACTTCCGGAACCCCCTTCCTTCTGCTGCCTGAAGATGCGGCAACACTGCAGCTCACGCAACCCCACGTACCCCCGGTTGCTGACCTTGAAGCTCGAGCAAGCGCACTGCTCGTGCAGGAATAACGTGGCGGTTCCGTTTCAAAGGCGCCTCGCAAAAACCCACTCCCTTCAGACCAGTCTTAATCTGTAGCAGGCCGCCATTCACTTAGACGTTTCCAGAAATAAACGGCCTCTTCTAGTTGGTGATACAACTGTGCCTCCAGCTAGGAAAACAATTATGAGGATATTTATATCAGCGGAGCCACCCGTTCTCTAATGAGACTGTTATATTCCACGTGCCATTGATTTGTCAAGGCCCGAGCTCTGCGAGGTCTACTGAGCACAGAACAAAGTGCTAAAACACTAAAGCACAACAGCACGGGGATGATGGGTGTCTGGCTTGCAGCAGTTTGGCCCCCAACCTCACATTCCATTAAGAACGACTCTCTGACAAGCTAATCGAGTCGAGTTTAGCATAGACGCCCAAACGTTTTTCCCCCGTTTGTTGTACAAGGTTGGCCTGCGGTTTGAGTCATTAGAACTGATAATGTAGGAGAAACAGGTAATGGTGCAAAGCGCTTGTAGAGCTTCAGCGACTCATTTTCTCCAACCCTTAAAAAAGGTGCCGGTTCAATCAAAAATAACAAGACGATATACAATAATAATAATAATAATAATAATAATAATAATAATAATAATAATAATAATAATATGCAGCTATTGAACACTCGATGTGAACTACCAGCAATTCCATCTCATACCCCAGATTTGCAAGGGCAGAGTATGTTGAGCTACTGGGGCTGACTTCACATGGTGCTGCTGTGACCAATCTACTGATCTGTGCTTGGAAACAAAGTAAAAATGGAAAGCGTGGATATTTCATGAAACAAAATTTCTCAGGTTTTGTTGATATTATGAGCGTAAACCCAACACAGGAAGAGGAAAGGTGTAGAGCCAGCTGGACACTCCTGACATGTGGCATCTGAAGCCACATCCCCCCTTCACCTTTACTCAAGGCTGCACCTGGGTGAGCTTTTATTCAAAGAAGGTCAAGTCCAACCATTTACCATCAGCAGAGGTTTTATTAAACACAGGTTTCCAAAGAGGAGCTGACAGAGTTGCATTTTTTTATATTTAAGTTACTGTACTTTGTAAAATATTTCACGGTGTCCCCAAAAGACTTCCTACGTTTTCTAATTCATATCTTGAGCTCGGAGCCCTTTTCCCTTTACTGCGTTTGAATGTTTTAGGCTGTTATTGACATCATTTCAGTTAGGATAAAATATAATGTGTACGCTCCAAAAAAATACCAGAATTGAAGTTCAAGCTGCAAATGAGAGTATGAAATACATTTGAGAACCAATGCAACCTGTACGTGCACCTGTTGGACCCCCATGCCTGATCAGGACCTGAACATCCCGCAACAGCACATCCAGCAAGAAATTCCCCCAAAGAAGCGTGCTTTCACGAGGCTCACAGACAACCACATCCTGATTAAAAGAGAACCAAGCGGAAGCCCGGGAGATCATTAATGCCATTAGGAAAAAACCGAAAATGACTCTAATCTGGACTAAAGCTACTGAATGGGGATCGATATAGGAATCGCACGCAGGCATGGCTTTCAAAGCTCTGCGAAACTGGGCCAGATAGCAGAAAATTAACTCTCATCAACCTTATTGAGACTGTATAGATAGATGAGCGATTCCGGTCATTTAAATTCCAGCTCCAGTGTTCACACGCCGATAGCTGTTACTTACAGCACTTTTCTACCTCCGAATTGCAGAACGAGTGCAGTTTTCCTTGCGTTTCTTCAGAGATATCTCTTCCCCGAGGTAATAATATAGTTTTTATTAACTTGTCTTCCGCGTTCTCAGCGCCCAGCCGTAGAGAAGATTTATGCGACTTTGAAATGCATCCTGGTAAAATAAATAAATGGAGAGGGGGAAATAAATAAATAAATAAATAAATAAATGAGCCAAAAATATATAAAATGTATGACGATGCACGTATGGGGAGGGGGTGAGACAATGTGGCACGAGGCATGGTTATCCCCACAGATTGAGCCTAGGCTGATCCGGGTGGTGGCGTGAAGAGGAATACATTGCGAGGAACCCATACGCCGGGGGGTGGGGGTGGTTGCATCCCTTCTGGGCCCCAGCTGACATTCAGCGCTGCTGATGGAAATGAAAGCACAATCGAGGAAGGATCTGGTGGTCTTCGACAAGGACACAAATGAAGACATCTGAATAAGGAGGAAAAACATTACTGATAAAAATGTCTAGTGCGAGGTGTTGATGATTTAGGCAACTGTTTTCCATCAAATACGTTGCGTTTAAATATAACAGGTTGTTCCATCCAGGTTCCGGGAGGATTCTCTAACTATTGTCGTATATCCGTCCGTTTTCCTCTAACTGGACACTTCGCCTGCTTTTACGAGAGGAATTCTTTGGGTTTTTTTCTGAAAAGAGACGTTTATTCAGGGACTCTAAAAATGCACACAGTCCGAGGAAGGAGCTGCTTGTGTGAAGAGAAGCTGATCTGGTTCGGCTGACCGCAGTTTTCGCTCCTTCGTCACCCTTAGGTGGTGCTCTTCAAACAGAGCCCGCGCATCAAACGAATGCCCTCACAGTGCTTGCCAGCTGGGCTGCTCGCAGGGTGGCGGTCACCGATTCGCATTGACCTCCCTCGGCCTCCTCTCATGCCTTGTGCCGTCCGCCCGGCGTCCTGAGGTCACATCCCTCAGTGGAAGCCCTGGGGGCAGAAGCTGCAGACCCTCAACAAAGGCACAAACGTTGGCATTCAGAGCACGACGCTCGCCCGCACAGCGGGGAGGACAGGAGCATTTCCAAGACCAGAGAGCTGTGCAAACTTCCCCATGAGTTGCTCTACACTTCATGCTTTCCACGCCACTTTATGACCGTATCGAGCTGCATTTGTCCTCCTGGCTCCACCACAGTTCAAATGCGGCACATTTCCTACTCAAGCAAAACTTATTTCCACCTTATAACTTTTGTGTTGCCGTTCTACATGCCTTTATGATACCCTGCCACTATTACTAGATGATTTTTTTTATGTTGCCGAAGTTCTAATTCAGGCCCTGCTTGACGCAACGTTAAGACGGCGGCCTTGGAAATGCTGGAAAAAATGCACTTAAGCGTTGTCTTAACCATTGCTCTGGAGTGATTTTTCTCAAGAGCCTGGTGATTACAATGTCCATCACAGGCGAGGAAGGTGGGAGTGTTTTTGCGACTCTCAAAGGCCACACAGACGGTGCATTAGGCCGGCATTTTGTGCACTTCACAAGTGAGAACAAAGCCCTATAAAAAGAGTTGGGTTGAGAAAACATTAACTGCATTTCAGTTTGTGCTTTGAAGCTCTCTAATTTCAGGGGCTCTGACAAACCGGGGAGGAGATCCCAGACGTTTTTCCAAACCCCGCTTCTTGCTCCCTGGCTTCATGGTGCTTTCGTCCTAGAGGCCACCCATGACAAGAGCTGCCACCGACCTCTGCCATTAGGGCAATCGGCAGAAGGAAGCTGCGGCCTCACCCAACCCGTGAACTAATGATGCACCTCGGCTATCAGATTGGGTGATTAACGCGGCGGAGGCAAAGTCCTGCCCTCCCTCAGCGATGAACGGCAGAGGTACGGTCCCGACGGGGTGGTTTCCATGGCAACAGATATACACAGATCCACACAAAATTTACTTTCCTGATGGAATCATCCCAGGGACTGTAATTTTCCGAATAACACATCGCTGTTTGCTACAAGGTTGAATACATCTAAGCATTGTTCTCCCGTGAAACTTTATTCACAAGCAGATGATTGTAATAATTTCAGCTATGGAGAGTTTAAATGCAGCAATATTTACGCCAAGCATGCGACTATATTCTTTACTAAACTAACAACTGCAGAAATAATGCGGCCTTAATAAACTACAGCTATCTGACAAAAAAGAGAAAGTGCGCTGCGTTTATTTGCCAGCTCTGTAGATTTAATCTCCATCTCTAGTTGAGGATTAGAGACTTGAAAAATAATCTCCGTGCTGCTATCGATGATCTCTGGGCACCGGCGGCATTTTGATAAAATCGAGTGTTCGTGCGCGCAAGCACACATTCAAAAAAAGGAAAAGAAAATAAAAATAAAAAACGAAGTGAAACGCCCAAAATACCAGATCACGGTGACATAAATCCCAGTTACTGGCACAAATTCATCGGCGCCTTGGGATGGTTTTGAAGCAGTTGAGTCCGAGCCCCGGGGAAGTGTTAGTAAACCTGCGAGTGGAAATTCTGTAGCATAAGCGCAAATTCAATGAAATCAAAGTGCGGCGGAGACCGATGGCAAACAGAGCGTATCGTTTCCTCCTTTCCCCAGCATTGAACTGCAGCGTACAGAAAAATGGCCATGTCAAAGCCAAACCCCAGATAGATCCCTTCACTTTGCATGGTTCCTCCCAGCCTAGTGTTGGTCCAATAAAACCGTGGATTGTGAGCAATAGACACATTTCTCTCAGGGACCCCCAGCAAACCTCACGTTCGCCGGCAACAGAAAATCGACAGCGAGGCTGTTGGCAGGGACCTCGATGCTCAAAAATGTTCTCATTAGCCCTGTTGGCTCTCCTGCCTTCTAGCTAAATTACTACACATCAGGTTTGTTTTACATATGAAAATATTTGGAATAAATAAAGGATGATGGACCCTAAACTGCCATTAAAATAAAAATGAATCACCGCAGACAGACGGAAAGGAGGAACTACTACGAAGAAGCTACGGCGCCATAGCGATGGTTTGCTTTGCACATTGCTTCTTGCGGTCATCTTTTTTCCGCCACTTCTGTTTTCTCAGGACCATTTTTTACGTACAGCAACATAGCACCAGTGTTTGGGGGGCTTCCCATCATCCCTTGTTGAATAGTGGTTATCTTTTGTTCTAATGAAATGCTTTGGTTGTTTTTTTTTTTTTTTTTTTTAAAGAGTGCTGCTGTGCTACTGCAGGATGCTGTTCCATATTGGTTGCCCACTGCAGGCATTTGCACGGTGGGGCTTCATACCCACTTGGTTCATGGTGCTTTTTTGCCCTGCTGGTGCACTGTGCTCACACATGAGAATAAAATTTAAACTTGAACTGAGATATGCAGAGCTGTTTGTTATCACAGTACTATTTTTGGGGAAAATTTGGTCATATACTGTTTTTATCAAAGAAGCACATTAGGCAGACTTATAAAGACTGTATATAAAGTATAAAGTATAGGAAATGTATATATTGTACAAAGATTATTTAACCTGTTCATGGCAGAAGTACAAAATCCAACTGTACAATGGATAAAATACAAATGAATCATTTAAATACTTATGACAGACACCACAGACAAACACCACACAGAAGTGCACATTTAAGAAATCACTGAAGTGAGAAAGAACTAGAAAACTGACCAAAATCATAAAGCAATAAAAATGTAATATAGTTTATGGCATTTTAATAACCTTATGGGCCACAACTGTTAAAATAATTTTCTTGTTTTCTGCTCCTACATACAGTATGTGTGCAGAATTTAGAAATCGGGTAATTTACCGTAAAGCGGTGTAAGTTTCCATGTGGAAGGTGTGAGGGGATTAAATGAGGGGACAGCGACGTGTGTGATACGTTGGGCAGCTGGGCAGATGTTTGTCATGCATTGGAAGGAGGGTGCATAGACGGGACAGAACCCCCATGGATCCCCACCTCATCCTGCAAGCATCTCACACAGGTGATCTTCAACACAAGAAGCAGCCCACATTGGTTCATTAGGTACTCAGCAGAGCTTCAACTTGAGGCCGTCATGAAGGAAGTTGACCGTGTCGAGGTGGTTTAAACGTGTTATTGACCACCTGAAGCGGACCGGTCAGCACAAAGTGAGGTACACGGACACAGGTCACCTGAAAGGTGAGATTAATTGCCGTTGAAGCTCTGCAGGCTTGAAAACCCATTGGTGGGGCTCTGGCTGAAAGAGTCTGAGTGATGTTGCTGGTTTATATTTATAAAGAATTTGGTTAACAGTTTGATGAGGAAACAAGGAAAATCGTCTTCTCAGCTTTTCTGCAACAGTTTCCAGAAATGTAGGACACCTGTGGGTTGTTTTGGTTTTACTCTACTAGCCACTTCTACAGGTGTTGCCCATCTGCACTCAAATGTTTCACTGGTACTTGTGCCATTTTGGAGCTCTCTCAGGTTGACCAGTATTAGATTTCTAAAGTATGAAATAAAAAGAGTCGGGTTGAGAAAACATTAACTGCATTTCAGTTTGTGCTTTGAAGCTCTCTAATTTCAGGGGCTCTGACAAACCGGGGAGGAGATCCCAGACGTTCTTCCAAACCCGCTTCTTACTCCCTGGCTTCATGGTGCTTTCGCCCTAGATGCCACCCATGACAAGAGCTGACATCACTGTTTGCTACAAGGCTGAATACATCTAAACATTGTTCTCCCGTGAAACTTTATTCACAAGCAGATGATTGTAATAATTTCAGCTATGGAGAGTTTAAATGCAGCAATATTTACGCCAAGCATGCGACTATGTTCTTTACTAAACTAACAACTGTAGAAATAATGCGGCCTTAATAAACTACGGCTATCTGACAAAAAAAGAGAAAGTGCGCTGCGTTTATTTGTCAGCTCTGTAGATTTAATCTCCATCTCTAGTTGAGGATTAGAGACTTGAAAAATAGTCTCTGCGCTAGATTCCCTGTGAAAGAGTCCCTGTTCAAGGTTTGCAGCTTTGAGTACAAAATCACAGCATCCTCTTCTGGGGAATGTACCTGAGCACAGCCATCTTGAGCAGGTAAACCAGTTCAACTTTTAAAGCACTTCCAAAAAAATAAAGATATTGCTGCAAGTAAGGTGTAAGGTGTCAGTCATCTAAACATGTGATTTCAGAACTCTGCTCTCATGTCCTTAAGACTGAATTGTGTCAGTGAAGCACACCTGTTCACACAAGCAGATACGTGTTACTGTAAGTTACTGTAAGCTCCAGTATGGAAGTCGCTTTGGACCATAGCGACTGCCTGGAAAGTTTACAGGTTTAAAATGAGGCTACAAACGTACCGCGACGTTCGATAAATCATTCACTGGTGCACGGCTGCACAGCTGCTCTGCGTCCTCGATTTTTCCACAGTGCCCCATACAGAGGCAGCGAGGAGTACAGGTGTGTTCCTCGGCCTTGGCTGCACCCTCTTGAGATTTAAACTGTGCGATTTCGGTCTGCCACACAGCTTCCGCAGGAATAATAAAGAATTTGCATGTTAACCTTTCTGAAGCCCCCATCCGCCGCGACGCGGATTATCGCCTTCATCCGCTGCGTGTTTTAATGAGATATGATCTGTGCAAATGAGACGAGGTCAGGAGGCCCGGTTATCGGAAGCAGGGAATGGCCCGCAACAGCCGAATTTCCACCCGTTTGTCAGCGCTCCATAGTCGGCCGGACACGACCACATTCTGCATTTTTCCCGCCGTTTTGAAGGCCGCGCCATCCTTCATGGAAGAGTTCCCGGCAAACATCTCGCAGATTCTAACGGATGTTTCGACGGATAAGCGATGTTTTCTAATCCGCGTGGCTTCACGCACCTGTTCCATTAAGGGTTCGAAAATCATTCAATAAAATGTGCTTTTCAGAAGCACATTTATCATCCTATCACTTTGCTCACCACGGTAAATTGGTATTTTCTTGCACGGGTGACCAACAATCAATCTGCAATAATTGGACACTTGGAATGCATGGGACTCTAACTATTTTATAATAAAACGCACTTGTTTCATACAGTATGTAAATGTCACAGCTACCTGGTTTCGGCCTTAACAAGAAGGGGCAACAATACCACGGTTTTCATTTATTTAAGAAATGAGATTGTAAAAGATCAAAGACAGCAAAGCTTTTGTTTCCGCAAAGTACAGCCGCACCCCCCCTTGATTTAATAGCAAACCTGAAATAGAAAACAATAAATTATGACTACGATTTATTGTATTATTATTTTACTTCTTTGATTGCTCTTAAACCACTGTAAATTATTTCATCAAACACTTAGCTGTTTGTCTTGAATTAAATATGCATACATTTGAAAGAGAATATTCTTTGAAATTATTATTATGAAGAAACAACCTATGTACTGTGGTCAGAAAAGAGAATTAACTGCTTGTTGATATATAGTAAGTTTTATTATAGAGATATTTTATTATATGTACGCATTACATTTTTTTAACAGATGTGGCCTCCAAATTGTCATAATTTAGAATGAATTGAAAGTATTTTTGTTAAGTTATTGCTTATAGCGCTTTAATAAAAGTGAGCATTTCGTTAACCTACGGATATCCGCGTGTTAACACAACCCAAATTTCATTAAAAAATAATTTTTAAACAATAATGCTAATCCATGGGCGCTCAATCATTCCAGTTATGCTACGGAGGAAAGGGGACAGAAAGCTGGTTTATATTTGCTTATTTAAAATGTTAAAACACAGGCAGCTGTACGGCAATATGCAGGTATAAACTGGCACATGAGAGAATAAATATTTGCGGTTTACTCAGTGCGGTAATTAAACTTCTTCTTGCCGATATCCATGAAGTGTTTGAACGTGCTTCAGCAAACAAGCAGTCTTAAGCAGTGTGTATTCTGGTTGATGGATTAAACTAATATAATAACTTCTTATACTAATAACAGCAGCATTCGATAAACACAAGCTTACAGTACATTAAATGATCATTTTAATGTAGAGGTATGAATAATACATTAAGGCGACCTTATAAAAAGCATTTTATTGCTTTGCTCCTCATCCAAGCGTCTACTAAATTATTTGAATGAGTTCTTAGAAATGTTCCATCTTGCTAAATTCCAGCCTTGTCTTTAAAGTGCGGGGAGATGAGTTTAGTATGAGGTGATTTAATAAAAATACTATACCGTATAAATCTGCAATAGATTGGTGGTGGTGTCCAGGGTGAACCCTGTCTCATGCCCTGTGCTTCCAGGATAGGCTCTGGACCACCGTGACCCTGCACTAGACAAGGGCTCAATAATAATGGATGGATGAATTTTAACAGTGCAAAGTGTTAAAGCGTGAGCTTTTAAGTTGTCTTAGATGAAAGTATCTCCTGGGCATCCATGTCAGGGCCGCAGAAGAACAGTCGCTGTATAATGTGATAACAACTGATAGGGATCTCAGTACAGGAACGCAAATATATAATCGGCTGCCCCCCCTGAGCTCTGGATTCTTATGACTCAGTGTTAATGTCATTTGAATGCCAGAGGCAAGACATTGTTAGCTGGGAAGTGACAATCTCTTTTTATAAATCCCATAGCTGGGCACTGTTATTCGATAGCTGCTTGATCCGCGGAGCATTTTAACCAGGTTCGTCTGGAAAATGTGTCAGTTTTCTGGGGGCAGAGGGACCGTCAGTGACCCCGAGGGGTGACGCACGTCTGAGCGTTGTGCTCATGTAAAGTGGATCCGCGCGGGTTTGTCACGGATCTCGTTCACACATTTCGACCTTTGACCCTCCCCCATGCCACGGCTCCCATGCTCGTGCGGTACTGCCAAGTAACCACACAAGCTGTGATTTCACATTATCACCGCTATCATTGTTTTATTTTGCATTTACTTAGCCAGTGCTTTTATTCCAAGTGACTTACTTTGTTAGGTTTATGTACTATGCCATGTACTCTGATTTACACAACTGGGTGATTTTTCCTGCATCTGTTCAGGGTAAATATCTCGAGCAGAGCTACTACAACAGGAGGTGGGATTGGAACCCAGGACCTTCCCTTTGCAGGGATACAGCTATAAAAAAAAACACTACTGCACCTATTGTCCTTTCTAGGCAATGTGCTATTATTCAGTAAAAAATCACTAACATTCACTGGTTTAAAATTTGCCAGAAAGACACAGGTTTCTTTTCCTGTATTTCTAAGCTGTGCACCATTTACTTTTATGTAAACTTCCAGGTCTTCACATGGGCATTCAATGTGAGGTCCAAGCCCCCCCGCCCAACTGAGATGTAATTTATGCTCTCCCTTCCACTATTCCACGCAGATTACTGTGCTATCCTCCGAATTTTGATATGAGACCTATGCCCATGGGTTTATATTTAAACTATATAAAAATATAAATGTATTTTAGATGTACTGTATATAATAAAATCTTCTTCTTTCATGTTGGGGGTAAAAAAAACTTTTCCCTGCTCTCTCCTGTAAAAACCATGGAATTTCACCTGGATGAAAAAGACATGAGAAAACTATTTCTCCTTTTTTAAATTTCAGAAAAGTGTGGCAGAGTAGCTGGCGTGGGATGTGGGAAGGTTTAGACCTGCTCTGAATGTTTGTTTTGCTTATTTTATTACATTTAAGAGCGTTATTATTCTAAATTTGAAGGGGGATACAAAAAGTTCCAAGGAAGGACTTCAAATCTTCTTGCTTCTTCTGACCAACCTTCAAATGACCTCTAAGAAGTTCAAATAATATTCTTAAATATTTTCAACCCCGTTCAATCACCTTAGAAGCCCTTGCTGTAAACTGGACAGCTCAGACTCATTGTTCTCCATAGTTAAGTTTTGGAAAATGTGAACAGCATTTTAACAACATACTGCAGAATGGCTCAAAGACATTTCTAAGCTCTAAATGTTTCCCAGTTTATTTTTTAACTGTGCTTCTTCACGTCATCCTCTGCTCTCAGAGGAGAATTGCCCTAATGTCTATTTTAGAAAATCCAACACTCTTCCACAGTGTTTAAAGCTCATATATTTTGTTCCTGAAAGTTGGTGAATGCTGCACAGTTATAGGATGAATCGGTCAGCAGTTTATGTTGAACGGGAGTTTGAAGATGAACAATGTGTACGTATATTTCCATTTTAAATTGGTTTTAATGTGGCCAAGTTAACTAAAGCATTCACCTCAACAGGGTTTCTTTGACATTAATGTTTATTTTAAACAACATAACCTGAGTCACAATGAATGTCGCTATTATTCGTGTTTTATTGACTGAGAATTAGAGGTCAAAGAGATTTGGATTTACAAACAAATCGAGTTACAAGCAGACATCTTGCCCAACTGTGCATCTAGGCTGAGGCTCCAAGGCGGTTCCATTCCTTTAATAAGATGTTGGTTTTGCTTGTTGTAACAGGTGTTTGCACCACCTGAACATGGACATTGACCTTCTGCTGAGCCGAAAAGTGGCTTCCTGCTCCATTTGTGCTGCACCGGAGCGCACCTCCCACCTGTGCTCCATGATTGATTTCCAACCTACTTCCAGCTTAGTACTTGCAGTTTACCCCACAGCTGCAGTTGCCGTGGCAATATTTGGGATGCGTATGCCCACTGTGACCTCGGTGCCTCCCAATGCTCCTGCACTACCATCAGAGCTCTCTGATCTCCCCAGGGTTCCTGCTCATCGTCTTGTACTCAAAAATGTTTCAGGCTCTGCTCTCAGAGGAGAATTGCCCTAACGTCCCATTACCTGCACAATCTCTATCCCTGTCCTGCTGGAAATAGCTCGGCACGCCCTCCGCTCAGAGCGAGCAGCCTGCAAGTCCCTGCTGCAGTCCGCCACCCCCACCTCGGATCGGCTGGATCACCTCTTCAGGTCCTGGTGGTCTCACGGTGGCTTTCAATGCCCATTTTATCATCACTTCCCAATCACAAGAACAAGAGGCACAATCACTAACTTTTGCGTTCCATGCTCCCGCAAGCTGCCGGCTTTTAGGTGCCGCACAATCGCCAATCTGCAAACAAATACCCCCCAAGGAGGGAGTCTCCTTCATCGGTAACCCCATCCGTCACTCCCTGGAAAGCCCATTTCCGCTGAAATTTCAACTCCCGCACGCAAACCGATCCTACAGAACAGCAGATAGCGGAATAAGTATATTCACCTCTAAATGCAGCTGAGCCGCTCCTAAGGGGTAAATTAACTTCCTCCATCAGGTCTTACAAACATATTTTCAGTTTTGTACTTCAAATTCATGAGAGAAACACAAGATGCTAACACATGACTCATCCCAAACTTATGCTTTACTTATACCCTTCCAGATTATCTCCAAAAATCTTGCACCTTAGGCACTGAGCACAGTATCTTCAATAACTTTGCACCACATAAGCAGTGGTAACATTACATAGTCAATATTCTTGTGCTGAAGATGCTAAATAGGATAACTCCAGTAGCGTTATTATTATTATTGTATATACATTCAGCTAACAGTTTTCTGCAAAATAACTTAGCGATTTACCAGTTTTTACAGATGAACAACTTCCAGCAGAGAAATTGAGGGTAAGTTCCCTCCTCATAAGTACAACAGCAGGATCGGGAATAAAATCCTTAGGTCCCAGATTCTGAGGTGGAGGATTTCACCATTAAGCCGACCGTGTTGTACCACAGCTGTTAAATGGAACTCGATCCATAAACATGTATCATAGATGTTGACGATCCTATTTCGACGTATTTTGTACCGTAGATGCTGAAGGCTTTGTCTCCACTAATTTCGTACAGTGGATGTTCAGCTCTGTTGAGCTCCACTGCATGCTAAGTAGACACTGGAACAAATCCCCAAGGCAGGGGACAAAAACACACTGTGTTAGTGGCCAACCTGAGGTCACTGGACGGTCATATTCTTAATCATCTCTTCCGCTATCTACTGGAATCGTCCCTGAACAGCGGACTGGCGATCCTCGCATCCTGACAGACGAGAGTCAGGAACTCCGCGTGACTATTTAGTGTCTCGGTTGCTAATGCCTCACATGAACACAACCACAAACTGCTCGAGGCAGAGCTGAAAGCTGCAGATGAATTACAGGATGGCGGACACACACCCAGTCATATATATGTCCAATTAAGCCACATCAGCAGTTAGCGCTGACTTTATGAAGGCAATGCACATCCATCCCCCTGCCCAGGATCCACACAGTATTAGGCCAGCAACTTCATTACTTCCATAGTCTCGTCATCCAGCAACCCAGGAAGATGCACGGAACCTCACCAAACTGTAAACGGCTCTCCGAAGGCAGTTGCTCTTCGGTAGAAGTGTCAAGCAATACCGTGAAAGAAGTTTGGAAGCCGATGACCATTCCGGTATTGTCGATTCTCATACATAAAGGAGTGGCAGTGAAGAGCAAAGATGTTTGGAGGATTTTTACATTTTACAAACATCCTCATACTTATAACCAAGTAACTGCATTATACAGAGATGGGCATGTTAATAATCATGCAAAGAGAGTCAGTTTGACACTTGTTTCCCTTCCTGGGCCCAGTGGGTTTTTGGCTTGCAGAAACTGTACTGCGTGGGCAGCCATGGATCAGAGGTCGCTCATGGGTCAGCAGTCTTGTTCACTTGGTCAGCTGCTGTCTTCTCATTCAGCTGCAAGCCAAAGATCATCAAAATAAATTCTTAAACAGGTCCTCAAATTTTCTATCTTTGCAATAAACTCCAAATTGTAAACACCATTCGGTGCTTTCAGAAATGCAGCTTCAATGGGAGCTTAAGCTTTAATAGATGTTGCCCAAAATGTAGTTGCGCTGGGTTCAAGTTGGCATTTTAGCTGTTCCAAAGCTTTAATTTTGTCTCTTTTGAATTCAGATGTAGAGTCAGTTGGCAATTTTGGATCATTGTCTTAATCCATAACTCAATTATACTTTAGCTTCAGATCAGAGTTTTCTGGTAAACTGCAAAATTCATGGTTCCTTCAATAATGGAAAGGCACCCAGATCCTGAGGCAGCAAAGCATCCCCACAACATCACACTAACACCACCATGTTTCACTGCTCATATGATATTCTTACTGCGGAATGGTTGGATTTGTTTTACACCAGACAGAAGAGCACCCTGTCCACCAAAGAGTTCCCCTTTTGACTTGTCTGTCCAAAGAACATTATTCCAAAATGCTTGAGAATCATCCAGATGTTTTTTGCAAATGTGAGATGAATACTGATGTTACTATTAGATAACAGTGTTTTCCGCCTTGTTTCTCATGACTCCCGTTTTAGCTGACTCTCTTTCTGATTTTTGGAGTCATGAACATTAATCTTAGCTGAGGGTAGGGGCTTGCTGTTCTTTGAAGGTTCTTCTGGAAATTTCTGTGACTTCCCAGACAAGCTGTTTCTGCATCCTTGTGATTTTGGCAGGCTAGATACTCCTGGGAAGATTCACCACTCTTCTCAATTTGGAAAAAATGACTTCCTCTATGGTTCAATTCTTCTGGAATTTCCTGTGATTGTGACAGAGCATCCTTGCAGAAACTTTGTGGTGACTACTTCACTCTCATGGCCAGATCCTATATATACTGAGGTTTAGATTCAACAAGGCTGGCTACAGTCAAGCGTACAACATGTGTGTTGAATCAGCTGAATCTAATAATCAGTTGAATTATCAATAAAATTTGGCGAATTGGTCACTTTTTCCCATGGGTGACATGGGTGCTGCTTTGTTTAGGTTCTCAGTGTCTACTATTATATTTTGTCTAAACTTGTGAAACCGTTCAGTGTGACATAGATGCTGAAATTGGGAAAACTGGAAATGGGGTAAATACTTTTTCACTGTGCGCAACTACACACACAGAGACAAGCAGATTTACTGTATCTATAATCTGCTCTTCTGTGGAAATGATTTTTATAACACACGATTTCTCATCTTTCCTGGTTATATTGTCCAAACACATTGCAAGCAGAGTTCATTTCCTGCATCCTTCTCTAAGTCATTTCCCTCACTGTTGTTTTTTACGCCCAGCATTTCCTTTGCCATGGTGACACAGCGGTGGTCCCTTGGAGACAGAGAACGTGGCAGGAGCTATCCAAGTAGTTATCTATTCTCAGGGAAAAAAATAAACTCTGACTTAGGGTCACACTTTTTTGCAGTTTATGGTACATATGTACCAGCAAATTGCAGAAGAGAAGCATTTAAAACTTTCAAAGAATTATGTCAGTGTTAAAACAATGGTAACGGCTGTGGGAATAAAGAACAGGGATAG
Source organism: Heterotis niloticus (assembly GCA_018136845.1). NCBI lineage: Eukaryota > Metazoa > Chordata > Actinopteri > Osteoglossiformes > Osteoglossidae > Heterotis > Heterotis niloticus. The sequence goes on along the minus strand of CM030906.1, from coordinate 4,809,650 downwards.
CCAAAAAAGCAGCGCGTTTCAGATCCTTGGTGTTGTTCTCACTGTTAGGACAAATGCTGTTATTGCGAATCTGTTGTAGGAAAACTGTCAATTTCCCAAAATATTAAATCCAGCACAAATCACTTAATGGGCAAGACGCTATATCTGTGTATACAGTACAACCCTGAACTTGAGAGAACCCACTCATGGATCCATTTAAAATCCACTTCCAGAAGACAGAATTAAAAAGAAATGGCAGAAAATACACAAAGAATTATCATATTTCCATCTAAATATGTTCTAACAGGATTCCTTTTAAAAAGCACTTTGCTGTTCTTTAATAGATACTTGAAATACATCATGGCAAACTGGACTCTTAAAAGCATGCAGCCACAACAAGAGCAGTTTTACTACATCCTACACTTGACCACACGCAGTCCAGAGTGAACTGCGACGAATAATAAGCCGCATACAAAAAAAGGAAAAAGGCAGCAAGGTAATGATAAAATATCATCACGGCATCTTTCAGACTAAAATGCTTTCCAAAAACGTAATAATAAATTGAGCTGAGGAAATAAACAAGTCTGAGGTCATTGTTTTTCACATTTCTAGGATGAAAATTTTCATTTGGAAGATTATTTAACGCAAAGCAACGCACGGAGGAGTGGCAACACCTCTCTGGCCTGAGATTTTACATGCATGCTGTCACAGCTGGGTGTTACTGTAGTAAACATGGGTACTTTTCACAGCTTTACAAACAGCGTTGGCCCTCATAACCTCGTATTTCTTGTCCCTCTGCAGCCACTGCACTGCCTGCGGTGTGAATGAAGGTAACTGGTTATGAAGGACTAATGGTCTAGCCGGTCGCGAGCCATAACATTGAAGATTATGTTGCAGCCACTTTCTGCAAGGTCTCACCGAACTGGCCACCCTCCAGACTGTCATAAACCTTCCGGAACCGAGTCACAGCCGGAGGATCCGTTGCATTCGGGGGATTAGCCAATGCTTTGCATACTTAGAGCCAAGAGCAGACAAACAAGGTGTAAACACGCGGCGTACAGAGGATGACATCACGGCGAGAGCACACGAGCTCACCGGGCCGCAAGCCGGAACACAAACTGCATCGCGCTGGAACTCCGGGGGGCCCGCAGTCATTCGCTTACAAGCGCATGAACACATGAGGCCCATGCTGCGTTCCTCATAAATCACAGCGCTACCGGGATCCACTGGTAAAAGCCATTAATCTACCCTCGGCCTGGGTTCTGATGAAAATTTGATCCCTTTACAATCTTTATTTATCACAAACATCTGACTGCCATAGGACACCCATGCAGGACGGAATTGAGATCCCCCAAGCCAGGCATCTAAACACATATAATTCGCGATCATCCTTTTTGTTGAAGTTTACATTTCATTCAAAGTTTGTACTTCTGTCGTATGGGCGAGCATGCACTCAAACACACACACACACACACACACACACACACACACACACACAAGAGTGGCATCATTTCAAGTATATGAGGTTTGTAGACCATACATTTCAAAAATAAGTGTAAAATTTGTGATAATGACAAGAAATGAAGCTGGATAAAAAGTGTAATAATGTTAGGCGATCATCTGTGTTTTATATTTGCTTTATAAACAATTATAATGCCCTCTCCCCCGCCCCAGTGGGAACACCAAAAACTGAAAGGCGTCAGAAACACTGCAAGGCCTAACACCTCACACCTTTCTCCATGGCAGTTTGCAGCAGTTTCCCCATTTAAAACTTTTTTCTTCCTGAAGTTATTCAGGGTAAGTACCTTGCTCAAGGGTACTACAGCGAGAGCAGGGATTCAACCCAAGGACCTAGTGAATAGAAGGCAACAGCTATAACTGATGCAATCCCAGTTGACCATATAAAAAAGCATATTATTTGAATAGTAAAATACCGTTCCAGCACTTTTGTCAGTCTTACGGCGCTGGCCCACAGCGCCGGTCAAAGAAATTCTGCACATCTCTTTAAGCATTCAGCAGGGCTCAGAGAGCGTATTCAGGCTTTCGCACACATTACCCACGTTTCACCGGAATTTGAAGCGAAAGCAAAAGAAAACCTACCAGAAAGACCCACATATATTAAAAAATCCAAACTTAAGTATCATTTGTATTTTACATAATGATTCATTTGGGATTATGGTGTGAGCAGCTTCATTTATACATAAACAAAATGGCCAACTTTGCATTTTTTCCCCCAAATTGGCTACTGTCCTTGACTGAAAATGCACTGAAATATCTAGTTGTTTCACTCACAGGTTTGGCTTGTGTAGGAGGAACAATCATTAGCGAATTGCTGAGCAAGATTTAGCATAGCGATATTAACAAGGCAATTCGGAACAACCAATCGAGTAGAAAGGCTGAAAAAAGTGATCTTTAAGTCTGATTACCGCTCGGGGTTGCTGAGCAGGATCGATCGGCGACCATTGCGGTACAGTTTATATTGTAAGAAGTCCTCATAAATAGGCTGGGGAACAACTTGTCAAGATGAACTGTACACAAACACAAGTGTGTAGAATCCTCCAAACATGCTTGGGGTGTGTTTCTGTTTCCAAATTGTTTGGCTGGCATACTTGAGTCGCGACATTGAGGAGCGATGAGATGGTTGCTAGTTTGAGTCGCAGCCCAGGAATGGCTGTACTCTGGTATTCTTGAATAGGCTTCTCATCCTGAGCTGCTGAAGAACAACATATACATAAGGAACTAAGTGGGTAAAGTTGTAATTTTCCCTGGGCAAGAGTGTCAGCTTAACAGCTAAACAAGTATTAGTGCCCTAAGTGTACTTTTCAGCTGTGGTAAAGTGCGTCCTGACACCAGGCCCGCCTACACGGTACTTAACCTGATCAAAGTACATTGGGTGGAGGTGGGCATGAATTCATCTTGGCTGCGGAGGAAAAAGCACTGTTGTGCGATTTTCCTTTATTATATTTCAAAGTTTCATTCATTTGTGTCTCATTTGAGAATGCTGGTATAAATATGGGGCAGTCAGACATCACCGCCAAAAGCTCAAACCGGTTTTTTCGTTAACCAAGGTGCTTATGTAACGCTTAACAGAATAGTGTTCGGAAGCTTACCTTTCACCAATTTTAATCAGTTTAAAAAAAAAAGGAAAAAAAAAAAGATCTGAACGTGTAAGGTAAAGCAAAACTCATGAAATCTGACATAAATCCTCAAAGTAATGTCTCCGACAAATAATGTCTGTTAAAAAATGGATGAGCGACTTCCTCTAATGAATAAAACACCTCCCACTGCATTGCTGACATAAATTATGGAAATATTTTCATTGACCTTTGACCTTTCCTTGCTGACAACTGCGAATCACAGCTTGGCACCAGGGCTGAATTACAATGGGGTACCAGGGTCCAAGAGGAGCCCTTCTCTCGAGCAGTCTCCATTCCTCTTCTCCTCATCCCTCACCATGGCAACGTTGCAAACCGGTCCAAATCTGTTGTGACCGATCCTAAGAAACCCTAATGTAGTTACCGTCCCCACAAACTCCTGGCAGGCGGGCAACCAATCACAGACCATCCTCAGCCTCCGGTTTTTCCAGACTCTAACTGATCATTTTCTTCCTAATGTTCTAGGCCTGGTCTCATGCTGGTCGATCAATGTCACTGAAAGCAGGAAAGTGTCGCTTCTTTAAGAAAAAAAAAACAGCAGGGAAGAACCAAGAAAACTAAAACGAAGAGTTTTTGAGTGGGTGGAGAAATAGTCAGCTCTTCTATTGTGTCCCAGTGTATCGCATTTCAGAGGTATCACCAAGACAAATATTTCAGCGGGATCAGATCCTCTCTGAGGTCTTTGGCACTCATGCTGAACTGAGCTACTTCACTGACCACAACATGGATCCCCAAATCTGCCGTCCAACGACGGCCCTTCAATATACTTGTTTATATTTAAACATTTCTTGCAGCTTGTATGTGATGCTGGAACAGGTCCAGCAGACTACCACAGTGGCTCTCCCACTGACAGCAAAATCAATGTGTCATCATATTCTGCATGATACAATAAATTTCTTTATACTGACTTTCAAAATTGCCCAATGCTTGTTTTTTTAAACCGGTTTTGATAAACACGAGTTAACTACTATGCTGTTCACCGGCCTCTCTTCTTCTGGTCTGTGGTGTACATCGCATTAAATGCTGCATCGAGCAAATCTGCGTGCCAGGTCTCTACTTGTGATCAGATTCCATAGCATCCAAGCAGAGTCACACACAAAATAAACAGGCCCTCTGTTGAAATCCACTGTAAAAGTCAAATTAAGAAGAAAAGTGGCAAAATAATGTTTGACAAACTTGAATACGACAAAATAAAATGTTTGCTGTATCAGAAAATAAGAGTTTTGTTTTACTCGGTTACGGTTACCCTAATTTCCGTATCAATTAATCTCTCATTCAGTCGAGATGCTTGAATCCCTTCAAAACCTGCAAGTCAAAGACTGTTGGCTTGAACATTTATGAGTACGTTAAATATATGGTGCAGTACAGCTTAGACTGGAAACAGCCCTGCTTTTCTGTGCTATATGTATGTTACGTGGAGCTGGAAAATTCATCAGCGTCATGTACGCGTGCTGTGCGTGTGATTTCCTGCTTCTCCAAATGTTGTCAAGGACAAAATTTCACTGTCGTAGGTAGCCATTTATGAGTTTAAAGAACTTCACTACAAAAAGACCTCAGTGAGTGTGAGAAATACCTTTGTGTCTAATTTGAAATCTGGCTCAAAAAACCAAGCTGTGCATAAAAAACAAACAGAAAAACACAGACTGAGCTTTTTATTGAAATAGCTGTAGATATAGATATACAGAGTAGCCTCGAGGAGCTGCTATAAAATGTAGCTGACCTGCAGCCTCTCATCTATACTTTGACTGTTCACATTCAGATCATTGAGCTTCTGGACAGTTGCAAAAAAGAAATGTCAAATTATTATAGATTGTGTCCCCCTCAAATAAAACGAATGCATGAAATCTTTATTACCCACAAGCCTCCGGTACTGGGGTACGACAGCTTTCGGACAGCTTCCCTTTCTCGCCGCACTAAGGCAGATGTGACGGGGTTGCTCCGCTCCGCAAGTTGGCTGCCGCCTGTCATGTTCGGGTCGGCCCCCGATTACAGAAGGGTTTGATCAAAGTGCTTGAAGCAGAAGTGGGGGCGGCAGGGCTTAATTTCCCACCGAGTGAAGATTAATTGCCTCACCCTCCTATAACCCCACCATGCCAGAATGCCAGAACGCCAGAACCACCCCTCCTCCCATAGATATATATACACTCTTGTTTAGGGTGGGCTGAGGGTGCCCGAATCTTTTGCTGACTCGAGCAAGACGGACAGCTCCTGAACTTCCCACAATCAGGAAGATGAAATAAATGGGAGGCTTCAGGATTCCATTCCATATGTTCCCCCAAGATAAATGATGGCACAGATAAAAGGTGGGTGTGGGGAGAACTGCACCAAACCTGTTTCTGATACAGCAGGTAGGGGATCAAAAAAAAAGGAAAAAAAAGGGAAGCTTAAGGAGGGAATGTGCGGCGGATTCGAGAAATGCTTGCTCAGAATCCCCCTGTGTCTTTTTTTTAATCAAGGTGTTGCCGGCGTTTCTTATCTGCTCCTCAAAATGACTGCAGACACACGTGATGGGTTCATTCCACAGTGCTGGGGAATATCATGCTAGCGATCGCATGCCAACAGAGGCTCCCTCGGGTACCTTTCCAACCTCAAAACGCAGCCCTTCATCGCCTCCATCTTCATCATCTCCTATCTGCGCAACAGGGTGGCATTTTGGTCTCAGAAATGAATTTATCTTTAACATTATATTTGAAAATGCAACCGGGGATCCTGTAAACTGCTTCTTTCAAGGCCTCGAGAGATGACAAATACCTACAGACCTTTTTAGGATTGTGATCCACAGAAGCTTTGAAGGTCAGACCAAGACATATATATAAGGAGGCATCTCCCACAATCCACCTGGACGTAGGAAGGATTATGGAATTATCATAATCCCCATGGAAATTTAAGCACGAGAGCACAATGTCAACAGCAGCAGGGAAGCCATGGGGAGACAACAGAAGGTAGTTAGTCTCAGTCAAATGAGACTTTATAGGCACCACACTACCAGCTACAGCCAACAGGGGCAACCTGTCTAAAAATACTTTCAGATGAAGATGTACAGCAACCACGATGCTTTTCTCACAGTCCTCTCACTAAAGATTAGCCACAACCCAGCCAGATCACCACTTTCAACTCAAAGACAACATAAATAGGAAGGATATCTTGACAAGTTATATCCTCAGCCTGTTCTACAGAAACCCAACAGCATATTGCTTGTACCTGTTTGTGAGAACACGATGACTTGTGATAAATAACAGTTTTGCAAGTTTCCTTTGGACTACTTTGGCGCTCCACTGGTGGGTATCCATTCAAATTACATTCGCTCTGCATCCCAACCCATCTTCTCCACCCCCCGCACACATACACTTATGGAAGCCTTCAAGATTTTGTTTTTCCACCTGTTGCTACCTGGCCATCAGGCCTGGTACAGAAACTTACAGTGCAGCCTACTCTAGCCTTCACCATGTATGCCAACCTTGTCTAAAAAGGACCATCCTGCTGGAGGAAACAAGAAACTTTCTGTTTGGCTGTTCAAACACATATGTTTAATTCACAGCTCCCATAGAAGCTCATTATTCTATTCCTCGGGTAGGAGGACTCGGGTAGGAGGACTCAGGAAGGAGGACGTGGCTTCCATTTTTTTGACCCCACCAACCTGAACTTCCCCTTTCACACCCTCAGTTAACCATATGAGGCCTTGCTGTTACATCAAAAAACTGTAATAACTGATCGACTGTTTATGTCAGGGAAAGGTTTTTCTGTATGCAGCATCCGTGTACATATTTAATGTGTTGTGGTACTGCCCTATTCCCAAATTTACTCATTAGGAAAAGCTGGAGTGAAAGGTTACCTCTTATGGGCCTCATTACATGTTCTCTCATGCTCTTGCTGGATGAGGACTGTATTCTCCATATCTGATTTTAGCTTCAGTCTCTCTTCCTACACTTTTATTTAAAGCAGCTGATCCTTTTTTTTTGTAGTGATTGAAGAGGCCTTAGCCTGTCGATTGTGTGCTTAGGGTCAGTTCTCCCACAGAGTCCTCCCTAGTAGAAGCACTTTGCTGATGTCAAACCCCATGTTTGGCAACCCTACCGGAGGTCAGTAAGATCAATCTGCTCCATACACCCTTTACTAAGGCAATCAATGAAGTTTTAGCGGAAGACCAATGCAGAGGTGTTTGTAGGGGTCACGTTGGAGGCCTTGGCCTATTTGTCATTTGGTCCGAGTTATTTCCCCTGGCGTGGAAACTTTGTTTTTGAATCTCCCTATAGATTGTCTTCATGCATGCAGAAAAGCAAAAGTTACAGATATGCATATTGTATATATGGATAAATGCACAATTAAGTATAAAATGTATTAGATAATACATTAGGTCAAGTCGGTTAAAAATCCAGCCCTTCTGGCACGTATTATAAACTTGCTCATTCATACAAATATACACTGTATAGCCAAACATTTGTAGACCCCCCCTTCTAATGACTGAGTTGAGCTGTTTCAGCTGCACCCACATAGCATAGAAACACATTCTAGACAACTGTGTGCTTCCAGCTTTGTGGCCACAGTTTGGGGGAGAAGCTCCTTTTCTGCTCCGGCATGACTGCCCCCCACGCACAACGTGAGCTCCGGGGAACCACTCCATATTAATGCCAAAGGGTTTGGAAAGGGAGGTTCAACAAGCACATATAGGTGTGATGCACAGGTGTCCACACATTTTTGGCCATACAGCGTACTTACATGTATACAGTGCTACCCAAAAAATGTCATACACAACCTGAAGGAAGTACCAGATATAAAAGCAATTAAAGAACTCACTTTGACACAAAATGTCATGAGTTTAAAGCCCATGAAAAGGATTGCTCTTCTGTCCTTGAACAAGGTCTCCAGCTGGAATGGATGCAGCAAATCCAGGTATTTAAAAGTGGGAAAAGAATAAAACGGAGAGCAGTGGAAGTGAGCACAGATGAAGGCATCCGCTGAGAGAATAAATAAGCATGACGGTTTAACACTGATTGTCCACAAATGGTTCTTTGGCACCGTAATCTCGGGAGTTCTTCTCCAGCATAATGTGGCCCGTCAGGGAGACGAGTGCAAGTAAGACGGGTTAAATCCTGCAATAATTGTCGGAAGAGGAGAGAAACTGTTCGGGCAGAATAAACACCTGCCGACACGGTCACCCCCCGAGAGCATGCCTGTGGAACCTTAATCCCTCTCCTTCTATAAGGGTCAGGAGCCAGACGTCAAATCAAGCTTTTTCTGCCTGAAACCAAAAAAAATCTACTTTATTTTATATCGCTGCGCTGATTTCCTTCCGAAAATTACAGCATCATTCCACTGAAATGTCAAAATCGCACCGGTTCTGATCAACTTTGAAACTGCAGAAGGGATGTCCGCTAAGGTTATTTGATTTGGCGTGTGTCGTGGGCAGCACGGAAACCATATGGGGGCAGCATCTGGTGTTTCACGTGTATGAAAGTTGCCTGACTTCATTACCGGTTCAGTCAGAATGGTGATAAATGGACCGGACGACACACAGCGTCTGGAGCACACAAGGACTGTACGGAGGATCGGGGTCTGAGATGGGTCCAATTTTACTCTGCTCAAGACTGGGTGGTGGAAGACATGCATCCAGTCATTTGTATAGGGATATTTCTGTGTCGTTCGATGAAAAGACGCCGTGAGAATGAAGGCCAAGCATGCGACCCAAGCCCTTGTCTTCCACAGCTATGAGGCAGCTTTAATAAACAGCTGTCCAGGATGAACCCTCACGGTTCTCAATTTAGCATTGAATCCTCAGGACTGATAACCAGCACAGCACCCAGTGTTAGGAAACATATAAAAAAATATAATATTTCCCAACCAGGAACAGGATCTAATTTTGCCATCTAAAAATCGCGATCGTTTCTGCATTTTTTTTTCTTCTGCAAGACACCAGGGAACCAATAAGTCAGCTTTGTCCAGCTCAGATGGAAAAGGGTGCCATGCAGTAGCCAGATGACATTTCCTTTTCTGGGGTTCCCCTGAAATAGACTTGAAGGAGCATCAGCAGCCCTCCCTTACGTGCGGCGTGAATGTCAAGGACGGACAAAAATGCGATCGCGTTGACATGCCTAATTAACACCCCTATTTGTCCCGGGCGCCACGGTTACGGGAGCTGCCCGTAATGAAACTGACGAAGCCGTGAGTTTGAAAGGGGTTCGCTTTTGTTTTCCTGTCCCCCGGGGATTAAAAATAGGGGCTATTTTCATCTCCCAGACAGGCAATACATTTCCAAGAGTGGTTTCAGATGAGAGCCTTTAAATGCGTGACATTTGCATTAAACCCAGGTCAGCAGCACCAGAGATCAAATTATTACCAGTGGCATTATATGCATTTTGTGAATGTAAAATTAAAAAAAGTCATAATCTCCCTAAGTTCGGGCCACAAGGATCCGGTTTGCCGCCCACTTCATACAAAATGGAAATCACGTGTTCGCAAAGGGAGGAGGGCCGCGAAGAATCTGTGCGCCGTTTCCACGCGTGTCTGGTTTCGCTTTTCCATTAAGTTCTTTGGAAGCTCATCTGCATGTATTTACAAAGCGTGCACCAGACAAGGGATCACCTGACCCAGAGATGACCCCCCCGCAGCACTTTCGCCATTCCCAACATAGTTACTGTCAAAGGTCTTTATTTACCCTGATGGTCTTCAGGCTTCGGGTGTCGGTCCCTATGTTCCATACCAGAGTTTTACCACAGCTTGTTGTGAAGAAACTTAGTGAATAAACTTGAGTTTTAAGGGCATCCGGCGTAAAAATCTGCCAAACCAAACATACGGATGAGCCGATCCGCTGCGGCGACCCCTAACGGGAGCAGCCGAAAGTCGGTTTTATATATTTAGAATCTGAGGTTTAAAAACAAACTTCCCAGACTTGTTGTACCCTAGATGCCAATTTTTCTAATAATAATAATAATAATAATAATAATAATAATAATAATAATAGCAACCATTATCATCATCATCATCATCATCATCATTAAAATCACAATAATATTTCCTAAAATACAGGGTAATTTTTTCTGACACCAAGTCTGATAGTGACCTAAGGCAAAGCACAAATCCTAGTAAAAACATTGCAGTCGTTCACAATATAAAACCATAACTGTTTCGTGCGAAAAGTACCTTCTAGCATTTGCACTGCACACACAGAATAAGATGGTCCGTAAAGTTTTTGTACAACTTGATGGAGATATCTTCATATGGGATGTCGTATCAGGTGACCGTACACTTCCCCCGTATTCATGCCTCAGCCCAATAAAAAGGTGCAGCTAAGTGTTCTGTGTTAAGTTGCGACAGCAACACATAAACTCTATTGTTGCGTACTATAGGGTTCGTAATGACCGAGGCCGTGCTTGACATTGCTCCCTGGCCAGACCCTTTTAGTACCCTTCGTTCCTAAGGTGGTTACAAGCTTCATAAATAACGGCCCGGGTTTATGTACTCGGGGCGAAACTTGGTGGCACACGAAAGTGCTCGAGCCGAGAGCGGTAAATGCGGAGCGATGTCGTTCTCTCCTCCCGGAGGATCAATGTCAGGGCAAATTTTAGATTGCCTCCCCTCGTGTGTGCCAAGTTATCTGTGATTCAACATTAATAGGTTATTGAGTGCAGTGGCAAGTGGGTGGAGGTGGGGGCATTAAAGGAACAGGGCCGTCCTTCAAGCCATCGACTATCAAATTCACATAACCTTCTCATTATCATACATTAGGACCGTCAGCATGAGTCTCCGGCCTGCTGACATAGGAGGGTTAGGGATGGATTGTAGCTGGGTGGGGGACAGGGGAGATACACACAATCGCTGCCGAAGAAAAGCTTATCAATACAGAGCCTTTGGCAAACTAAAGGAACACAATGTTGACCAGGAGGTCACTCTCTACTGGGATGTCTCAAAGTGATGGGCTGGACAAATAGCTGCAACTTCTTTTTCTTTTTGTTTCTGTTTCCAGTCAGGTGAAATTAATTCAGTTGCTTTTTTTTTCCTTTTATTTTTATTATTTCCATTTACTTTGTTTTATACTTTTATTTTACATCTTTTGTTCAGTCTTTTTAGTTTTCAGCTTGCTTCATGTTCAATGTGCATGTAAGTTAGCGTGCTGCTAACTTACAGTAGTACGGCGCTAAAAATGTCCGTGAGTGAACAAGAGCTAAACATAAAGTTGTGAAATCCCGGCTGCAAATGCATAAAAGTTTTCTAAGGTGGAAGTGCACAAGTAGAGCTGTTGATCAACATTAGCACATTCATCTGCGTAGTGAAAGCATGAACGGCGACGTGTCTTTGGACCTTTAGGAATAAATCAAAGCATGGCCTAAGTCAGAGGAAGAGAGCGCTGTCCTCAGGCAAAGGCAAATAAATGTGACTTCTGTCGGTCTGTTGCTGGATTTTTTTGGGTCCGTTTTGGAAAATTTCCCTGCGCCAGGGGGGTTCAAAGAGTTACCCAGCTGTTACTTGATGCCTTAAACCAACAGCTTGTACCCTGCCCTTGGACTTCTGGCTGGACAGCCTCACATGTGCGATTGCAGGATGCTTCCCGGGGAAAGACGTGGGTCATGTGAAGAGCGGTGGGTCCCTCCTGCCCCCAATGGTTCCAGTTTAGATGAGAACTTCTAAACAGTCTTTAAGTTCCCGGTGAGGCCAGGCGAGCACGCAGGAGAACGTCGGATTCAAGTCTCCATCGTCTACTGTTTGAACTTACCGAAAAGCCACCATACTTGTTAGCAGAAGCCACTGAATTGAAATCAGCTTCTCCCATCAACCGTTAAAACAGGTAGCCAAGGTATCCAGCTCTATAAACATGACTCGAACCTGTACCAGGTTTGGTCGACCTGCGGCAAAACGCTCCCGCAGGATGCAGAGCTCGAGCTCGAACCTTACTAATGAGCTCATGCAGTTCCATCCATCGCACGGCACCGAATGACCCAACAAGCACAATAACAAATCTCTTATTATCTTCTAACTGCTTTTCAACATTTCCACAGGTTCTGCCGGCTTCACGGACACTGAATCACGGGGCATCACCCGAGAAGACTGTTGCTAAGCTCGCCGCTAAACTGCGGACAGAAGTGACCCAACAGTCTCCGGCCTTTGTGGACTGAGGTCCGGCGTGGCAGAATATGGGTGCAGTTAAAAATGGGCAATAATCTGTCCGTTGGCTGCTTTTTGCGTTAGTCATTTCACAGCCTTTGCTTTCATGCTTTAGCAGGTGTCCGGTATTTCGCTTTAAAATATTACAGTCCAAACAAAGTTCCCCACAGAATTAATACAGCAAGCTATGCAGCGATTTTATTACCATATGTTTATGTAAATAATTTGATGCTGTGCATGGTATGGGACACCTTGCATGGTAATGTATTTCATGTATTTTTATGACATTTTGCACTTTCTAATAGTGCAGATGCTACCCTAAACTAAATAATGCATGCCATGCATGGAGAGAACAAGTGCCGGCTGTTGGACGCAGCATGTAAAACGGCGGTGTACGTGGAGACAAACTCTCGCAGTGAGTCAGTCAGTGCTCTGCTGTACGGTGGGCGAATGAGAAGAAGTTTTTTTTTTTCCCTGATGGATGTCACTCTTCTGATTTTCTATTGACCTCTGCGGTCGCGTTCATTTGCTCTTCGCCGATATTTGCTCGTGCATTGATCTCATCTTGCACTGATTCCTCACGCCATGGTCTGCGGCCATATGTGCCACTGTCATGCCCTCATGACCACACTGCTGGTGCCTGACAATTGGGCTGCAGCTGTGCTGCCAGGAGAGCGCAGGACTCTTTAATACCTTGAGCTCTAGCTCTCAGTCCATAGAGCAGGATGAACATCCACTGGAAGTGAACAGAGTTTTGGGCCCCCTGATCATATTCCCTGCGGCTGCGGTCTTTCATTTTTTAGATACACTTTTCCTCCATTCCCTTACTCACATGGAACCTATATTGTTGGTAATCTTGCTTTTGAAGTTGGTTCTGGCCAAGTTAGACCACCAGACATAAACCTAATTGTAAACTTTTGATGTTCTTGCTCAGAAAGATGACATTTGAAATTCATCCTACTGCAACCAAGTTTATGAGCAACCATAAGCCTGGATATGGATATTAACACTCCCATCCTTCAGCTCTACACTGACAGACATACTGTACATCTTCAAACAGGATCTCTGTCCCCACACAAGAATTCCCAGAAGGGGTGGGCAGTCATCAGTCCTCAGTTTGCCAGCTTCCCAATCTAAACAGCTAACCTTCTGTGTTGCAATGGATACCCCATCTTGTGTCCTTCTATTTCTTCTTGCTTTTCCCCTTTGCTCAATGTGTCGTCTTGGTGACAGAAGCCCCAAATAAAAATAGAGCTCAGCTGATTTTAGGCTGAAGTATCGGAAGACTTTTTACGCAAAAGTCGGCGGATGAGCGACATTCCATTACATGGCAACATTCACATCAACAGCAGGATGTTTACTGAAAGAAAGTGGGCATCACACAACGTAACAGGCAAAAGAACCCATCCGGGTCTCAACCCTGCAACCTATCTGTTAGAAATGCTGTTCTTTAAGAACGCTGTCTTTATGCCAGAGTTGTACGCCTTGGAGAGGCCGACATTTAGACGTCAGCAGATGACACATTAAGGGCCCATCTCCACTAAATCAGTGTAACTTGAGCAATGAGTGCAGCCGGGCTGCTTGTTTATTGCAGCGCCATTCACAAAATCAGGACAGGGCAAGCACGTCTCGCCAGAAATCGTCCTCGCTAAGTTGTCCCAACTGCTTAATTTTATCGAATTGCTCTAGACAATTGCGAACCTCCAAAACAAAAGGTCATTTACCCAAGATTCAATGTACTTCCATTTATTTTTAATGTGACATAACTGGGGGAAAAGAACCACTAAATGACATAGTTCTAATGCACCCAGGGATGATGTGGAGCCCAAGCAACATTATGCTCAAATGGGAATATAATAATATGTGGACGGGTTGCTCATTCTTCGCCGTTCCATTGCGCTGTAATGTATTCAGTCAGGCAGTTGTGTCAGCGACTGAACAATGGTGTTCTCGCAGAGCATGGCGAATGGAGGAAATTGGGCATTTCGGTGTGATCTAGACAACATTTCTCTGCAGCTATAGCTTTGTCAACATTGACCAAACATTGATAGCGAATAACTGTTTAATATACAGCACTTACACATCCATTGTTTGACAGTGCAGGAGACAAAGGGACCACAATATGCATATTATTATTATTATTATTATTGTTATTATTATTGATTCTTTCAGCAAACATGTTTCTCCAAAGGAGCTTAAAGTGTCAGATTTACCCAGCAAGTTTCTTACAATTATTTCCCCATAAGTACAATCTGGGTAATTTTTACTGCATTAGTTCAAGCTAAGTATCTTGTTCAAGAGTGCAAGAGCAGGAGGTGGGACTCAAACCCCAAGCCTTTGATTCCACTGTGACAGCCCCTAACCATTCTGGTACCTACCTTGCAATCCAACTGCCTTCATGCAGATATTTGAACTGCTTGCATCTGTCCACTTGTAACACAGCGCTGAGTGTTAAGGTTTCAGGTCAGATTTACAACAGCAGTTCCCTGCCAGGGATGTGAACCTGCAACCACCTGGCAGAGAGCCCAGTTGAAGCACCCGCTCCCGTTGCAGCACCCGCTCCCATTGCAGCACCTCCAACACAAACCAAACTGTGTTGCTGAATAAACAGGCATTTATCTATACCCTTCAACCACATGAATTACAGGAATTTCACTATTTTTACTAAAAGTGCAACGTGTGCAGACTTAATGGGCTCATTATATGCCACATCATCATCTACACATATTTTAAGATGTCTCGGTGTCCTCGCACATCTCAGTCACGCCTTCGCGTTGCTTCATCACACACAGTCACTTCGAACGCACGAATGCTAACAAAGGCCTAGAGTACGGTTTTGGAAATATTACGATAATTCACTGCATCTGTAATTAAACAGCCATTAGGCTACGCTCACATGTCATCTTTTGGCTTGAGAACCACAGTAAATATAAATAATGGGAGGCACTCCTGAACAGTATCTATCCACACACACACACACACACACACACATACACACACACGCACGCGCTCGCGCGCAAGAATAGCAACATGAACATAATTTGAACACTCTATTATTGTATGAGGTATCAGGAAATGTAAACCCATCTCCTTGAATCTGAAGGTTTACAGGTTCAAATCCCCCTCCTTTCCTAATACCCTTTATGAAGATGCTTTGCACTGAACTGATACAGCTGATGCTGTAACAATACCCTGTTGTGTAAGTGGGAAAATCAGTGTAAAGTTATTTATCTAACACTGTAACTCACTTTGATCAAGGGCCTCTGCTAAATAAATAAATACATTTTCAGTGTAAATGCTCTGTTTTTTGTTATTATTCAAATTGTGTGACTTTGTAGTATAGTGATGCTATCAAGCTACTGGTTGAATTTGGTTTGCATGAAAGTTGTGATGGAACAAATTCTTCTTACTCGCTCTCAGCAGGATTTTGGAGCGTCACAAAGGCCGAGGTGCTGCTCCGTGGCTGTTAGTTTTCACTCTAGCAGTGAACGCGTTCTGCTTTGGTCACCTCATTTCAGCTGAGGCACCGACTACAAAACGGCTGGGAAAAACCCGCAGTGGAATCCCAGTCGATATTATTCTCTGCCCACAAACTCGTGAAAAATTTAGTCTCGGGCACTACGAGGTCGATCCTCGGTCAGCTGGAAGGGATGCCTTTTCCACCAAGTCTCCTGCAGCCGATCGCAGATCGTCTAGACATTCACCGCATACCTTCTACCTGCAGTTAACCAAGGCTCTCATTCCTGCCCACATAAGCACACCGATCTGCATTTTAACTAAATCTCTTTTTTTACATGTACCTGCTCCCCTGTAAGATTTATGATCAGAACTATTGCTCCTTCTGTCCTGAATTTGTCATGAACTTGATTCTGTTTAAGCTGTAAATTAACTGAAGATCCCCCAACACTCCAACTCTGCAGAGGTGGCACTTTGAAATAATAACAGAAAAACCCTGAACTGGCACAACAAAGCCAGCAAAACATGCCAATCCTCATCTCTGCCAATACACAAGGACTGAGATTCATTTTAGAGCATCCAAACATTAAATTCACTTTCAACACCCCTTCATTTGAATTAACCTGCATTAAATCTGCCACGAATTACCTTTAAATAAAAATCTTACCTTAGCCAATGAATGTGTTTTCCCGCACAAGCAGAAACATAACTAAATGCCCGCTGTAACGTTTATGACCAAATAAAAAATTTTGTAATTAAACGGGACATTTCACTTTGTTCGTCTCAGACTGATATTAAATGCACGGGAAGGAAAAGAAAAGCCGAAAACTGCACACCGTGTCCAAATGAAGCATCGGCGGCAGCGAAGGAGCAGCAGGCCGTGAGTCCGGCCAAAAAGAGTCTGAGGTGCCCCCCGCCCCGACAGCTGGGGTGAAAGGCATAGTGACATTTACGCTCCTTATTATCCCCTCCTTCTCCGCGGGACTGACATTTTCATGCAAATTGCAGCAAATTGATTTCCGTGCTTTTTTACATTTCGGTTCTTTTAAAGTGTAGACATACTCTCCGTTGGAAAATGACTAACAGACGCACGCGAAGGTGAGAACCGGACCCCTCAAGTCTCATATATTTTTACTCTCGCTACTTAATCCTGGAGCACTAGGACCAAGCAGAAAATGCCATGGTACCCCAGACAGGTAATAATGGAACATGGCATTTTATAGTGGAGTTATTATAAAAAATAAAAAAAATAAAAAGATATTTTAATTTTTTTTGTCAGTGTGTTAGTTATTGCTGAGGTTCATATGTTTAGAAGAGCGGTTGCGTGTGCTTCGCTTTGAAGAGCACATCATTATCTGAAATAATGGCTGCGGAGGCATTAGTCACATTCACGTGGATGTACCTGGGGACCTCGGCGTTTGCCCAAATGGGAAGCTGATGCCACCGGCACTGACGCACCCCCGCACCTCGACTCCGACGCCAACCGAAACACAGACATAACATAATTAGTCACACAAGGCTTAAGGGCTGTGAAACAATTTGACTGAAGGGCTGATCGATCCCACCGCGCCGCACTAAAGACATGTTGTGAGTAATTATCAATGTCACCCACCGAGCCCAGCCACCCAGAGAAGGGAGCGTGAGCAAAGCCCAAAAAGCAAAAGTACACCAAACACTAGATTCTCAGCACGCCACAGCCGACATGAAAATCTTACACGAAAACAACCAACCGGCACTCGAAAGGAAAAATGTCAACAAAGACCAGCAACGCTACAAGCAAGAACACCCGGGGTTAAACCCAACACCAAACACAAGGCCTCATCACTGCAACCAGCAGGAAGACCCCAAAAGCAGCATTAAAGCTTGATGCTAAACATGAACGCCCAACACCAAAAAGGAAAACCCAGCACCATCCCATCCCGAAAACCCAAAACCCTTCACCAAACCCAAATACCCAGAATAAGAAATGGGCACGCAACATTAAAATCTACCACAAGATGCTGAAAAACTCAACCCAAAATCCAACATCAAGAACAAAAACTTAACAACAACCCTAACCCATCAAGTCCCAAAAGTCACTTTTAAAACCCAACGGCTACCATGAAAACCTAAAAAAACCCAAAAAAAGCAACATGATAGCTCAAAATCTGCATAGTTAACATTAAAACTAAACACTTCTTAAAAACATAGAGCACAACCCACACCCAACAACCGCAGGGCTTGCGCTCCTTGTCAGAGTGAGAGTTCGGCTCTGGGGATAAGGAGATTCCTCAGGGTTAAAGCAGGGTCATTAGTGAAGAACTGCTTCTTCTCCACAGCCTTGGTTTCCTTGTCAAAGTGAGCTCTGCCAATGAGCCTCTTAAAAGAGGCCAAGAACACACGCAGCGGCCTGATGGGTTCGCGGTCTGACCAGCCCTCCGCCGTCGTCTCAGTCACGCAGCGGTACTAATTGGACTTACATCACCACATCAGCGGAGCGGTACAGCGGGGGGTTGCTCGGGGGGAGGGTAAAGCAGACAGGAGAGCGCCACGCGCTCCCGTGTCGTGAGTGTCCCACCCTCCGCTTTGAAATGCCACTGACATTTTGGCGCTCAGCTCTCGCCACCACGGGACGACTGTGAAATAATGACGTGAGATGTCAGAAGCTCACACACAAACACACACATGCATGCACACGAGCGGTGGGAGCTGAGCGGTAAAACAGGAGTGGAAACTGTCTTGGGGCTTGCAAGTTCATCGGGCTGCCAGGATCCAGAGAGGCAGCCGTGTACCGGTGACTGACAGGGTTTTAGGGGACCGGGCTCCTGCGGGTGGTCACCTTCACTGCCCCCCTCTGAGGACCCTTCCTGTCACGGAGATGGATGAGCAGTGGGGCTTGTAAGTGTGATCTTGTGTGTGTTTAACAGGCATTGGTGGTGGGGGACACTACAATATCAAGGCACACAGTGAGACCCAAGGCAAGTTTACTCAGTTATGGCAGCAGGGAGCACTGACCTTAGCACTGGACACTGTCCTCAAATCTGATCCCTGTCCTAATATAATACAATATAATATAATAATGTTATAATTTTTTTTATTGTTTGTTTCAGTTGAATAGCTTATTACTCTGATAAAAGGCAGATATTTTCTCTCCCAGTATTTGGCTAATTTTTTTTTTTTTTTTTTTCCCTTATATGATGTTGTCCAGTCTGTTTAAACCCAACCCCTGCTGGAAAGTTAGCTTTGCGGCCCTCAAGTTACTGCTTTGGCCAGCTCTTCAACCAGAGTGTAGGTGGAACTTCCCTTGTAATATTCCCTTTTTAGTCGCTCTATGTAATTGTGCTGCTTATTTCTTCCTGGTCCAGAAAGCTACTGTCACACTTTAACACCTTATGTAAGGGTTTTTGTGCCCAGAAGAGACAGAATCCTAAATTCTTGGTTTTCCTACATAATTAAAGTACAAAGTAGAATGGTTTGGCTTGCTGTTTCTTGTTCAGTTGTACAACTATTCTTTGACATCTACAGCAACGAACCATGTCCTCAGATGTGATCCTCACCCCCGAACACCCCTCTTGGCTCTAACACCTGCAGCCTCCAGATATGTCGTGACCACAAAATAAAAAAGGGCACAAGCTCTGGATCACAGTTTCTTCAGTGCCACCAACCTGACCTTCCCCTGGTCAGCCACACCTGCTGGGATGTCCTTCCTCACGCTAAACAATCCCCTGTCCACCATTCAACAGAAACATCCTTTTCATAGACTAGTCACCGTCCCACGTTCATCCCATGTCATTAAAAATTGAATTATCTTTTCAAATAAGTCTGCCATGCGATGGGGACCTCACGTGCTGGCATGACAAGCGGGAGATTAGAGCCCATCGCTGCGCAGTGAGGATTTACTGCATTTCTGTACCAGTCAGCAAGCCCTGCCACTGTGTGCAAGAGGAATCTGCCCTTGCTGGGAGCAAAAGTCTGACGGACCATCAGCAAATGCAGCTCGGCACAGAGCAAATAGAACTAAAAATACCCAGCATCCCACCAAACAAGATCCCGTTCCGCAGCAGCTTGTCCAAACATCATAAACCCCCAGTTCACAGGAAAACCTGCAGACACACAGACCTCTGGTTCATATTTATTGCTCTTTCAGCAAACTGTTTACAGCCTCTGTGTTATGTGTTGTTATCTGTTATTAACAGTTTGAAAAGCTCAACTTAAAATACAGAAGGTCAGTGGTTAGAGGTGCACCTTGCACTCAAAGGACCGGGGTTCAAATCCCACCTCCTGCAGCAGTACCATACCATGAGCTGCTACAGTAAAAAAATTACCCTGGTGTCAATATTTTTTTTCAGTGAAACAGCGGACAATGGATGACAGCTGTGTGTGGATGGACCTGAGCTGAAGGAGGTGGGGGTTGTCCCTCGCAGACCCTGAAGTTGACCACTGACCAAAGTGACCGCATGTCGACAAGCAACAACACTCCCAAGATTGGAAGCGGTCTTTTTCAATTTAAGTAGGGTTGCAGCAAAAGGACAGAAGTCCAGCGGTAACAGGTTGTAAGCAAATAGTTGTCACAATAGCGGTGATATTAATTACACATCTTTTAAACCGCTGGAATGAATGATTCTTGCTTGCAATATTTTCAGAATAAAAGAAATTCATTTCAATATCTGGTCAAATAATAGTGTCGACACCCCAGAAGAAAAGCCTGAAAAAACCAGTCTGTACCGCATTTTCACAAACCGTAATTTACAATGTGCTGCAACTTCCACTGTGTTCAAGACTTTATTATAAAAAGAGTTTTCCTCTGACAAAAGCATGACCAAATATCTGACCAAAAGGAAGACAAAACTGCCAAATCCTGACAATACAAAACAAAAAAATGCATTCTGTAGTCATGCAATAGAGATATTGAATCCATCAACAGCTCATTTGGACCCCAAAACTCTGGACCCATCACATATGTTAATGTCAAAGGACTCTACAAAACACTAGTCCATTAGACAGTGTTTTTATTATTATTATTATTATTATTATTATTATTATTATTATTATTATTATTATTATTATTATATTGCACTGTCCTGTGCCACATCACCTTTGTAAACACCACATTCATCTATGGGGGCAGTCTGGTGTTGTCACACAGGGTTGAGTTGCCTCTCCACACCCTCTGCTTCTTGCCCGCCACTTCCCCCATCGTGCCCTTACCCCCCTCCCCCCGATCCCAGCTTGCCTCCCGGTTCCCCCTGTGCCACCGCCTGTGGGTGAGGACCCGATGACTCGCCATGCGTGGAGGGAATTTGCCTTCTGTGGCAAATCTAACTGACAGGCCCCATGGATACGGGGAGGGGGTTGGGATGAGGGAGGGGTGGCGGGGATGGTGGGTTGAGGGGGTGGGGTAGAGTACTAACTCCAGAAACTTTCCAAGCCACTTAATCCTTGATGAAGTCTCTCTTGATCCCCAGGATGTTCAGAGAGCTTGCTTAGCATCCAGCGCAGTGCGATCAATTCCTGTGATGCACAGGGGCGTCCGCGTGTGTTTGCGCAGACGGGGCTGTCAGGTATGACCGGTCGAGTGAGACACAAACCTCTCCATTTACTTAAAACAAAGAAATGAGCAGCGAGCTCTTTAGTTCACCTTTTCTTTCGCTCTCCTTAATCTATCTTTGACCCCTGGAGGAGTTCCACACCAGGTAAACACAGTAAAGTGAAAGGCCGCATCGGCACAGGTTGTCAACTTCAGGTCTCCGTTCCCCGTCAGCGACTCATCTCGGCGACCAAAGGGACGCTGTGGACAGAGGGGGCGCCCAGAGAGTCTGCTCAACCCCCGGTTCAAGAGGCAAAGGAGAGTCATTTAACTTTAAATCATTTGCTGCATGCGCCAAACAAAAGTCGACTCGGAATAACCGCCGCAAAGAGAACAACCGAGTCGCAAACCAAGAAAAAAACCTGCTTGTTGCTCAAATTAACTGAGATTTGACAGTGATGCTCCATCATCCCCCAAAGCTGAACGTTCATTTATCTTCTAAAGGGATAGGAAAAATAAATAAAAACCTGCATCCCCATCTAGGCTGTGCCGTAAATAAATAAATAAGCAGCCCTGACTTTGCCAGGATGTGGGGGGGGGGGGGGAGTCGACGGAAATTTTTTTTTTTATTCCTCTCAGTCAATTTAGTTAATGCAATAATCATGTCTGTGCGTCTCTGAATATTTCATCGTAAAGAGCGGCTGGATCGAGGCTGCGAGCCGCGTGGCTGCAGAGGAGAGAGGGCTATTTCTGGGGAAGGCGACTGCATCTCCGTAGCCCCCCATCTCAAGGATGGGGGGGGTTGTGGGAGGTGTCAGAAAACCACAGTTTCTGTTAGAACAAGTAAATGCAGGGATGGGAGTGAGGATATAGGAAGGAATTTAGAGTCCTTGTTAAATAATAATAATAATAATAATAATAATAATAATAATAATAATAATAATACATCCCTAATTACTGCACACTTACATACAGCAAAGAAGCAGCAGCAGCAGAACTCTGAACTCCTTTCACAAATACACAAACAGAAGCAGCTCATCCTCCTTGAAAAACGTGGTAAAACACAAGGTAAAACCCCTCTACAAAACAGCATTGAGTGGATCCCCGAGGTTCAGTACTCAGCAGCATGTCAGCAAGTACGAGCAGCACCGAAGTGAAGTTTTCCGCCTCTCTAGCATCACGGAAGCCCCCCTGCACAGGCTGTGGAAGCAAATTCCCTCTGTTTGCTATAAGACGGAGCTGCCACCCGTCCTCGCGGCTCAATGAGCGAGCGCTGCGCTTCCCACCGTAGCGCTCGGGCATCGCGTGGTGCACAGGTGCGTCAGGAGGGCACCCGAGTGGAAACGCGGCGGAGTTGCTTCCGGGCGCTCGCTCGACTCACCACGGCGAAGTCATCAGCTGTGCAGTTCTGCCCGCTGAAGTTGCAGCTCTTTAGCATCTCCTCCAGTTGGTGTCCCGTGCGGTTGAAGATGTCCTGCATGTCAGGGGCCGGGTACTCCAGATCGGCAGGCTTATGGCCATCCTTGTTCTTGGGGGGCAGCCCGGTTAGGTTGGCCAGGTGATAGATGTCAGCATCGGTGAGCGCCGAGAAGCGGAATCGGTTGATGTTGCAGATGGTGACGGCTGGGAAGACCATCTCGCGGCTGGCCTCCTCACTCAGCGCCGTGACGTGCGGGTGCTCCAGGTACGAGATGGCGCACTTGGCTGCCTGGTACAGGAAGAAGGCCAGCGACAAGAGGAAGGCCAGTGCCCAGAGGGTCTGGCGCACGCCCAGGCGGCCGGACACGAAGATGTGGTTAATCCCGTGCAGGGAGCAGGAGCTGGCGAAGCCGGCCAGGTCTGTGGACGGAGGCGTGCAGGTCTCCTCGATCAGGCTCTCCTTGTCGCCCTCCTGCTTGCCTTTCTGTTTCTCATCCTCCTCTGCAAATTTGATTTTGCAAACAAATTCGATCGGCATGTGGGCAGCCAGGTCTGCACTCGGGATTCACACAGCTTACAAACCCCTGGTTCCACAGCCTTCTCTCTTCCCTGGGCTTTTTTTTTTTTCTCCTTTTCTTTTTTCCACCCAGTCCTCCTTGCAGAGCGCAACTCCAGAAAGAAAAAAGAAGAGAGGGAGAGCAGGAGAGAGAGAGCGTGAGAATGAGAGAGAGAGAGAGAGACGGAGAGAGGGAGAGGAAGCACCAGAGAGAGAGAGAGAGAGAGAGAGAGAGAGAGAGTTCTGCTGTCGCCTGCCGCCACTCGCCGCTCGCTGTGACTGCTGCCTCCGCCGCTCTCGATCCTTGTCTCCACTCTCGATCCGCGCTGAGCCGCTCTGATAAACACTTGTACAGCTGTCAAAAAACCCACCCTCTGTCTCAGCTTGACACCCACCAAAGGAAACGCAGCATTGGGAGCAGGGAGCCGGGGTGACGGGGGGGCTGTTTAATAATTAATGAGAAGGCACCATTGCGATTGTGACATTGTGACCCCCCCCACACACACACACACACACCTCGCGTGCGACGGCGGAGGGAGCTGTCGCTTCCCCACCTTAGCTTCCATCCCCAAAAACTACTGCCTGCTAATCCACTTGTTTGAGCTTCTCCCTCGCCCCGCTTCGCCGCTGCCAAAGGTCACGGCACCCGAAATCCGGAACTTAATGGTAATCCGTTGGGGGTCACCTGTCCTCCGCAGCCCCGCCTCCCAAGTCCCCAAGGAGTGACTAATTGGAACGGTAATGAGGACCGAGGGAAGTGGAAATGAGAGCTGGGCATCTCTGAGCGATCAATCACCTTTTCATCAGAAAAAAGAGGAGGAGGTTATTGATCCGGTATAGCATCTGCCAGAGATTAAGGGCGGGGGGCCACGGCCCTTTCTTATGAAGAATTAACAGCAGCTTCGCTGTGCTCCGGTGCGAATTTAAATTACCCGTCTCCCCTTGATTTGCGGTCGGGGTGACGTCGGGCGGCACGGGAGCAAAGTATCCATTTCTCTCTTTTACAGGGCACTTCGCTGCCCTTAATGGCCTCCTTGGGTTGCCAAACAAAATTATGCAAAGGAAGGGGGACGTCAAAGCTCATATCGGAACGCGGGGCTCCTTCTGCGAGGGGGGGGGTGGGGCCGCGCAGGACAAGTCGCATTAAGGGCGCAGTCCTCTGGGGGGGTCCATGACACTGGATTAAACATCCTTAAACGCATGCGCCTCCGCAGCGCCCCCTTCCGTCTCTGTCCCAAACTGCGAGCGTTTCTCAGTCGAGCCCACGGGGGGGAGGGTGCGCCGTGACGCCGCTCTTCAACTGCCGATCGGTAAACTCCGTGGGGATCTGGGTGCGTAGGACCGTTTCATCCAAACTGTTATGCTCATTTGGGTTCGATTCAAACACAACTGCACATCTCTGTTGTTATCTAAGTTAATTGTTTTATTTATTTATTTATTTTTTTATCCGACACTGTTTTACAAATCGACTCCGAATATTTGGTTTGTTCACTAAGGCTCTTGCGACAATTTTCCCATTTACAAAGCCGGTTAGTTTTCCTCTGTTTATTCAGTCCTTGCTTGAATTTATTCGTCGGTGGTTCTGCAGATGGAGAAAAGGTTCAAAGTTTACTTTGCCACCTTGGTGCTCTAAATATTACAGCATCTGGCAGTCTGGTGTGTTATACACAGCAGTATCCAAAGATCCCAAAAAGTTATTCTAATTCAGTAAAAAAGCGCACGATGTTTCACCCGTATTTTGCCTGAGCTTTAAAAAGTAAATCAAAGGCTGATGTTAAAAACAGTCGTCTATATGCGGCTTGGTTTTTCAAGACGCCGCGCATCTTCTGCCCCAGCGTTTGGCGGGTCTGGTGGCGCAGGTGCAGATGACCACCTCCCTCCGTGTCCTCCGAACGCGGTCCGTGCGACCGCAGGAGCAAGAAAGGTCGCGCGCATTACGATGCATTTAGCCAAGTGGAAAATCCTTTTGAGTCGTCTCCCCAGCAGCTGCTTTGGGTTGTTTTTTGCCGCCGCCGCCACCTGACAACCGGGAGAAGCCGGACAGTTTGGGAATTCCCCGAAGTTGGCGCAGCACCAGTAATGAACCAGTTCATTCCTTTATTACTGGAATGGAGTGACAATTAAAGAACAGACACCTCAGAAGACCGGGTTTGCTCAAGCCTTGAGAAAAGTAGTTTTCTTTTCGCGAAAGCGGGAAGCCAGCGTGATGAGGAGCAGCGGGGATTTCACAGCTTCCCCCTGAAGAAGGACATGTTATTCCACGTTGTCTCTTGAAGGCGGACTCCATCCTCCGCTAATGATAGGGTTCGACTCACCACTCATACCGTGAAAGCCTGTTAAACATTGAGAGACACTTATGTCACTCTGCTCCGATAACTCGCAGCTGCTCAGTGTATACGCTGTACATACATACAAGTGTTTGCAGTCCATGTGCGTGCTCAATTCCAAAAAATTTGAGGCTTTCACAGCGACTTCCTCGCAATTTGGCTGTTGGTTGTGTTGCTAAACGTGGGAGATGACAGAGTAGGGACTTCCATCTTTCAGGGAGACTGCAGATCCCGAAAAAAAAGGGGAGGACTCACTCTTCCCCATAGTCACCACTCTATTCCAAAGTAGAGAACCAGTCACCAACTTAAATTGACTACTATCGATAGTTATTTAATTAATACTTTCTATAAATCTCTCTTTTTGCACCGTGCAGTATTCATACTGTGTCATTTCAGAGCAAGCACTTCAACCAAGAGTATAACAGAAGGAGAAGGGACTGGAACCACAAATGTTTGGACTGGAAGGTATACTTATAAACAT
Organism: Heterotis niloticus; assembly: GCA_018136845.1. Taxonomy (NCBI): domain Eukaryota; kingdom Metazoa; phylum Chordata; class Actinopteri; order Osteoglossiformes; family Osteoglossidae; genus Heterotis; species Heterotis niloticus. The sequence continues at coordinate 4,783,675 of CM030906.1, read as the reverse complement.
AGACATTCATTTGTATTTAGCATAAAATGAATTTATTATTTTTATTTATTTATAAAGCAGATGCTTGTCTCCAAAATAAAGTTTTACTTTATTTTTGCCAATACTTTTGCCAACTCCTTACTTGCTTGCTATACACACTCCCAGGCTACACTCCCTACAGTCATTCATCCATCTACATAGTATAGCAGTGTAAGACAAAGGCAAGGGACAGTTTTTAAGCAGCAATTCCCCTGAGACACATGTCTGGACCGGACCATGGGAGGAAACCAGAGGACACGAAAGCTGTGCAGCAGCAGCACTTCCCTCCAATCCCCCACCTCCTCTCCCTGACACTCCAGCAGCCGTACTCATCGGTCAAAATTTTATTTCCGTCAACTTGCATTGGTGTCTATATATTTTTTTCATTGCTTACCTCCTTTTGCTTTTATATAAACTTTAAGCACAAATCATGCAAATGCACAAAGAGCCCAACAGGAGACATCGCCAGAGAGGAACCACTATTGTTCCACTGAGTGTAAGCAGGGAGCATTGACACTGATCCAACAAAAAAGAAATCTAGAAACTTTATGTGTTTATGCATTTCCTGTGACTTTAAGGCTTCCTTTAGAGACTGAAATGTTTGTGTGTATTCAAATAATCTCATCCTGCAGTCGCCAGCATTAACTAAAAACCACCGCCTGCCTTTTCAATACCCTTTTAAGACTGCTATAAAATGTGCAATTTAAAATGAAATTTAGACTAAATTAAAAGTGCTACTTCATCCCTTCACCTTTTCGCGCAGACAACAGCAGCATCCGGCAATTTTGCTTTCTAATGGCAGTTGTTTTTCACGGGCTGCACAGCGTAACCTTACATTTCACAAGGCCAAAAACAGCCGCGTGCACTTTTTGTTTCGCAAAAAGCAGCCCGTGTTTTTATCGCCAAGACAGCAGGCAACCGTAATTCCAGCGTAAAGATTAGAAAAGTGCATTAAGATAGTGCTGCATCCATAGAGGGTCCATTATTTCCATATCTAGATGGCATATGAGATGGAAGCATTTACCAAATCCGACTGGTTGAAATCTGTTCGTTCCAGCGGTCCGCAAGAGAAACAGTGCAACAATCTCAGGTGCCTTCATACCGAAGACTTTCTTTCCTTGATTTTTTCCCTTCACTTGCAGTTATCCAGCAGACAGATAAATATCTTTTCATGTCCGACAATATAATTCGTGTTGAGGTTAATAGGTAGTTAGCGCTACAATTCTGAACCGAGTCAATGAAGACCTTGCTGGATTCACAAATTATTTCAGCTCAGTAAGTATAATCGGCCAAGAGATTCTAAGAAAAAAGCTGCAATACTCTTATTGATCCAAACAGCTGGCAAATAAATTAAAGCCAGAATTATTATTATTATTATTATTATTATTATTATTATTATTATTATTATTGCACTCAAAGGGAAATTTAGCAAAATTTTCATATCCACGAGTCAGGCAAAGAAATTTTGAGTTAAATTTAACGTCTGGCAAAGTGCTTGAGCACCTTCCCAAACAAGTGAGCCCACTACATCGACAACATCGCATCTCCTGACATGTCTGCGACTGCCATTATTCAAACTACAAGCCAAAGCCTGCTAGCCAACTTTCCAGAGCCAGGGAAAAATTTTTGCATTAAGCAGGTAGAATTTTTGTTTAAGACGTGGGTACTATAGACACTAATAGCCCGATCGCAATAAAGCCATATGGATCCAAAACATTTGATCGACCTTCAACACGTAAAGGACAGCACATGTTAGTTTCTTCTCAAATACTACTTCAGCAACAGGGATTGACCAAGCTGATGCGTATCCTGCAGAACTCCATTGGTACTAAATTCTACGACTGAGCTGACAGCAGATTTTTGTTAGCACTGAAAAACCCTGTTGCTTGGGGGTTATCAGGCAAATGTGAAGACAGAGATCTGTCGATTCCCCCAAATAAAAAAGTGGTTGGGTGTCACTGCAAAACACAATTAGGTACAGAAAAGCTCAAGAAAGTGTTTCATATCTGTGACAGCTTCTGCTAGGAGATGCAGTTCAAAAAGCTTTGCCATTAGAGTAAAGCACTCATCCATCAGCTGCCATCAAGTTAAGTCAAACAGCAAACTAGCAACAACAAATAATAACAATCTGAAAAATGTAAAAATCCCAACAGCTGAGACTCATCCATTTTCACTCACTGCTAGAAAAATGTCAGTGTTCGGGAGCAGCATTTCAGATTTCATCCAACCCCCAAGCCCAGTAGATACTACTTTGGGAAACTGTGGAACTCCCTCCACCCCCAGGAGCCCAGTGTTTGCTTGAAGGGCAATTCCATCTCTGCAGGGGGTAAGGGATGTGATCCAGCACTGAGCTCACAGAAGCAGGTATGGTACTAGCAGCAAACAAAGACCCCCCCCAAACACCTCCACACTTCAGGGACCATCAATGTGAAAGGTCAGATTTGCATAAAGGGGACAAACGGCATAGAGGGACCACTGTTGGAGGATGTGGGTAGCGGCAGAGAACACAATAAATTGGTATTTTTCCTAATTATAAATTAAACAGCAAAAGCTCCCCAGCTGTACATGGGCCCTTGAGTTTGACGCTGGAGCGAATTGCCGATTTTAAGGTGATACTGCACAGAATACAAATTGCAGCTCTGTTACAATATTCTCTCTCTCTCTCTCTCTCTCTCTCTCTCTCTCTCTCTCTCTCTCTCTCTCTCTGGTTACAGTGTAATGTTATCCATTCCAAAAATTACAGTTCACCAACCAAACTACAAGGGCAAAAAGAAAACCCATTTCTTTTGCACAACATGCTTGCCTCCCAAGTTTTCTGCTAACTATTAATACAATAAAGCAAGGGGTAATGCAAACAGTGAATGGAAAGTATTGCTGATGTTAAGAAAGTTGGAACCTGGGATTAGCAAAACCCCAGAACGTTAATCTCTTTACTCAAGAGAAATTGCAGAGATCATAGCCATGTGAGAAAAACTTGGGTAGAAAGTGCTGCCCTGGGCATCTTAGCCAGGCTTATATACTGGGTAGGAGGGTTAGGGCTAAGGTTGAGATTAGAGCCTTTTAGGATTACAGTTAGGGTTAGAGCTAGGGTTGAGATGAGATCCTTTTAATGTTAGGGTCAGGGTCAGGGTTTGGGCTAGGGTTTGAGTTTGGATTAGGATTAGGGTTAAGAAATTGACATTAGATCCTTTTAGGGTTTGGATTAGGGCTAATGTTAGAGCTAGGATTAGGTTTATGGCTAGAGTTAGGATTTGGGATAGGGTTGAGATTAGAGCCTCTTAGGGTTAAAATTTAGGCCACAAAAAAAGTTTTTGCTTATTTTTTTGATGTCCATTCCCTATATTGTCACTGTGCTCTTCCTCTTGCTGTTGCTTGATAAAACTCATTTGTCCCTTTGTGCCCTGGACAGCCACTGAGAGGGTATTCTGTCCAGGGGATCAAGTGCTCAGTATTTGCAGAAATAATCCCAATAACCTGTGTTTGCTGTATTTAAGCATGTGGTCTATCAAGTAAACAGCCAGACCAGCCCAGGTTTTCATACCCACTGCATAATAAGGAGTGTGTGTGAGCTGTAATTGCTGCAGTGAATCATTTTGGAGACTCAAAGGAATCGCGTCATTGGAAGAAGCGTCCTGTGAGATGCTTGCGACAAAATGCTTCATTTTGTTATTCCGACAATTGACGTTTGACGCCTCTTTTTTCCTCAGAGGCCACAGCAGGTGAAGAATAACACACAACTGATTTTTTTTCCCACAACTAACGGTTCCCTTATGCAGCTTGGAATGAAAGACGCTGATTTTTGCGTTCTGTAGACTTTTTATTCACCCAGAAATGCTGAAGGAGCCTCTTGGAGCCACAGGTTCTGCATCAAGCGTCTGGTTGTGCTTAGGCGGACAGGCTGGTTCAGGTCCAGCTGAGATGCATGGTTCAGTAGCGAGTTGCAAAAATTCTGCTTTTGTGGTGTTGCAGTACAGAAATGTCAAAGGCAGCATTGGATGAACACACACACACATGCACGCACACACACACACACACACACACAAACGTACAGTACAAATGCACAAACACATATTTATTACCAGGGTTATTTACCCAAGGAACATATGGAGATGGGTTTGTGCCGCATGTGCGAGTTCATTGCTGGGGGCAACCAGAGCCTGGTTTCATCATCAGAGGGCAGTGCCTGTGACACACTCGAGAGGCCTGAGGAAAGGAACTGCTGAAGAGCACAAAGAGCACGTGACCCACATTGTGGGCTTTGGTTCAGACCCCATCAGATCACATCTATGCTCCCTGAAAAAAGAAGGAACATGTTAAGTAGCAGGAAGAATAGATGCTAGGATACTTGACTTTGACCAGAAGTTTGCGGTTCAAGTTCTGGGTCATATTGGGAGGTTGTGGCACCCTTAACCCAAATTGCTTAGGTGCTATTCATCTGTATAAAGTAAGTGTAAAAGAAACATTTCAGGGGGAGTAGCAGTTAGAGCTGTTGTGCTTCACTCAGAGGACACAGACTTGAATCCTTGGTCCTGCTGTTGCAAACTAGAGTGCAGGACTTAGAGAAAATTGCTTCACTAAAAGTTGAATACATGGTAACTGAGAAGCATGTGCTTATACCAAAAGTTTCTCGGTTCAGATGCTGCAAGATTGTGGTAACTTTCAGCAATGTACTTAACCTGAACTGCTTAGGTACAATCCAATGTTATACCATTTTTTTTATCAGTTGTTGCCTTGCAGTCAGAAGGTTCTGGGTTTAAACCCTACTCCTGCTCTTGTAGTCTTGGGCATGGTATTCACCTTGTATTAATATTGTAAAAATTACCATTTCAGTATAAAAACAGGATTAAAAAATGGATTATGACTGAAGGTCTACTGATTCCAATCCTGGGATGCTGACGTATCCTGCAGACAAGTATTTCAAGTTAATGATTTAAGTTTAGTACATCTGTGTAAAATGGTGAGTTTGCCAGTTCAAACCCTGGGAGGTACTTAAACTGAATTCTTTACAGATAATGCAGCAGAAACTTTAAGTGTTGCGCTCCTGGAAAAAGCTGAACTAAACATATGCGAGAAGCTGCTGATAGGAGATGGGCTCGAGGCCCACTCTGTTAGACGAGTCTCCTGCCTTCCAGAAGGGGCGGAGTTCGCCCGCAGCATCTCCTGATCATAATTTCATCCACTCTGGCATGATGTTTATCTTGCTTTTACTAGATTATGTGTTATATTGGTGGAGAAAGAAGCCCTGGACGTGTGCGGCAGTGATCCGTAACAGCACCCTTGTTGTGGCTTCATCTCACCACGGTAGCTTTTAATGCCATTTCATCTCGGCAGCTCTGTGGTTTATAAAACAGACCGAGAAAACCCATAATGTGCAGAACGATCGGATTTCCGAGACGGGACAATATGAGCCACCGTATTGCTGCAGGAGCGGCCTACATCATGATATACCGCTAATTTAATACCCGTGAGTCTTTGCGGTTTTACAAACATTTAAAATGCTTAGGAGCCGCAAAACAGGGAAGGATACTACTGAAAAACAGAGTTCAATTTAAAAGAATTTAAAGTGTTAAAAGTCACTATAAATTAGTAATAATCGCAATCGATTGTTTGGTGAGCGCAGTACAATTGACCATTTATTATAGATCGGTGCATATATTACATTATATACAGTACAATTTTGCGAATATTATGCATAAACAATATTTTGCCTTTAATATCTCATATTGAAAATCAGATGTAATAAATTAGCACAAATTATCCCTCTATAACTGTTTGAAAGTAATGTATGACCATAACAGCTTAGGCATCAGCGGAGCAAATCCCTGCCAGAACATAAAATAATGATTAATGTAGAAAATAATAATAATGATGCAGTTAAAGTAGTTAAATGGACTGCAGCCCAGGTGGGGAGGACCAAGAATGAAGAGACGCTTTAGGAAAACCTAAATTTTAGCCCCCTGTCTCTGAGCAGTCAGGATTCATTTATTCTTTTCATTTGTGTTGTCCTTTTTTGATCCTCTGGTGTAGCAGGGAAAAAAAAGCAACATTTTCTTTCTATCTTCCCACGCAAAACTAAAACAAAATCTAAATGTCACGACTGGATCTCTTTGTGGCAAAGCCATTCGTGCACAATTCCTCGCGAGGACCTCTTTCGTCCAAATAATAAAAAAAAGGCGCGAGGAAGCAGAAATTCTGTCGTTTCGTTCTGCGGTTTTGTGAGACGGACGGAATCGACCGTGGTCTCCGGTACGAAGGTCACCTCAGCTGCAGCCCAATTACAGCCCCCTCATACCGCCATCTCTCAGAGGACAATAATAGACAAATAACAGCACCGGGGGATGACAAAAGAGGCTGAAACGGTCGAAAGGATGTAAACTAGTATTTTAAAAAAATTAAAGTTCATTTTTGATGAGAATTCCTCTCATTCTTTTTGATGAGCATTAGAAAGCGTTCCTTCTTCAGCGGAAAACCCTGGTTAGTTGTTTATTAACAAGTTGTTCAGAAGGGCCGAATCGCGAGCGATGTCGCTTCCTCGGGTTTGGGTAATTTGCACTTTGGAGCCAACAGCAATTTCACGTTTATTGCTTACTTTGTAAAGGAAGGCTGGGTAACTAAGTGGATTGAAGAGGCCGTATCGCAGCATCGACGTACCGGCCATCGGCCCCCGGCCCCCGGCCCCCGCTCACCCACCTGTTTGGGGCCCACTCATTAGGAGCCACATTCAGACTTGTTATTCTAGGCACACGCTGTCTGCACAGGACAGATGGGACATCGAGAGAGGCCTGTGAGGGCTGACCTCCCCCCACCCCCAGCCCCAACCCCCCTGGGCCTCTCCAGGAGGGCCATCTCTCTCTCCCTCTCTCGCTCGCTCTCACAATGTCTCTGACAAAGGCTGCGTTTCTGCTGCACAAAAGGGCATGTGCCGCTACCAGCTGTGTTCACATCTGCACTGGGCCCAAGCACACCTTTGGAGACCATCAGTTTTAGAGTTAGCAGGTCGCGCGCACACACACACACACACACACACCATGGTGGTTGTTCTGTGGTTAAAATGTCTGTGGATTGTAGACCAAATGGATGTTCCTAAACAGGTTCTGGTGAAGAAGTTTGTTCTTAGATGGTTTCAATAACTCTTCTTAGCTGCATCACACAGGCGAAAATATGTAAAATGGCAAAAACCATCAACGTACATTAAGAAACAAAGATCCATAGCAGTGGAAACGGACGACACCCTTTTGTCCCATGAGGAATCTTAGAGCACCAAGATTAATGCCACAGTGGGGAGAGGTGCTGTGGGAAGGACACCAGGTGCAGGGTCTGATGGGCTGAGTGTTTCACACCAAGTGGGCTACATGGAGGAGCAGGGACATCACAGGGTGGAGGTGTCCCAACATGGCAAAGTGACAAAGAGCTCCATGCTCCAAGTACCGCGGCCCCTTCGGATGCCATCATTTACCCCATGTGGATCAATCTCAGCCAATCGATACTTCTGTCCTAGCACTGCGGCAGCAGGTGCTGCGGTTAGCGTTGGCCGCTAAGATCTGGAAGGTGGCGAGGCTCAGGAGAGGCACGAGTGGCACCATACCTGGACAAGCCAGAAGCCAAACAGAGGTAGCTGAACCAACAGACTCGCCTCCAAATACTGCTTCAGTCCAACCATGGAATTCCTATTTTCCTACTGATAATCTAAGAGAATCCCACATTTATTCATTTCAAGCTAAACACAATTCATGTAAACATACTATGGTGGTTTTGACAGTGAGCGCTATTTTCATCTTTATTTTAATTAAAACACGGGAAGTGGCCCAGGGATATAAGCCATCAGAGGAGAATGGCAGAAGCTTTCATTACAAGATGACTTCCTATCCAAAGTGCCTTTAATATTTTTTTATCATATTAACCTAAGACCCAACCATTTATTTTGTCCCCTCCAGAGGACATACGTTTTTAACAAGATCCCCCAAACTGCGTGCCGCAACCCTGAGTTGGAATGCGTATTATAAAGGACATTTTGCTCTTTTAAATGATATCCCATTTGGGGTGGAGATTGGACAACTTACTAAAAATAAATATAAGATAAATTTAAAAAATAGAATAGAAGAAATTGCAGCGTCTCAAGACAACAGTTGTTTTGCTATACTTGTTGCCACTTTCTGTCACTGGGGGCCATGGCAATATTATGCTTTGGGGTAGCACTGGGGAGGCATTTTTCATCTCCAGAATTAATGCAGGTTTGCTGGGCGAGAACACAGGCTGGCCGGACGCTGGCATTACGCTGAATGTTTATTGCTCTCTCCCTATATTCTCCGTTCCATCATCCTGACGTGACGGCATGGGCCTCTGCCACAGGACTTTAAACAGCAAGGGGTAATTTTGGCGCTCGCAGCAGCCATGCATCATTTTCATCATCATCGAGGAAAATGGTCGGCGCAGAGGGACGTTCTGCACGTCAATAAAAATCACCATCTGAGTTCTGGAAGCGAGTGCTCCCCCATCGCACATACACTGCACAACTACACTGCGGGCTTTTTGCACATAAATAGAAAAGTTTTTTTTTTTTTTTTTTTTTTTCCACCTTTAGAAATATAAAGCCATAGTGAAACAATCACCTGATCTAATAAAAGTGCATCCCTGCCTTTTCCTTTTTTTCCCAAAACACAAGCCCAGGAGCATTAAGGTGTAATAAAACAGGAAGTTTAGTGGTAGCTGTAGAAGCCACCGTTCCATTACCATGTTGTTACCTTACAGTGTTTTCAAATACATCCATCCATCCATCCATCATCACTAACATCTCATCTAACTGAGAGTCAAGGTGGTGTGGAAAGCATAGGATGTGAAGCAGAGTGGATCCCAGAATCTCTCTCTCTCTCTCTCGCTCACACACACACACACACACACACACACACACACACACACACACACACACACACACACAATTTAAAATTGGCAACCCACCTGCACTGTATGACTTTGGACTGTTGGAGGAAACCCAGACGAATCCAGAGAAAATATATAAACGCCACACAGGTTGAGCGGGATTCAAACTAGAATTCAAACCCAAAGCCCAGATACCACAATTCAACACAGAAGCCGACTGCATCACTGTTTTACCCTGAGAAATTATTTTTGTTACAGATACACTGTGTTAAAGTTGGAACCTCAAACTGCTTTCTTGATAGAAGATACAAACACACGTCAAAGCTGCGGCAAATACGCTCTGCTTTGCTTGCGGTTGCATCGATGCGTCACCTGTGTGGATTCAGCCGAAAGTGACAATCCCAATAGATGCATTTATGTGCAAAAGTTTGTTAGAGTGGAACGTGCAGATTTCCCTGCTGCAGGGATCGCCTCTGATTTCCTCAGAATTAGCCATCACTGGTGAGCAATCTTTCTTCTGGAAGGAAGAAATAAAAAAATATGAATGAGACTTGATGGAAACCAGTTTGACAGCTGGTGCCAGCAATTAGATGAGCTGTGCAAGAGTGTGTGTGTGTGTGTGTGTGTGTGTGCGTGCGTGTGTGTGTGTGTTTTTCCACCATCGTATCACAGATTCTCACCTCTCTGGCCTCTGTGCTTCCCCTCATATTGTGACGTTCACCTGTCACTCCTGGGTATCCCCGCACTGTACCAGACAATAACCTTTCATTACAAGCGGAACAAAAAAGTCAAGAATCAGCACCTCCTGAAAGGGAATGACCATTTTGTTGCTTAGGCAACATATTCTAATCCAACTCATCTTATGAGCTTTTCCATTTAATAGAGCTGGAAAAGTGAGCAGCACAATTAAGTGGCTTGAAACAGGGTGGCACAGCAGGGCGGCACAGCAGGGCGGCACAGCAGGGCACCGCGTATAATTTGAACCCGGGTCCAGCGAAGGGTCACGAGGCCACGCCCATTAAGTGCTCTTCATCAGCACTTGGAGACAAATTGAATTTGTCTGAGGGATGATCCCTTCACCTGACCCTAAGAATACGGGTGGCATCCGCCTATGCAGAAAGGCGGAAAAGAACCGGCGGCGCCGACGCGGATTTATTAGGCTGCTGTCTATTTTCGGAAAGTAACGCTCTCAGTCAGCCAACAGCGGTTATGAATCAAGGCGCCACAAAGCAGAAAATGGCACAAGTGGTTGTGGCTTAATAAAATGTATTAGACGCCGCAACTTCAAATGCCATTCAGCCGAGCTCACTATGCAACCGGACCTTTCTTTAAGTTGCCAGAGATTGATAGGCAGCAATAAACTTTCACTGCGTACCTACACGAAACTGCAGTGCTTGAAAAGCTACTGCTGAGTCGAAAATAAGTATTATTTCTCTTAAGTGAACTACAGCGGATTGTGCGGTTGCGACACATGCACTTGTTTGATGTTTCCCAAGCTTGGATGTTAAAGGCCGTGATTAATATGAGCCAACCAAGTGGCAGTGACGAAAGTCGCCGTCTGGATACCGGTAGATTGTGGATTCAAGTCCCAAAAGCAGCCTTGTATTGCATGATTATTATTGCTATTATTATCAATGTCTTTCTTAGCTGATGCTTTTAGGCAAAGTAACTCAGCTGGTTATTTTTACTGGAGTAAAATAGTGTAAAACCTTGAACAACCATGATGTAACATAAGCAGGGAGTGCATTTTGAACCAGCAGACTTGAGGCAACATAGCTATGCCCTCAACTGCTCTGCTAGCCTCTGGGCCCGGTGCTTAACCTGAGTCGCTCCACTAAAATGTCCTGCTGTACAATTGTAAATCACTTTGGGTAAAAGCCTAAGCCTACGAAGGCAGTAATAATAATAAAGGTGATTTATGTTGAGCACTCCGAAGGGTTTTGTGATACACGGTACCAGGCGCACAAGTGGTGATCACAGCAGCTGTTCTGCGTTCTTGCAATGGCACTTGATTCTCACCACTGCTCACATACCGGTATTTTGGGACCACTGAACCCCGGTCACACTCGGGCCCCCAAACACTTGGGACAAACTGGAAACTAAAGGCTGCATTTCGGGCAGGCAAAGTAACTCAAAGTAAATGCCAGGGTCACTCTTGTTGGAAGGAGAAGGGCTCTGGCTCTAACCTCAGATGAAGACAAACAGGCAAACAGAGCACATCTGTGCATCGCATTTTACCGCAGTTATTCCAGGTAGAATGACAGTCATTCAATGAGCGCAGAAAAAGACCCACATCTAATTGCATCCGTACTTTCCTTTACACGCAAAATAAAAGTTTAGTCAAATAATCATTTCGATATTTGCATCTACATGGATCGAGGGCATGAAATGTTTGTGCTGTTTGCCGTGTCACTCGGCTCAGACCCCGAGATCCTGGGCAATTTATTAGATTTAAATGAGACGCAAACATCTGTCCCATCTATTATACCTACTGACATCCAGCACACAACCTTACATTCTGCTTAACCTCGATGTTTGACAATGTTTTCATGTAGACTCCACATATAAAGAGTCCTTCCAGAATGTTCTGCCCTCTACATGTGCCCTTAGGGTTGAAAGATTTGCGCTCATTGTCAATGTAATCGAGTCCATCCATCTAGTGGCCAGGCATCATCCTCTACTTCATACTCCAGCTTCTGCACGCATTGCAGTCTTTTCAGGAGAATCCAGTCTTCTCCAGCATGTTAGGGTATGACCACCCCAGGCTCCCCATTCCAGTGTTTCCAGTTTAATTTGTCTGGTCTTTATTTTCATGGCGAAGGAGACCATGTTTTCTCTGTCCTCCTTCTTCATTCCCCAGCTTAATGTAATATTAGAGAAAATGCCACAGTCTGATCAAATATAGATTTTGTTCTTGTGTACACTGGAAATTTGAGGATTTATTCCAGATCTTTCTTTACTGCACTCTCCAGTGGCGGTAGGACAATGGATACTTTTGTGGTCTGAGTGTGCAGATACTCTCCGTGTCTTTTAAAAAACCCCTGTTTCTGGTTGTTTTAATTTTCATTGCTACAAAAGCTCACCCAGGTTGACGTCAATGGTCCATCCGGAAGGAACACGATACTAATGTGACGCAACCCTGCTCGTGCCAAGGCTTAACACTCAACAAATCAACATCTATGGAGCCACGAGGGACTGTGGGAAGTCAAAGACAGCAAAGATCAGAAATTTAATCTCCATAGTGGTCATTTTAAGACATTGGACCTCTGGTCCAGCATGGGAGTTCAAGGCTGCACTATTCACATCATTAAAAGCACTAAAATGTCTAAGGGAACTTCCTGAACAAATTCGCCAACTGGACGGGTGCTGCTCAGTGTTACTCACACAGCGCTTGTCCGTGTTTCCAGCTCACCGGTCACCATTCATTGTCCCTGCCAGCGTTCCTAATGAACACGGAGCTGCAGGATTGAGTCATTTCGAATTTGCGACAGTGCTGATGCGTTTCTGCGTCTTTCTGCCAGAACCCATACTGTTTTTCCGCACGGCCCTGATGATGCAGAAGAGTGAGGTTAAGGTAAGCATTGTCATGAAAGCTTTAAATTTAGCAGAAACTTCTTTCCAGTCATAAATGCAATGGTAGGGTTTAACAGGAGCTTACACTGATTTATACATTTATACACCTGGATAACTTTTACTGCATCGTTCAGGGTAAGCACCTTGATTAAGAGTACAAAAGAAGGAGCAGGGATTCAAAGCTGGGTCCTTGAATAGCGATGGCTATAAAGACACACCACCCAGTAGCCCAAGGCAAATAACAATATCTTAATATTGTTCGTACATCTGGCATTGCTAGACTTTAGAATATGAAGCTTTTAATTTCTCATTCCTAACCCTATGGTAGCTAAAAAATAATCTATCTATCTATCTATCTATCTATCTATCTATCTATCTATCTATCTCTTGTTCAAGTTGATTTGTAGACACAGCATGAACTTCTTCAGAGACATAGCAGGTCATCTCCTCCAACGAGGTTTGGAGAATGTTGTTTGGGGAAAAAAAGAACTACAAATCACAAACCTGTTAGCAAGGGGAGACCAGTAGCTATTTCTATTTTTTCTTTACCATATGTGGAACATGATGATTCGCACATATTATTATTATTATTATTATTATTATTATTATTATTATTATTATTATTATTATTGCTGGTCCACGAGAGCAGGTCCATAAAGGTATATGGCTGTCCCTGGTCTCGTGATTGATGTGGTTCCTAGTAACTTGTCACATGAAACCTACGGCAAAGACGTTACTTATGAAGACATTCAAAAGGAAGGGAGATGTATTCCGCCCACTTGCTTCGCCGCAGGGCAACCAGCACTGAAGTTTATCACACGTCGCACTCAGACGAAGACTCAAAACTGTATCAGCACACCGAGGAGGTACCAAACTCCCTCCGGGTTATGACACCGATGGCCTTATGTAACTTGATGGATCTCGGGAGACAAACGATTGAAAGGGGGCAGCTGATGTGAGTGGTTTGACACTTTCCTTTAAAACAACTGGTGGATCACGGAAAAAAAAAAAAAAAAAACACACAAACAACAGTTAAACATTCTGACGGAGAAATTCCTAGGCCTCTTCTCATTCGGATGACAAGATGATTAGACTGGTCTTTTCCAGGTGCGTGTTCTTTTTTAATATCCCCAGCAAATCCGTCATTCATCTTCGCCCCACAGTAAATGGCAGCGAGGTATTTGTTATTAAAGTGTTATTAAAAGAATAAAAAACATACAGAAACTGAGCAATATAATCTTAGTTTATACTGTTTCGATGAATGGCTTCAAGCATTATTTGTAAGCTGAAAGAGAATTAAGAGAATTACTGACATATTCATTTAAAGTACATTTAGTAATAATAATAATAGTAATAACAATAAACTTGTTTTTTGTACAAGAAAACTTGTAATGTCGGTTTTGCTGACTAAGCTTCTTTATTTACTCCTAATACTATTGCTACTATAGTTGCTCAGTGTCTCGGTTAAATCAGTGAGATTAGAACCCAGAACTTTCTGACCATCCTATGATATGTTATATGAAAAAGGTTTAATTGCATAAACATCCGTTTTTGTAGAAAATCTTCTAAGCATATTCAGTACTCAGTAAAAATATTTCTTTCCTCGAGCAGTCCTTGTCAGGGCTTTAAATGTGCAAATGAAGTTCTGTTCTTCCACAACAAGGTTATGAAATTCTATGCAAAAACGTGCCAACTTTAAAAGTTTTTAAACTTCACGTGAACTGCCCTGATAAAATCTGGCGTGACTTGAACCTCAAGCGCCGTGGAAGAGAGGAGCAGAGGCCTGGGAGAAATGGAAGAGGCGCTTGGGCTCGCAGCTCACGTCTGCTTTCACTCGCTGTGTCTTTAAATGTCACACGGCCACCCGCTTCATCAGAGCCCAAACAAACTTGACCCCATATTCTGTGGGGGCACTGTAATCCCCCCAGATTACTTTTGCTCTTATTTTTAAGTCACAAGTGGCACATCAACAGCGAACGTTCTTCACTGTCAGCTGCCGTCCAGTTGTGAGACTCATCCTCTATCTGCCAGGCTCTATGGATGGCAAATTGTTTTCCTCATCCTCTGTTTTTGGCCAGATGAAACCTTGGAGTGAGCTGACCTTTAAGCACTAGACCATCCTCGAGTGATGTCCCTTTCGCCTAAGAGAAGCTGACGCAGACCGAGAGAAGGTTCACCAAAGCTGCATTGCCGCTGCGCTCCTGGTCCTTCCCCAGAAGCAGATGCCAACCTCAATCTTAGCTCTCTGCTTCTACTGGTCTTTACAGCAAAACTGATTAACGTTTTTTTTTGTTAACAGGTGAGAAACATCGTGGAGGTTGTAGGGCATTAAAAACACTATGGCCCATTTTAGTGTTAATGCTTGCTGTAATGTAATATATTTTAATGCAACAGTGAGACTTACCAGAAGGACTAAGGAGCTTTTAATAGATTGCACATCCAGCTCTCAATCTCAGTTACCATTATTTGTTTCTCCTGAAACATATTTATATAATATATAGCATATAATATATAATACATAATTATATGGTTATTTTAGTTTTTTACCAAAGGCAGAATAGCATATTAGGTCAAAACAGAGATAGACTCAATATATCAAGAAAATCCAAATGCAGATACAAATAAATGCAGCATAATGGTTCAGAAGAGGTGGATATGTATTCTGAAATGGTGAACAAATTTTCCAAAAAGTTATGCTGCGGTCCAAATGCTTTTTGGAAGTTTATTAGACACAACAGAGCTCCTGGAGCAGACCTTAGAAATAAAATGTTTTCTTGCCAGATATTCTGGAGTAATTGACATCTTCTCCATACAAAGATTAAAAAATGCATGTGGGCTATGAGTAAACAGGTATCCAGGGGAGCAAATCACACTTTCAAATAAGTGAATCAGCACCATTCGGGTAAACTAAGATGTATCAGAGTATCGGGGTCTGACTGACAGGCAAACTGCGGTACATCTGGGAGATTAATGGGAATGTTAGTGAAGCTGCATGGGGATGGGGGGAGGCAGTAGGTGATGCAGTCACCATCACACTTAAACAGACCAGGTTCACCTCCATCTGTAGGAGCCTTGGTCAAGGTGCCAACCCTGAACCGATGCAGTAAAAATGATCCAGCTGTATAAATCATCATGAACCGATGACCTTTGTTTTCATTTGTTAAATAAATAAAAGCACAGTACAGTAGATTCTGCAAGTGTGAGCTTCACTGATTTATTGAAAAGGCTTCCAGACAGGACTTCCTTCCAATCATCGGAGTGACCAGTAACAAATTAATACCGTTTGCAATAACTGGCGATGAACTAAAGATCACTGTACCGAAGATAAAAAAAACAGGCGCAAAATGAAAAGATTCGATTATACTGAGAACAATGAGAAAAATTAGCAAGCACAACAAGGACTGCAAATTGTTTCTCCTGAGCCAATTGAATTCCAAGTGAAGCATGCAAAGTGAGAGCAATGTCTTCAACAGCAAGCAGACGTCCTCATTCAACGGTAATAACCAGGATGGCAGCACATTTAGGCCGAACAGCATACAGACGAAATGAAACGACTCCTCGACTGCACATTTCAAACCCCCAAAAAAACACACGCGTTCCATAGTCGTTCATTTACCTTTGCTATTGTTATATTCAACATAATCTACTTCATCCCGTCATTATGTGTCATGCAATTTTGCACCGTTGAAGTATCAGTGGGAAGTAAAACAGGGGTATGTTTTATGGTCTTATGAACCTCACGTGAACCTCCTGCACAATTCATTTTGTGTTGCTTACAGCCAAAGGATGCGGAAGAGAATACTAATGGGATCAGAACTCGGCACATTGCTGGACTGGACTCCAGCCAAGGGCCAGTGCCCGTGTTTCTCAGACCAGAGACGGCCTGTCGCGCCCCAGATGCTTGTGCTGGCGCTCAGATGGGGGTCCAAAGTGTGAGTTATGACTGAACCCAGCAGGGCTCATGCAACACATGCCTGCGACCATCAGGACCGGTGGATAGTCCAGCATTTACGGAAATGGACCCCGCTGCAAGGGCCTGTCAGTGCCCGCAGTGCTCAGCTTCAACTGAAAATGCATACAGCTGTAATCTGGAATACATCTGGATGCCTTCACTCATCAGCTTTGCTCAGCGTACTGTTGAATGAGCATGGCTGTCTTTTTCCCAAAGCAAAAATAAAAACATCTAGGGATGCACTGTGATATCAGAATCATGTCAGCGCTGGCAGATGTTTGTTTAGTTTTATCGACATCAAGCCAATGTTTAGATTTGACTGGTAATTGTACCCAATATTTGATGACACATTCATTGCCTCCTGGATGAGCAGAATGCCAGGCACAGAAATGTTCTCTGAATGGAAGTTTCTCAAAGTAAATGAGACCGAAATAAAATATGGTATTTTGTAACACTTCCGCAACTGATGTCTTGCACGGAGGGACAAAAGCATGAAATTTTGGTGCCGTGACAGCAAGAGATTATTCAGTGCAGCTCCTGACGTGATCAGCAAAAACAGAAACAGAATTTCCTGCAACAAAGCAGCGGTTCTTTTCTTCATTAAGAAAAACGTCCTCTTCATGCTAAAAAAATTATGCACTTTCAGAAAAAGTTACTTCTTTATCGTCATATCGCTATACGATTTTTCCCATTTTTATGATTGCAGTTGTTAGACTTTTTCCATCAGCAAGGAAGGAAAAAGCATTTCCCAGTTTAAGAACCAGGTAGCAGCCAGATGTGGATTGGAAGATGCCATTTATTTTAATAGTTACTCATGGTCTGCCAAACCGAAATGCTACACAAACAAACATTACCTTTGTGTGAAATTCTCATCCAGGTAGATCTATTCCCATTTCTCTGTGTATTCTAAAAACGTGTGCACTGGCATCAACATCAGCAGATAAGTACATAAGTTATTGGATATCTGCTTCAGCACAGAATTCCCATATGATGCCTCCACACCAGGGTTTCACACCGAGGCCGTGCGCTCGACTTAACAATGAAAAACACATGAAAGACAGCTTTATTCGCTTGTCGCTCATCATCATGCACTACCTGCTTCATGAAACTGACAAGAAGTTTGCAAGCAATTGCTTTTTTGCTTTTGTTATTATTTAAGTCCATGTCAATTAATTCAGTGATCCCGCAAGGCACAATAGTTAATCCTAACCTATAAATTATTGAAAACACATTCCTGTTAAATGAATTGCAATTCAGACGTTACAATTAAAGGAACATAAAAGTCAAAATGTCGTAGAAAGTAAAGCAAAGACCGGCAGCTTCAAATGGATATGGTTCGTTCGGTGTAAAAGCAAATGGGCCGAGGGTGGGCCGAGTATTACAGGTGAGCAAACCACGCAGCATTATAATTCATTGAGTTACTATGACTCCTCACCATGCGTGAGTGTTTGAAGCATCTAACGCTCTGTGGCTTGACTGTTTCTGTGCACCTCGTCTCTTACATGGTACATCATTAAGAAGAATTGGGAAGTCTATAGGCTGAAGCTTGCTTGCAGTCTGAAGGTCCCCGCAATACCAAGAATACCAACTTAATAACATCTAGTCAGGAGTACGTTTATTATTTTCAAGTAGAATATTGGTTACAGGCATTGCTTTGCAAATGAAAAAGTGCTGGGTTCAGATTCCCAGTGCTGCTGTAGTTCTCTTGATCAAGATATTTACCTCAACCCCCACTCCAGTGTACGACCTGCTGATAGCTGGTAGCAAGAGCTGCCTTGGAAAAAGGCAGCTGCTAAATAAAAGCTGAGAACAGTGAATATCTGGGTGGTTACTATTGCTGAAATAAATAAACGGCTGGGGAAATAACCAGCCAGCTTTGTAGCAAGATGTCATGCAAAAATTTCCGTGACTAAAGTACCAGAAAGCAAGGACCTCAGATGATCTGCCTTGCTCTTTTTTCACACATTATGGTAAGAGCGTTGACTTAAGACTGACAAGATTACTATAATCCAGTACAAAGAACATCAGGTTCACAAAATGCCATTGATTCGGCATTAAAACCTTTGTTAGCTTAAGGTCGAGAACCCTTTTATCACCAGGGCCGATGCGACATATTTATGAATTCTGGGAATAATTTGAGTTTATACAACGATGATCTGTGCTGACAAGCAAGCTGAAGAAAATGTTGATTCGACATGTTTTTGCACAGTGGGTTTAAAATAAAAATAAACAATGAGTTCTGAGTTCTGTGGAAGAAAAAATAAATCACACAGATTAAAAATTCACTGTTCTCCGTGACAGTGTAAAAGAATCCATTTGAATGCGGAAAGTGATACGAACGCTTTAAGGTGCAACACCATACCCCATGTTTCGGGCAAGCTGGTTGCGGTCACGGTTATTCAGCAGGTGACTATGATAACTTCCTGGTGAGGTTACACATGGAAATAGTCATACACACCTTCGTTGCCCTTTGCGGCGCATCCCTCCTCTGCTCCTGGTTTGATAAGATGCATCAGGATGTGAAAGGAGGACCAATTCATTCCCCAAGTGATTTGAACTTGAAGGAGGGCAAGAGTAACATATGTGCCGCTCAGAGAGTTGCTCAGGTTCGGCGATGTGAGTCAGGTCTTCGGGGAATTGCTGCTCTCGCCATGACTTATAGGTACCATTCCCACATGCCGCCCCGATTCGCAGCACGGAACAAGAAAAAGGGCGAGGAGAGCACCGGATGGCTTGGAATCTGAATTAATGCATGAGTGGCAACGTCCAGAGGCCCCGAGACATTTGGGCCATGCCCTTTAACCCCAGAAATAGGCATGCAAAGCACTTTAACTCCTGAAAAATGCATCCGATACCCCTTAACCTCAACAACAAGCGTGCGGTGCCCTTTAACCCCCGATGACATGCGCTTGGTGTCCTTTAACCCCAACAAATGCCGTGCCTTGTGAGTTCCTCACCTGCAGAGGTTTTGGTTCTGTTCTCTAAGTCTTGAACCGCTGTGTACTAAATCACTACTCAAAACAAAGCTCGAATGGCCCCTACTTCAGCTGAGACATTTGGCGTTGGCAACAGGTAAAACTTTGATAAATGTGGAACATAACACACCTGAGACACATATTGACCTCTGCACCACACAAAGAATGTAACTTCATTATCGGATGCATTTATGTGCCATAAAAAGTCGGAATTAGATATTTTTCGTGCAATTCATATGATTCTTATGCTGGAAAAAGAGTTAAATTCCCCGTTTCCAGTAACCTAATTTACCTAAATGTGAGGAGGAAAAGAGCTCTAAAAAATTAGTCTGACCAAATGGTTTCAGGTACCGTGATGAAGTGCAACGCTGCAGAAGCCTGGTCAGAGCAAGGTGCTTCTGGAAGGTTCCGGATTCTGCTGTGAAGAATGCGAGACGGCCCACTTCAAGAAGCATGCCCTGTTGACTATGGGATATAAAACACGTAGGCATCTCCATGACCTTACATGCACAGGGCATCATTCAGGGGATGGATGCAATGTACATTTCAAAAACAGACAGATGTCAGAATGAATGAAAGGCCACTCCTCCGGAGTTAAGAATATGGCAGCCAGCGTTGACTGCTCCTCAACTCTGGCTTGGTTGGTATTACTGTGTCTTATCCGCCGCAGTCAGCCCTCCCCAGCCCACCAGCCCACCCCGGTCAGGGTGCTGTGAGTTTAATGAAATGAGAACCACAAAATCTGTCCATTTTTGCACAACAGAGCCCTAATAATGGCTTGGCTAAAGTGCTGCGTTGTTGACAGTCAAAAGGTGATTGAACTCAAAGACTTCCATTTGTTAAGATTTGGCCCTCAGCACAGATGCCGAATATCTCATTTCTTCTCGTAGCGCCGGCACATCCATGGCAGAGTCAAGCGCCTCCCCGTCGCATATCCTCTTCCAGACACACAGAATCGGAATCACGGGTCAGGTCTGAGGAAGAACTGAGCGAATCCCCTCGGCAGACGCGTTCTGCACCAGCAACATACATTCACGTAGTAAAATGTGTCTCCCGGTCAGTTCGGAAAGGCATTTAGATGCCTGATTAATTTATTTTCAGCCAATGCTCTTTTGAACATCAAGTCTGGCCAATGAGTACCGCTAAGAATTCTGGGTTTCCAAGGTAACCAGCACCAAGTGAGATTCCGTAGCCTTTCCATCTTGGATAATTTCAGCTTTGACACATAAGCCAGGTTAATTACTTATGAAATAGCAGGACAAAGGCTATACGACCAGGGTCGAAATGTATAATAAGAGAAGAAGCAACTCATGAAATGAGGCTCATTACGCTTGCCTGCGCGCGCCAAAATTTCAACGTTAGGCATGAAACTGTTTTAGACTCTCCAACCTCAATAAACAAAGTGAGAAACTCTCCAGAACACAGCAGCACAGGTTGTTATAACAAGCACGACATCTCGGCGTCCTTCCTATTACTGTGCCATGCTTTCTAATATGGATCTTCTAATGCAAACTTGTCTGAGGTTCTCTTGCTGGCCCGTCTTTGAGGATGCTGGTCGCTCCAGGAGTGGAGCAGGGACTTGGCGACAACATTAGGGTGAGGAATGAGCTGTGGAAGCGTGACCTTCAGAGGGAAAACTGGTGAGGAAGATATCATTCTCACACTAGGAAAAGAGACGGGTCTATCTGGGCAGATACAAAGCGAAGCACCCGTGAGCTGCAGAGGGCGAACGCAACGGGAGCCGCACGAGTAATAGCGCGTCGGTGGCTTTTATCTGTCTGAATAAATATGAGGATTTTGGGTTTTTTTTCAAGAGATAGTCAAGACGTGGAGGATTTACAGCCTCACGCCTCCTCCGCCACCCACACTGTGTCTTTTACCATCACACCTTCTTTCACCACATCAGTCAGATTCCGGTTCTCATGCCCTGTTGTGTAGCTGGTGAACACGCACTGAAACAAAGCAGGTTCTGGGCTGACCTCCAACCCATGCATGCCCACAGATAACGTCTTCACCCGCCACACCAATGCCCTGGGATCCTGGTTAGGAGCATTGCAGATGGATGACAACGTGCAACATCTGAAGTTTTTGCTGTGGCTGCTGCTGCTGTTGTTTTTGTCTTGTCCAAGTCAAAGTCCTGATTTCAGGTCACCCAGCTTTGACCTTTCTGCCAGATGGCATTATGGGTTTCGAAGCCAGCGGGTACACCAGGGTGGGGCGTGGGGGTGCAGCTGTGGGCACGGGCTGACAGCCCCTGTCCCTGTAAAGCGTCAGACACAATGGTCCCGGATGGCTACGCAGGAGAGCAGCCAGCCATGAGGTTGCAAGTCCGCACGCGTCCACAGGCACATGAAACCATTGACATGGGATTCAAACACGGGCTGCAAATCCGGATGCTCAGCTATACAACCATATCGGTATATAAAATGGAAAATAAAGCGGAAATTCAGAAAAGAAGGTCAAATAGAAGGCTACCTGGAGCTATGAAGAGCATTGTCCCCACTTATCATGGCACTTTTGACCAATAGAGCATATTGCCCACTGTCGAACCACAAATTCATTTCAACTCATCGTGAGGGAATGCTGATCTCCACTGATAGAGCTCCGTACATCATGTAGCTCAGTAACGTGGAGAACAGTTATATTGGCAGCAGGCATCCTCACAGCAGCCTAATGAGATTATACCTTCAGTTATGCATAAGGTTACTGGGGACACAAATGGACTCCTTCCACATTTCCGAAAGGCACAAAAAAGACGAGTTTCCAAATTGAAAATTCCTCAGACTTTCCATTCCACTTGCAACATCTCTGTCAGCGCAAATATTATACTACAGTGGGCATTTTTGATATCTGAATCATACATGACGAATATATAGTATGGATGTAAAGTGTTTTGATGAAGGGGGAGATTTCATTTGACCCCATAACAAACTGGAAGGGAGTGGCCCAATAAAATGGTGCGGAAGAAGGCAATTAACATTTAAAAGGGGCAAGAACTTGGGTTATTGGACGTTTGGTGCCCGGGCCATTCCGAGACCACTGAAAAAGGTTCGAGGTGAAGTGAAAACGCAGTCCAGGAGGGTATTGCCTTATACCTACAGAGACAGACACCTCATCGCCGCTGTGCCCCAGCTATCGAAAGCAGCGATTTTGTTAACATATTTGTAAGTGATGCTGAGGAACATTTTGCATGCTAAGTAACGCTGGTTTTATTTGAATGACATATCAGTATGGTGTTTTCATTGAAATTTACACACGTTATCGCACTTGGAGAGCTCATTTATATTAGTCCAGGTTCAAGGAGGTAAATTGATGCATGGTGTAAATGCAGAAGATCGTTCTGCTGTCGGCTTTGACGCAAACAGCCAAAACCGTACAACGGGCGGAGATACTCGGCAGCTCGAGCTCGCTCAGCACAGCGTTTCTTTCTGGGTGGAAAGTTAACTTTTAATGGCCATGAATTGTAACCCAGGCCAGGACAGAAAAAGTCATAATTTCCATGCAAGGAAAGAGCGGAAATAAAAACACAGAAGCCCCAAACACAAACGCAAAGACGAGATGTAGGTTTGATGAAGTGCAGAGCAGAATGACCGGTATGAAGACCGTGGAATGGATGCTGCATGTAAACAACAAAATAAAAGCCAGTCGTGCTGCATTTCTGCCTTCTCTCGCTGGTGGCAATATTGGCCTCCATGGGGTTGCACAGGCTTTTAGTCATCCCACCCCTCCACCTGACGAAGCCTCGCCCGGCAGTACAGAGAGATAAACTGAGCGGTGCAATTTGCTCAGAGGAGTTTCACATATACTCTTCCATGAGGATAATATAGTTATTAAATTGGTGATGAACCCAGAAGCACCTTTTCCCCCTTTTACTGGTGCTGTTGACTTTATGTTGTCTCTTGGCAACCATACACATAGTTTGACCAGAATGGTCTACCCTCTACTTGCGTCCTTAGGGATAAAAAAGGTGTCACGGCAATCAGGTCTCCAGATGGTTCATGGTTGTCCTGTCTTTTGGTTTTCCACCCAAATTTTCCAAGCATCCCTGTCTTTTTGAGAAAATCCAGCCTCCTTGTTGTGTGTCTGAAGTACAATGACCTCAGTCTCATCAATTCAAGCAACGCTTTTCCAAAGAATCAAACGTGTTTCTGTTTGTTTCATTGGCTCTACAGTTCTGCCACTGTGCCCTTAAAAGTCTCCTCCTGCACCACAATACAAATGAGTCTGTTTTTCCAGCGTCCAGTCGTACCCCATTTATTCGGAGATGCTTCATCAGAGCAATACGGATGCCCTTATCAAAGGTAAAACAGCAGGGCCTTTCACTGTGCTTTAACCGGCGACCTTCCGGTCACGCGTCTGCGACCTTAACCACACGATCTCAGCCGCGGGCCACGCAAGAAGGAATTTGTCGCATTTCAGGTTTGCCGCACAAAGCATGGGAAGTGCAGCAGATGCGTATTATGTAAGAGCTGTGTGACGGCAGCGACGTCCGGTACCGCGGAGTCGCTCGTGCAGTTGAGCCAAGCTGCAGAGCCCAGGGTGGTCCTCATTATCCGCCATTTCCCCCGATCAAATTCCACCAACATTAGGAACAGCCGGCAGGACGGCCTGTCAGAAAACGGAACCGTTGTCAACGGCGGATCAAAACAAATCAGGTGGCAGCCCTCGATTAAAAGCGACGCGGCGTCAAACCCGCCTGTTAAATTTGATTTTGGGGACCATATGCCACCGCCGCATGTAAGCCGTGATCCAGGAAATCCGACTTCCTCCTTTAGTTTTTTTTTTTTTTTTTTTTTAAGCAAACACACCTTTCGGTGAGTGGCGGTGGTACAACAGGCAGCAGCATCTGCCGGGGTTCCTTTCGGGTTAACGGAACCGTGCCGTGGAATCGGAGATGGGGCAGGGAGGAGACATCCTGCGGGAGCCCGGCAGGGGTGCTTGCAGCGACCGAGGTGATGGGGGACAGCAGGAGCAATCCAAGGAAACGTTCACAAAGAGAGAGGAAGTGCTTTCATTTCTATTTATACTGTTTCTGTATTCAGGTGACTGTGGCAAAGCCAGGCCTTGTCTGTTCCACTAAACTTCATCCTCCCACTCCTTTTTTTACACAATGAATTGCAAAAAGAAGCCTGTTAAAAAGGGGGCTAAGAGGAAGCAGGGGGCCCGTTTGTTTGAAACCCAAAAGAAATTATAACGCTCATGCGAAATCCGACGTTTCAATTCCTCACTGCTGTTAAGTACAGTTAACACCATGAACACCCGCAACCTTCCCATTTCCGGACAAATAGCTCCGGCAACAAACAAATTTTAAGCACGGCATCTCCCCCGGTCGCTCTGCAGGTCTTCCCAAATGTCTTGAACCCAGCTAATAACAGGCCACTTCACCTCAGAACCTTCCAGAAGCCTCTGCATGGCAAACACGACATAAAAAGGCAAACCATCTATATCTCGTCTTAAGTTCCGTTGCTTCAGAATAAGTCCTAATATTATTTCTTGAAAGCACCCTGCTCCCTCATGAATAAATATTTTAAGCATATATTAGGTGGCAAACCGCTGACTTAAAGGACATTAGCAGGCTGAAAGCATC
This sequence comes from Heterotis niloticus, assembly GCA_018136845.1. Lineage (NCBI taxonomy): Eukaryota > Metazoa > Chordata > Actinopteri > Osteoglossiformes > Osteoglossidae > Heterotis > Heterotis niloticus. The sequence goes on along the minus strand of CM030906.1, from coordinate 4,758,693 downwards.
CTATACTTAGTACATTCACTTAAACTATTCTGCTTAAGTACATCATCAGCAGAAGCCTCTGGTCTAGAACTCAAACCTGCCGGACAGAGATTTAATTTTTATTTATTTATTTTTTAACCATTTTTTCACTCTATATGTTTAACATCAAAGGGAAAGCAGTGTTTACAGTCCACATGCTGCAAACCTGTCAGGGAAACTATAAACGTTGTTTGGAAGAGCATTACGGAGAATTACGCTGATCCTCACGTCATCGGCCGAGCTGATTTTGGGGAGCGAGGCCAGCGCGGTCGGACGGCACCTCGGCTTGGCCAAAACGCTGTCCGATCGTGCGGTAAATCCCAGAGAGCAGGCAAAACCCGACCGCGCAGCCATACGTTCTCGCGATCGCATCGTGCGATTTTTTTCCAAGGCGTCGATCCCTCGGACAGCAGAGAATTCGTCGTCGTTCTGCTTAATGACTTAACCGGCTTCCAGCACACCTATTATTATGACAAATGCTGTCATTTTCCGTTCCCCCACCCTCCAGAGACAGGATCCGTATTTATGTGCGTTTCCACTTAGCCACGGATGCTGTAATTGTGCTCTATATCACCTGTAATTGTCTTATTTGTATTATTATCTTGTTGTTGGGAAGATGTTTTTATGCAAAGAACTGTGCATTGCTTACATACTTCACATTTAAAACTATAAAATGCAGAAAAATTCCGAAAAAACTGAATAACATGACCCATTTTGGTTCTTAAATTGAGCTTGCCTTGATTTCAAGACCAGGCCCTTAAGCACTGAATGGAAAGGAGTCAAGTGGACAGTCAGACATGGCACCCGGCGCCGAACCCACAGCCGGCGCTCCATTCCCTCTGCGGATGGGGCATAATGGCCCTCATCTCCGCCGTGATGGATTCCACGCCAGCGTGCCTCAACGAAAATTTCCACGCTATCGGAATTCCATCTGCGGCAGTAAACAGCGACGGGACGGGGGTCGTCCTCCAGTTCATTTGTTTTTCGCGAGCTGTCCCTCGCCCAGTGGGGGGACGGTCTGCTGCAAAAGTGTCATTGACTAAAACAGAGGAACGTTTAAGCCGAAGGGCCGCCCTGACTGTAAAACAGTCTCCCAGGCCGCCAATATCGATTTCTTGTCCCAGGTACACAAACAGAGGGGCGGTAGAGCGCGCCATCTTTATCTCTGCTTTCAATCACCGCCGCGCGAATGATCAGCGAACACAGGAACCCTCGGTGAGCGGTTTTGTCTCCTCCGCACCAGGGCGCCTGTTAAATCCGGGCCATTGTCCACCCCACGCCCGCCGCTCTTGTGTTTTAAACAAACGGCCTGATCGTATCTGGCACGGCCGATTGGCTGCAGCAACAAAAAGGCAATTCTTGGATAATGTTTGGAGTTTGAAAATGTCAGCGCTGGTAGAAAGAAGGGTGTTGGGTCCAGGGCGTTTTCTAATTAAAGGTCAAACCGCTGTGACAGAAGAGTTTCACACTCGGCCATGCACCCATAAGCGCAGTCCTCCTCTACGCACTCCTGCTTTCTATATGAACTAAACCTCTGAAAAAGGTGTTAGTGTTCCTCCAAACCCGCTTTTTGTTTTCCACACAAAACAAACTGCTCAGAAAGCTGCTAGCGCTCCCCGTAGCCCTCCCCTGCCTTCCACAAACACACCATCCACCCTTGCGGTGCCACTCCTGTTTGTGTTTCCAACAATTTATTTTTGCTAAGGATTGTCTGAACTCGCTGGTTCTTACTCCGAGGACCTCTCACTGATGGGAGGATGTCGAAAGGACCGACGAACATTTGAAACCACTAAACGGCACCGGGTCGACATCAGTACGGCCTTATTTCTTCGATGACTTGCTTGGGCTTTGCCAAAAAAAATGATCAATTTCAGCTGCATTGACCAAATTTTTAAAAAACTGGGAAAATGGGATAGGACAAGACAGGACAGTACAGGGTGGGATGGGATATAACTTTACAAACATATGCAGGGAAACTCTTACATAAAACAATTTGAACATAAGACAGATAATAAACTATCAAACAGATTGATCGATCGATCGATCAATTGATCGACTGATCGATCGATTGACTGACATTAACAAAAAGACAAATATGTTTAACAGCTCTAAGGACACTACTTACTTAAAAAACTGAGGGTGATCCTCCATCTGTCCATCAACCTAAACTGCTTTACGCTGTTCAGAGTAGGGGGGGTCCGCAGCCCCTCCCAGAATCACTGGGCAATTGGCCCAATGAAAATACACAACTGGGTGAGATGCCAGTCCACGGCTGGGTGGCCAAACACATACGTAGAATGGGAAATTTAGAACAAATAAGCGTCCCAAATTGCTTATCTTTGGAAGAAGACGCATGCTTCACACAGACTGATCGGGACTCCAACCTACACCCAACCAGCGCGCTCATTGCGAAGCAGCAGGGCTATTTGCTGCGTCACCCCGTCCCAGAACACATGTTCAAAAATTAAATATTTGTCTATATGCTCATCTGCCGTATTTTGAAACTGACACAGTTCTCTGCCTCCAGTGAAAAGACTTCAAACACAGAGGGATTGGAGAAAAGCAGAGCTTCTTTTGAATGGATGCCTGTTAACGTCACGTCGGCAGCTCGCCATGCCTGTCACCCAGCAGCAGGAAAGCGGCCGTTGAGGGTAATGTCTGAATTTGCAGACGGGGCCCTTCAGGAATTTAAGTAAATAAATAAACAAGCAAATAAACAAGTAAAAGGCAGGGCCTTGGCGTGGTAACAAAAACAGGAAAGCCTTCTTTTTCCACATGAGCGTTGCGGTGGCAGGTGAAGTGCGGTAGCCGTTCTCCCAAGAACAAGGCCTTTAAATTAGTTACAACATGACGGCTGGAGTTGTGACAAGGAGTTTTGGGGGGAACCTGCGCTCAGTCGCCATGGCAACACTGATGCCATCCCACTCCACTGGTGGACGATTTCCATCAGATCAGGCGAAGAGCTGATCTCCTGCCTGGCCACCCTCACATCCCCAACCGACCCCCACCTTTCAGGTGCAACGGGCACTATTTTCAGGGCTTTTTGTCAGGTTTTGTCACCTCATAAAAATGAACGTAAACATCTACAGCACATGCCCCTTACCTTCCAGGACAGACAATGAGAATATTCACCAGGGTTGAAATACTCTCCTCCAGGACACCGTTGTTGACTGATGGAAAGCAGGTTGTGTCAAGTGGGTGATGATAAGGAAGCGGCTGCCCATCCTGGCAATTTAATCGCACGTGAAATGATGCCCCGTATTTCACTCTGCAAAGGTTTCTCCAGGTATGAATGTGCACGTGCGACACCGACTCTTTCCTCTGTTAAGTGTTCGCACATCGCTGCTCATTTACAGTCAGGGCAATGGGAGATGTACTTCAGCACTGCGATTTTTTTTTACTCCAATGAAGGTGAGACCTAGAGGCTCGGGGAGTGAAAACGTTGATAACAACACACTCACAAGCATTATTTCTCCCATTTCTTCCACAAGAAAAGTGTATTTGCAATGATGAAAATGACCAGACGAGGGGAATTAAGGCGCGTTGTTGTTTTAGTGCAGAAAATGATGTTTCGCTGTATATTTTGGTCCTTCCTGTATTATTAACCATTATTTATCCGGCATTTACACTGCGCAGCCAAAAAAAAAAGTCACACACCCTAATATTTTCTTGGACTGCCTTTAGCTTTGACTACAGCACACATTCGCCATGGCATCGTTTCGATAAGCTTATGCAATGTCACAACATTTATTTCCGTCCAGAGTTGCGTTCGTTTTTCACCGAGATTTTGTATCGATGATGGTAGAGTCGGACCGCTGCGTAAAGTTGTCTCCAGCACATCCCAAAGAGGTCTGGATTCTGTGGTGGCCAATCCTTGTGTGAAAATGATGTCTCTCTCATGCTCCCTGAAGCACTCTTTCACAGTTTGAGCCAACCCGATGAATCCCGGCATTCTCATCTTGGAATATGAAGAAAAAATCCATTGATGGAAAAACCTGCTCATTCAGTATATTCAGGTAGGCAGCTCACCTCATTTTTTGGGCACATAACGTTGCTGAACCTAGACCTGACCACCTGAAGCAACCCCACATCATAACACTAACTTAAATCCAGGTGGTGACTTTTTTTTGGCCGGACAGTGTATGAGGCCACTTACAAATTATTTAACCGTTTCACTGCTACAATTAAGTGTATGCACCCCCCTCCCCCCCAAGGATATAACAGGAGCAGCAGTGATTTAAACCAAGGTCCTGCTGTTCTGAAATAAGCGCGGCAACTCTTATTTGTCACATTTTTCAAACTTAAACTTAAGTTCGTGGGGCAGCTGGATGATAATCGCAATGTCCGTGACTTGGCGTACGGAAGCTCAAGCGCAACCACAGCACACATTACGGTCAGGTGTCAGTGTAAAGCCTGTAAAGTATTGCTTTTTCCCAAAAAAATCCCAAAAAGTGGGCAAACAATTTGCAGTGTTTTTAAGAAATTTTCATTATTTAGGCTGGGATAAATGAAATTACGGTTGCATTTAAGAAACCCCTCTGAGCAAAAGGCCTTTGGTTATTTTTCAGAAGATTCGCTCAAACTTTAACATGAACCTTCAACCTTGTAAAAACTTGTAAAGCAATTTTAAAAAGCACTTAAGACGGTCTTCAAGGACTGCTGGGACGCTTAGCTTCCGACAGAGTTTTGGACACAGCAAATTTCTTCTTAAGGTACCCGAATTTATTTCAAGTTCTTTCCATTTTCTCTTTCAAACGCATCAACGATTAGCATGCACGTCTGTTACACCGACAAAGAGGTAAACAAGTGTTTATCGGATTCTACTCTTTATCAAGGACACTGTAAGTCACGTCTTGCTGTTCAGAGGACACGGTGGAGTGATCCAGCGATTGGAAAAGTGTTCATTTCTAGAAGAAACACCCATTTTGTAATTAATCTCCACCCTGATGCATCTCTAATATGATTGAAGAAGATGCCGAAAACGTGGTACGAGGGAAATGACTCAAGTATGAAGATCTCATTTCTGAAAAGCGTGCACACAAATGACCTTGGGATGTAGCCCCTGGCCGTTAATTAAAACTCCTCGATATAAAGGAAGGTGGAGCGACCGATAATAAACTGACATTTTTAAGTATGCTTTACGAGAGCCGGGTGTTTGTTGTAATTTACTGACGCTTCCTACGGAATGTAAAACGTGTCGGACGCCGTAACTCATCACTCCATACCGCTCAAAATTATATTTTTTAATTGCTATAAATGACCAGAAAGCCCCACTATCATTTCTCATTTTGTGAATGCGTTCTACTATATGGGTGCAAGTGGAAAATGATGACGCGCTCACCCTCAAAGCATCGATGGTCATTCTGATTCTTCCTTTCTAATGTTTTTATGTTTATGTTAACACTTTGTCCCACGCGGGGTTGCGGGGGTCCAGAATCTCAGAAGCACAGGATCCACCCTGGACAGGACTCTTGATATATTGTTAAAAAATCTAAATATCTGATAAAAGCAAGCAATATAGCGGTACTTTTACTACAACCGCTTGTTTCAATAAAAATTTCTCATAAAAACAATAGAAAATGGCAAAAAAGCATGCAAATTAAATTCATATATAAAGTTTATTAATATAAAATTGCACCAGAATTAAAAAAAAACATGATGTACTCCAGGTTAAACGTCAGCCAGCAAAAGAGGCTTTAAAATATACAAGCAGCCTGGCAACTTTAAGTTTATGGTGAAGAAATTGTGAGAAAGACACATTATTTTGTCCCCCAGTTGACCCTTTCATGCAGAGCAATTTACGATTTCGCTGATTTACACAGCTTGACGCTTGGCTGCAGCAGGCCATACTCATAGGTCCTAGGGCAGCATCCCTCCAGGGGCCTCAAACCAACAACCCTCAGCCCACAAGGCCATTTCATTAACCGCTGCCTCAGCGTGACATCTGCAGGTCGCTTCCGGAGAGGCGTAGCCCGTGTTCCGGGATCACGTCTCAATCCGAAGCTCCCACTCGGGCTGCTGAAGTTGCTGAGGGCTTGTTATTACTGCCTGGGTCGACGGAGGGATCGAGGGAAATGGGGAATAATATCGGTCCGTTCCCACAGCAGCTCTGTACGGCGCCTGGATTTTTATATCTGTTCCCGAGTGCTGCCCCTTCAAATTTCGAGTGGAAGGATTCTGCTTAATCATGATATTCATGAGGCGCCCATGCCGGGGGGCTGTGGGGTGACCTTGACTTCGCCGCTCCGCACCTCCTCGCGCCCCACAGTTGGGCAACATCAAAAAGGATCACGATCTGGGAGACATGGCTCCCGGGTTCATCACTCACGCGTCACAGGGGCCGGACCAGAATCGACAGACCGTAAATACACTTTATCGCTACAATGTACGGACACATCCACGCATTCCTGCGCTTTCGGTTACGGCTTTATCCTGTCGGAGTCACCGGACTTAGACCGCATCCCCCTCCGAAGGATCCCATCGGGTGGGATGTAAGATCCTTAACACAACACAACGCAGCATCCCGTGACCAAACCATCCAAACACCATCATTTTTACACAAGAAGAGGGGAGGAGACCGATTCACTAGGCAAACAAGAAAACATAGTACATTAAAAACATGAACAGCCGCAAACATATCTAATGTATTATTTCCCTTTGAAATGCTGAACTCATGTAACTAATGATAATAATAAAAATAATAATAATAAATTATAGTCCAGTGGATGTGCCCAGCTAGAAATTAAAGAAAGTGAACTGGTGAGTGAAATCATATATAAATATAGAAGCAAATATATGATCCAATACCTTAAAATGAATGATGAATAAACTGGAAGTGAAAAATTAGGAAAGAGCAACATTGCTGGATTTCCTGGATTTTCGGGGGAACTGGGGGCCATGTGGATGTTCAGGTATGGGAAGATGTCCGTGATGGTTTGACTCGGGTCAAAGCATCTGCAGAAATGACAGGTTTCTACAGGCTCCTGAGCGAACATCGGGCTTCCGCTACAGTTAATGAACCGAAAGAGCGAGTGCAACCTCGTAGCCTGACGCAGGAGACGCTTTCATATCACGCATCAGCATTTCTAGACTTCTTTCAGGAATATTGCCACAGTTATCCATCATCCCATCAGCACCAGTGACAGGCACAACACATGACATGTCCTCCCAAATGTCTCACTCCACAAAAAAGGCTCCGCAGCAAACCAAACTTGCAGTAAAACAAATGGAAACTGCTTGATGTGAATGATTGATGAAGGCATGGAATTCCTTCTGGAAATCACCTGGCCATAAGAATTTGCAAACAGTGGGTAGCTGCCATATATTTACATGGTGAAGAGGGTGCCAACACGGTGAAGAGGGACCAAAGCTGACCCGTGTTATAGAAAGGTAATTTTACACCTCTTAAACAGTGCTTATTTCAAATATTCAAAGATTCAAAGAGATTTATTTGTCACAAACATGGTAACCAGGTATGCCATACAGTGAAATGCAAACTGAATCGACAGGACACCGTGCGTGGTTTTGAGGATTTTAGCCACACATACAGCATCACTCTTTGTTTAGCTATCAATGCCACCCAGAAACATGCTGTTGGCAGCCCCTGGGACCACCTCTCCTGCTGGCCCACCTTTCCCACAGTGCCTCCCTGTCACGTCGCCCCTCACCATGGACCTCTCGACCGGACAGCAAGCCCCATCCGTTCCAAGGGTGCACTTTCTGCAAGGCCAGCATCCCTGTCAGGGCTGTTTAGCCATAGGTTTGCATTATTTATGAGCATACCTTTAAAAAGCCATCCTTAATTATTTGCCGAACTCAGGGATATCGCGTTCACATTTTCGAGTCGCTTGCTGGAGAACACAGCAAATTCGGGCTGGTTCCCTCCTGCCACAATAGGGATGGACTGCTGCTGCATAGTGACACAAAACTGCCACCGGTGTCCTCTCTCTCACTGTGACAAAACCAGCGTCGCTGCCGGCTGACGTCGGCCCTACCCGCCCCCTCATCCCACCTCTGACACCACGCTTCTCGCCAGCTACGTGTTCCCACGTGCGCGGTGCTATTTCGACAGCTGCTCGCTGACTACAAATGGTAAATTAAATTATAACAGCGGAGTAAATCCATTCAATATAGCCCAGGGAAATGCGACAACAAAGAAAGCAAGAAAAGAGCAAAATGAAGTTTGCGTACGCCTGGCGACTATTACTCAAAGTCAACCGCGGTGTATCGTGCTCCCGTTTTTAATCAGTCTTCACGGCAGTGCTTCCAGAAATAGGCCTGCAGCGCGTCGGTCTCTGCTTTCCGAAGCCACACTTACGGTACGGCAACGCGAAAACTCCGCAAACATTCACTTCGCACATTTAGACGATATTAACCGGGAAGCTACTATTTCGACAGACGCAAACGAATAGAGTTTTGATGTCCGTTTGCAACAACGCTGGAGGCTGGAAAATATTTGCGTTTTATTTTACTGAGCAATTGTTCCAAACAATTCGGTTACATTTGGCAAAAAATCGATATCGGAAAATAATTTTAAAGATCAGTTGTGTGGTTTTCTGCGATGGACTGTGGTGTCCAATTCGATCGCTACCCTGCCGCCCGGTCGAGCGTAAACCCTGGACCGCAGAAATCCTGTCCCTAGGCAATAAATTACTGAGTATCAATCGACGGACTTGAGCGGTTATTGTAACGTTCGTATTATTTATTACACTTATTGATACGTTATAGATAATTCTTTCCTCCGAAGCAACTAACAATGTTAAGTTTACACAGTAAGGTCAAAAATCTGTTGAAACAAAAATGTTCACTTTCTTCATATTTTTTATTCCGTCTATAGTATTTCAGGGTATAACACCCCATTAATCGCAGAATAATACAACAAGAGCAACACTGTAGTTGCCACTGACCTTTTAGCTATAGGATTCATTACGGGACTTTTAGTGTTACTTAATGGATAACTTATGTGAGATAGAGGAGCGCAAATCGGATGTTTTCTTCTAACAACCGGCCAAAAAGAGTTACTGGGACCTTCATCCCCCCCTCCCACTTTGTTATTCATGACTCCATTATGTGGTTCTACAACAGTGAACAACAAGTGAAGAAAAACAGGCTATTTGCTCAGTGGAAACCCAACATGTAGCGGAAACTTCTAGCATTGCGCTGGTACAGATGAGCTCTAAATCAAAGGGACCGGTAGAGTCAGAGGTTAACCGACACCCGCTTTAATGTCTTTCCGACTTTTACACATCACCTTGTGCGATTTAATGTTACAAACGCAAGTTAATTCCCTTGTCAAAATGAATCACAGCTAATATGAAATAATATTTAAATGTGTTTGATTTTTAAAAAATGTGTCAATGGCACGGTGGGGCCGATTTCCCCCCATGGCTCAGTCTTGCGTAAATAATGTTTCGTGCTTCCAGGCACGGAGTGGAGTAGCCAAGCTGCCCTAAAACAGAGCTGGCAGAATGATTTATTCCTGCTTTCATGCCCGGATTGGGCCTCTCGTGTCTTTAACGGATTGCGTCCCGTGGAGAAAATGGTGCAAGAGGGGGAGGGCCCTCGTGTGGTTCAGTCGCTCTGCCCCGAATTAATCTTAATATTTGACAAATCAAATATACTTAGCCGAGAGCTCAGAGCCGGAGATTTATGATACATTAGGTTGCAGTCTCCTGAGGGGCAGGGGTGGCGTCCGGCCCCTTGCTTAAGGAGATCGATTCTGATCGACACGTTGGCACGGGCCTGGCTTTGTCATGTTGCTCCTTGTGGGGAGCGCCGGGGTGTTAGTGCCAGGTGCTGGGTCCCGAGACGTGTCTGTGTGCTGAGCCAGTGTGTTTTAAACCATGGCGAGTAGCTGAGGCTGTAGATCTCTGCAGGGCGACGGAGGGGTGAGAGCAGCTGGCAGGAGCGGATCCAGGACCCGGCTGGGATACGTCCCCTTAAATGATGGCAGCGGCAGAGAGCCCTATTTACACAGCTGTGGCAGTGCAAGCAGGATTGGCTCATGCCCCCCGTCATGCTCCCCAAATGTCAGATGCAATGTTGACTCACGCTCTGAAGCGATGGTGAAAAGTGTCCACACCATTGGAGTAGAGGATTGTTTTACTTCTGTTATTCAGTAAATTCTTCCTGGTGTTATGATTTCCTCCCGCAATCCAAAGATACAGGCTCCAGATGAACTGATGGCTGTAAATGGCCTAAAGTGTGTATTAACCCTGCCTCACACCCTCTGCTTCCAGAACAGGCTGTGGACCACCGTGACCCTGAACTTGGCAGGAGGTTGAAAACGTAGAACTGGAGACCTGAAGATTTTGCTCTCCTGTGCATCACGGTGAAGAAGAAGAGCTTTTAAAGTTACTGCAAGTACCTTAGTCAGCAAAACCACAGCATCCCGATCAACCCTGGGGCTTGAACCAGCAACCTTCAGCTCAAGGCTTTTCGCAACCACTAGGATGGCTCTTCTACGTTCTGCTTTGTTACTCAAACCTGCAAGTGAATGTTAATAGCAAATACTGAGACTGACGCACATAGGCACTGTGACAATGTCTAAAAGTTTTCATTTTATTTATCAGCTAGTTAAATGGGTTAATGGATAGTTTGGGTTACAGAATGCAAACTTTACTCAGTTTATGAGGTCAACACAGTTAACACTGACCTCACATATGACAGTAGAAATAAACACCTGTAAATGGTTGGTATTCCTCAAGTAAACAACGGGGGATGAGCAACCCTCAGCAAATCGCAGCTGGCTGCTGGGAAATTGACAGGTGAATTAATATTTAATGCACTCCAGATTCGAAAGCATTACCGATCGATCTGCACGTCCAGTTAGTTCCAATTACTCAAACTGGTGAACGGGATCTGTTTCCTTGAGTGCAGGCCACTGATGCCGGTGCAGTGGGACTGCGGCAGAGATGTACGCATCATGTCCACGTGCCGCCTGCTCTCGCCCCACGTGTGCCCGAGAAGCATGGAGTTCAGCCGCCGGCGCGGCTTGGGCCCGAACGCGCGGTTTAGCTCTTCTCGGGATTTTCTAGGGAGCAGCACAGCGAAACCAATAGCTCTGAAATGAGAAATTTACACTTTAAAGGGCCGCCTTTGTAAATGCAACTTGAGCCGGGAAGCACGGCGGTGGTTAGTAGGTGTCAAGGTGAAAACGTGATATAAATATCCATAAGCACGGAGGGTTACAGCGCTGACGGAATAAACCTGTCCACCGGTGGGTGCTGGGTGCTGTAGTGGTTGCATGCAGTTGCTCAGTTACCCTTGAGCAAAGATCTTACCCTGAAATTATACAGTAAAAATTACCCAGCTGTAAATAGTAAGTCAGTTAGTGCACAAAACGGATACTGTAAGTTAGTTTGAAGAAATGCATCGGATGGTGGTTAACAAAAATCGAAAACTTCCTACTGTTGCACCCTTAATAAAGGTGTTTATTCTGAAATGATATGGTGAGAATACCACGCCATACAAGGGGGTAAATCAGTATGAGCAAAAAAGTGTACAAATGTTGTAACTTGGCTTGACCAAACGTATCAGATAAAAAATGGCCAACAATGAACTGATTGGTTGATTCACCTGTTCCTGCATCGCTGATGAGATCAATTTTACCTTTAATCGATGCGGTAAGAATACCGTGTTTTGGTGGCGGAAGTCTGACTCGTGCAACTACTGTCACGATTTCCAAGGAAGAACACAAGCGGTTTGCCACTACCTTCTTCTATTCATACTTTCTGAGGGTTGCAAACACAGGGAAAACCATGCAAACCCCAGAGCAACTGACCTACACCCCAATCCCAGACCACGCAAGAGGTCCAGGAGCAGTCAAGCTCCAGCTTAACCCTCCGTACCACCGCGTCCCTAGAAATGGACAAACAACTGTAAATAATGTCAACAACAGCAATAATAATAATAATAATAATAATAATAATAATAATAATAATAATAATAATAATAAAAAAAAGTGGCTATTCTCTAAATGTCCATTAAATACCCCTGAAGAAGATCCCCGCAGTTAAGACATTGACTTATAAGTTGTAACGTGTTTGTTTATGCAATATTAAAGAAACGGCCTTCCGGGGGTTACAAAATGGGGCGCTCTCCCTCACTCGAGCCGTTTCTCTCCATTTTCTAGCGAAGCAACTCAATAACCCACCATGATTAGATGGAAATGACAAATCAAATGCCAAGCGAGCGATCTGGTGAACTCTCACCGTCAGAAGTATTTTTACAGTCTCGCCGGGAGGGTGTCATCAGCCCGTGGTGAATATTCCACAGAAACACAAGATGCACTTTGAAACGCGGGGCTGTTTGGCACTCCAGATGGCCCGTAGCGATGTTCTACTTATCGAAAACACAAAAAAATAAAATAAAATAAAATAAATAAATAAATAACATCTGAACCAGTCTCCCAAAGGAACGGCTTTCATCGTCCTCGAGCTTAATCTCTGCGTCGATTTTATTCTAGTGTGGTTTTATCTCATTTTACTGCGAAGAAACAAAAAAATTCTCAAAAACCATAAGTTCGAGGGGGTAGCAAACCAGATATACGCAGGCCCTTGGTTTAAAATGGATCCATTTTGAAGTTAATGACCAAACCACTCGAATTGCCTCCCTATTACAGCAAAACAAAGCTAAAGCCGTTGATAAACCGGCACCGCCAGCTTTTGAGGCAAACACGGCACTTGAAACAGGCAGAAGACACCGACTTCCAGGCGGCTTCGGAGGCATTTTTCACGCCTGTTTTCAGCAACACAATTACAGCACAATAAACCGAATTACTTCCACGGAAAATGTGACAGCTTAAATAGACGGCTGACTGAGACCAGACAGGGGCCAAATACTGGCTGGGAAATTATACAGCCCGACTCGCGGCCTTGCCAACAGCGGATGTAAAGTATAGGAGGTTAAAAAGGCAGTTTGCTTTTCTAAAGACTTTTCAAATGGCTGATGGAGACCTGGCTAATTACAGAGGATGTGCAGCCAGTCGAGAAACCAAACTTCCAAACCGCGTTGCCGTGTCTTTGCTAAGCGTAAGGTGGACCCGCCTTACTTCACCTTCGGGAAACGACTGTCTTGGGGCAAAAAAGGAACACGTAGGGTTGATGCCAAACGTGCTCGGCAATGCGTTCGAGAAAATCAAACTTCCCGTAGCCCCTCTTCGCACAAGCAGATCTTCCACGGGCGAAAGCAGGCAGATGCCGGGTAACCGGCTTCCGAACTCGGGCTTCTCCCGGGGCCGTCGCACACCTTGTCGGGTCCCCGGCACCCATCGGGTCAAAGCATATGAATGCAAACTGCATGATCACGCATGACACACGGGCATAACCGGAAGCCAGAAAGAAGAAGGAGGGGAAAAAAAACATGGAACATAAAAAGTAGTTTTCGGTTTCATTCCGAGGAATGGTGATGCGTCTTGTTCTTTTACGGCTATTTGGTAACAAATCACAACGTGCAGTTATTTGTACTCTGATGGAGACTGTGGCAATACCCACAAATGTCAGCGAGGAAAAATGTCCTTCCTTTCTGGTGCCACATACAAATTATCAGTCATTGTCACCCCTTGTCAGCGTCTCGCATTGATCCGTCTGTTCCTGGGTGACTCATGTCAAGCACTCTTATTTCTTTATGCATTTTCCACTGTTTTGCTTTCATCCTGCAGGTTCCAGCGCCGGTGTCTCGGGGTGCTCCGTCAGCCTGCTCACCCCTGACTTGTCACACCATTTACATGCCCCCAAACATCATAATTTCAACTCCCTTGCTATTTAACATGTCAAACGGAAGCAGTGTTTCCGATGCAGTTCAGCCACCAGAACGTCCGGATTCCCCTTTTGTCATCAATCTGCTTGACAGGGAAGATTTGCAATGGGCTTCCTGAGTCCAGGACTCCTTATTGAGCGCACGGCATTGTCATAAAAGACAGGTGGCACTTTTTTTTTTTTTACATTTCTATACCGGTTCCGTGAAGTACAAATGCCGTCAATTTGTTTCGTGTGCCGGCGGTTCTCGACCGGGCGCTGCAAACTGCAGGACAAATGTTGCTGAACCAATTTACTAAAGACTACAATTTAATAAAATTTACAAGCACGCACACCGCATCGGTAGTCCGCCTTTGCCATTTCAGCACGGTGCCATTTGGATTCATACTGCGCCACCCTTTCTTCTGCTGTTATTGACATCATTTAAAAAATTTACCTGACACTTTTCTCCGGAGAAAGATAGCAGCGTGATTCTACGATAAGCCATTTGCAGTCACCTGCCTATTTATACACCTGGGTGGTTCTCGCTCTTGCCCATTCAAAGTAACTCGTTTAGCGTACCTCAGCAGGAGCAGTCCTTTGAACATAAGGTTCCGGTGCTGACCGCAATGCCACCTGCCGCACGCGACCAACGTCAGCACGCGCGGCGCTCCTGCGGCATCACACCCCCGGAGAACTAACCCCCGCAGCTGTGGCGGCTCCTTCAAATTCCCCTGCTAGCCTCGATTTACCGGACCGCCGCCCTACGAGCGCCGGAGCGCTTTTGGCTCGGCACCGATCGTTCGGGTCCTTACACTCACGGCTGGGAAAGCGACACCTTCCATGGGAGCTGACCCGCACCCCCGCCCCCACCCATCCGCGCTCTTATTAATTCGGAGGACGTAATGAATGACCTCGCGGCCCGTATTATAACTGACATGTTCTGCGGATGGCCTCCCGCAGCTGCCTGCTACCGTCTGGCAGATGCACATTAAAGAAAATCTAATTGGGCGCTGCTGATGTGGGAACATTAAAAGAAATCTATATGTACTGTACGCTGGAAACAAATGTGTCAGCTCCCTGCTCCCACCACTTAGCCGAGGCTTTTTGCATTTCAAATGTAATCAGGCCTCTCCTATAGTCGGTACGGTGCACGATGCCGCAACAGGACATCGGGGGGCAGGGCCCGGGGGTTGGGGGCGGTGAAAAGGCACAGTTTACTTATTTATGGGGAAGAGTAACTCAAGAAGCTCCTTCCTTCCTATGCGGAATCGGTGCTGGATGTGAAACCTGAAGAGACCGCTTTTAGGCGTAAGGCACAGTCAATCAGTCCGTTTTGTACAAAATGAATCCCGCGCAATTACCCGGCTTTGTTTAATAATCTCGGATCTGCCGATACGAGGGAGTTTGTCTTCTTCGCACGCCCGTAAGAATGTCCTGTTGCTCGGCAGCGCGAGGCGCGTGTTTGGCGTCACATCGCGTCGCGTTTCGGAAGATGTTTCCCGCAAATCATTTCTATGCAGGTGAGGGGGAAAAAATATTGAAAAACATTAAGCACTCTAAGGAACAGAAAACGGTTTTTTTTTTTACATTTCACAGCAGGGCTTAAGATGAGCAAAGAGGATTGTGGGTAATAGCCACAATCATAGGCAGAACATGGCATTCACAAGCGTGGCAATTTCTGAATGACAGTTGAAATCTCCAGTTGCTGCACTTAACCCAAAGGTACACTTATACCCGTTCAACCTACATACAATTTTTATCATCAAACACATCTTCTGTCAAAAGCCGACTCCAGGGAGAGAAACAGGAGAAGGAAATGAAAAGGCTGCTCACTGTCAAACCGAAATCGTTGACAATATTTGTCAAAATTGATGAGAAATTATGAAACCCCAATGGTGGGTAATTGCGCTAGGAGGAGAAGGAGTGACGTCCAAATGTGTCAAAGTCAACGTGGTCACGTGATGGAGGGGTCTCTGGTTGGTCATTTTGTTGCCATCCTACTGGATACGCAAGCGCCTCATCCAATGTCTTTCTTGTTCCCCATCATTCTTTTCTTTCCATTGTTGCTTCCCTCCTTTCTTCAAGTTCTGACACTGACGTTTTCTACCCGCACACCTTAATTTGTACACCTTTGCTTGGTTGGTAGCACTCCCAAGGAGTTCAAACTGTTGCCTTCGGTGTGGTGGAATGAACTACCTCTGCCCCTCAGGGCAACTGAATCCATTCCACGACTCAGGAATAGTATCAAAACCCATCTCTTTTGGACCCACTTTAGTCTTCACGCCATGACAGCTCTATAAACTTGCTCTGGACTCCACTGAGTGGTTTTGAACAAACTGTGAACCGCCCCGAAGCTCTGTTGTGAAACGTACTTTTGTTTACCCCGAGCTGGCCATTGTTTCCAGAAAACAAACACATGTAAACGTGAAGGTCTTCTGCAGATCTTCACTTTAGCGGGCGATATCAGCAGCAACGAACCCAGGTTGCCTGCCGAAAGGATCCTTTCCATACGAGGCGCAGTATGCGGAGTGCAGCATGCATCGCATTTCCCCCTTTCAGGCGTCCTCCACCATGGCCGAAGTCGCGCGCGTTCCCCTGACTCAAACCTGCACCGGCACGGGAAAAAATGTCTAAATAAGCAGGCGGCTCGTGCAAGCGTTACCACCCGAGCGAACGAAAATTGCTTCAAACACAAAAATCGCAGTCTGTGTGAAAACATTTAGCTGATGTGGTATCTTATAATTTATATCATTAGTGCGTCTTAAAGTACCGACTTTACACAGGAGACGGTAAATCATTCTGCTCTGGATGTCAGAAATATTAATGATTATGCCCGCTGTTTTAAAGCCTTGTCTTGTACTGCACACACGTTTCAAGAAGAATGCAGTCGATCAATGTCAGAAAGAAGCCTTTAGCTTCCGGTGTTGTGCCTGCTCTTCGTGGCCCAATGGAAGCCATTACTTTCTCCCCAGTGCTGCAGCGTGCAGCTTTGCTCCGGGCAACGGCTCGGTCACGGGAAATGAGTGGACGTCATGTCGGCTGCGGAGGGGAAGGAGGGCGTGCTGCTCGCGATGGCATCGGACCTAATTATTAGCAACCGGTTCACCGACCGTGCTGCGAATGTGGGTTCAAATCTCGCTGTTGTTTCCTCCCACAGTCCCAGTAAAATTCCCTATAGTGTGTGTGTATATGTGTGACTGTCTGCTGTGTACCTTGATGTGTTTCCAGGAAACGGTTTAAACCACCACAACCCTGTATTAAAAAACAGTTTTGGCTATGGATGAATGAAGGAATGAATAAATGATATGGTGACATAGCCTTCATGTCTTCTCTATGTATCTGCAAGCCAGTTTCTCATATATTCAGTCATTTTCAGCGTGGTACCCGAGTCATCGTGAAAACCCAAAACCTTATAGATTAGGACAATCGTACAATTATTTGTTCAGGTTGTTAAAAGGGAAATTTCACACCGAGTTTCTGCTGTTTTGCTGTTGTATGTTTTTTGTGATCCTTGCGCTGGCTGGTTATTATAATCCATGAAAAACCGAAACGAATTCTTTTAGAATGCGGGTACGAACCTGCTTCTGCAACCAGTGTAGCTCAGGATCTCACACCGAACACTGGGCTAAAGGCTCATCTACGTGGGGGTCCAGCCAGGACATCATTATCCTCAACTGTTTAATGACAGCTTTGTCCAGGGCAGTCTATAAAGTTAGGGTTGTATGCTAAGCTACTTGTTTAATTCCCCGTTCACACAGCCATACAGTATTGCACAGTACTCTTCTTAAAGTAAATACTTCTCCTGAGGGTACTATAACATGAGAAGGATTCAGATTCAGGATCTTCAGTGACAAGGCTACAGCACACACCACTGTGCTATCCATCGACTCCAGTTCAAGGGAAAACTCGGGGCGAGGATCGGACATTGACATAACCCAAGCTTGACCCTCAGTCTAACCAGAAACACTTAATCCACACTCGGGAAGAGAGCCTCTGGCTAATCTGCGGACTCTTATCAATAAAGTACTAACTCTTCTGAGACGTTGCAGTGGTCATATGTCCAAACCCGTGAGAAGTTCTTTGCGATCCTTTTCCCCCTTTGGAGAACAAAGTCGTGTATGACACGCAAAAGTGTCCAAGATGTAATGTGTCAGCAATATTGATCTGTATATGGTGGAGCCCGGTCCGTATTTAAACAATAATTGATCTCTTTCGGCAAAATGTGTTCGGAAGCATTGATTCAACACCACGGCAGCTGCTGAGCTGATAATCGGTTGCAGGATAGTTTGTCAAAATGTTATCGAAAGCGTGGAAAACAGAGAAATAGAAGCCTAATCCTTCCAACCTACTTCCAAAGGTGCTTGGCGGGGTAATTGGCAACGAAGGGCAAGAGGGCAGAGGTGTGCACTATTGGAAATTCACCTGATTTACCGGAAGTGCTTCCACTGATACCTCAGCAATCTGGCACTTGCCAACACCCATAATATAGTGTAGCCAACTTTCAACAGCACCCTTCAGTGAGAATAACAATGGCTGTAAACATGCAAAAGCAGCCATTCTGCATGGTTCACATTGCCAGTAATTCAAAAGTTACCAAATACCAAAGCTTCTCACCTCCCACACTGATAATAGATACCATGCAAATACACCAAAACATAGGCATTCACTGCTCGAGACTCTTTTTTCAGCCTTGTTTTAACTGAAGCTTCTACATCAGACTTACAGTTGTTAAGTCTTAACACCCACAACTGTACAATTATTTACTCATCCATACAGTTTTGAAATGCTTATTACAGGAATTCAAGAAGGGAACTTTGCCAAGGGGCATGACAGCAAGAGTGGGATTTGAACCTCAGCCCTTTGAGTGAAAAGTAATTCCTCCAAACATAAGGCCAGTCGCTGCTTTATTAGTCTAAACGAAGGGTAAAAACATTTGGTGGAAAAAAAGGCCAAAAAGATACCAACCCTTATTCATACCATTACGGGTTAAGAAAGATGTTTACTTCCAGTGAGAGACAGAAGGAGCGTTTTCATCTACGGAAAAGAGGGTTTGAGACAAGAAATGAAAGAATGAATATAGAATATGAAACAGATGAGCAGCAGATAGATGATGAAATCGTGGAACAATATGTAGTTAGCAGGAAGGACAAGAACCCAGTATAGCAATGATCAGAATGGGTCTAACAGTCTAGAAGGCCCCCCTATGCAATCTATAAATAGGTCTATTGAAGGTCCTAGGGGAAGATAAAAGCTCTTGAACCTCAAACCGCCAATGACAAGCATCGATTCAGCCAATCGATACCACCGTAGGCCGCGTTATTCAGGCGCAAACAAACGTCTTCAAAAGTAATGCGGCCTTAAGGATGCGACCGTCAAAATAAAACCGAACCCATCTGTTCAGAGAAGAAGGGACTGACTAGCCAATGCACCGAGTTTTAAGATAGCGAGCCGGCAGAAGACTAGAGCGAGCAAAAAGGAGAAGCACAAAACAATATTCCACAAATGTGTCTGATTTTAATACCGCGGCTGCGGCTTCTTTTTTATAGTCGCCGTTTGGTGTCTTTCGTGATTGCTGTTATCTTTGGAACGAAGGGTAATGGCTTGTGACTTGGCTAAAAGCTCACAAAGAGAGCATCAAGATGATTTATAGAGCAAGAAAGGGACTTGTCTTCCTGTATAATTACACCACCGGTTGTTGCCCATATTCCATACTTCCAAATTCACCTCCAGTTGCCTCCCAAGGCCTGATGACTGTAGATTTAATACGGCTCGGTAAACTTTTGTGTCTCTTATTAGTCATAGTGTTAAATGAATTTGCTGGATCATTGCAGCACAGAGATACAAAGGCACAATGGTTCCCAGGCCTGGCGTGGCTTTGATTAGAAAGCGTCTCCTTGAGGGATTCTGTGTTTCTTCTTCCGCCGCCCCGTCGTGCGGTGATAAATCCCTCGCTCGTTCCGAGGAAGCCGTTACCTTTGGAGATGACGGCCGTAATGTTTCACGGCTGGTTTGCTGGTCGGGTGCCCCGCTTCCCTCGGTTATCTTACAAACACAGCGAGCCCTACTGATAACAAGCAACCCCAGCAAGACCGAACAAAAAAAAAGGTTTGGGCTTATTTTCATTTTGTTTGTTCCAAATGTTTATTATTGCCATAGAGATAAATGCTGTGTTGCTCTCCTTTTTTTATGAGCAGACCAGTAGGCAGGTTCAGACACACGTAAGTGTGCACATGTGAGTGCGGTCACGATTTTTCCACTGCGGAAAACACAGTTCCTTGCAGGTTGGCCCCAGCCTGGTGTTGACAGCAAAAGGGGAAAAGGAACCGAGAAGACGCAGCAAGGAATACAACTCACTTCATTAGCAGAGGTCTGGTCTCTTGGGGACCGTCTGTAAAGGCTGGTTTCCACAAAAAAACTAAACAAGCTTGTCCCTAAACCTCACAAATTGTGGAACTTTTGTCCGGAGGAAAACTGTAGAAAAGTTGTCTGTAGTTACGGACAGATTATAAGCTTTTCGCAAAGGCAGCTTAACATCCTTTATGACCATTTATAAGTGTTAGTTGCAAATTAAAGCAATTACTGTGTGGGAGGAAATTGGGAAAATACTAGTTTGGGTGACCTGGTTGGTTATCTGTTAATATCTTAAATGTTCAATGTAAATTCCATTGAAAAATATAGACATGCTAGGTTACTTCTTGTGTACAGGATAACAAAACATATATGCACATATATGAGCCTGTTTTAACTATGCACCCTTTAGGCTAACAAATTAAGGTCAAATTAAAGTATAGACAAAACCAAATGTCATGCCGATTATTATGAACATCTCTGTATCTATACAGCACAGTCTTTGTTTATCCATTTTTCTTTCTCCCTGTACATTCTTAATGAACGGCTTTGCTTTTCAAGCCACAGGCTTTTTGGCAAACACGTTCTTCTCATGGTAAATAAGGTTTTTACATAGTAAAGTTCATTAAACTTCATAAAGGCTACTTCTTATTTTAAAAGGATAAAATTTGGTTTCTGACAAGGGTAGGAGAAGCAGAAATAACGTCACACGATGAGCGTATGTAAAGATGCTAGCGGCTATTCTTACTGACACAAATACGAGCACGGCCGCCTCATATGGTCTACAAACGCACATAAACCGAATGATAATAAACGAACTTGAAAGGAAGTGAAACTGAAAGGTAACAAAATTTGGTGACTACGCAATGAAAGGTTAAACGTAATGAGAAATCATTCAGGACACAGAGTATTACAGTTTGTATGTATACATTTTTTTTTCCTTCCTACTTGACTACAACCAGCAAGCACATCACTCCGTGGCATTTAACAGCACTAACAATACTCATGCACTAAATACAACCACTTATACGGTAAAACAGTTTGGCGATGTTATACTATGTTGTTACTTTTTTCTTTTTCTACTGCACCTTTTAGTCCTGGTCAGCACTTTTTTAGTCAGTTTGTGTTTTTTTTTTTGTTTTTTTTTAAATAGTACAGTAACTAATGAGCTAGTATTTGCTCCTCTTATTAGTAGTAGCAGTATTAGTTATAGTAACATTAGTAATATCTGGTTGTTCTAGTCCAGAGTCTACCCTAGAATAACCAGGCAGTAGGCTAGGGAGGGCACAGCCTAAACAGGAAGCGAGTCTATCACAGGGATGGCCACACACGTACACACTAAGGACAGAGTCACCAGCATGTGTGTTTGGTCTGTGGGAGGAAACCCACACAAACGTGGGAAGAAGATGCAAAATCTATAAAGTTGGATTTGACCATACACCCAACTGCTCAGGCACTGAGAGGTAGAAGTAGTACCAGTTGTGCCTCTGCGCTGCCTGTTAGTAATATTATGGTCACTATAATAAAGTATCATTATGCACCACAGTTATTAGCACTGTACTTAGCAGCACAAGAAACTATGAGCAACCAGAGCTATTAGAATGAAGACCTGGTTTCTCAAGAAGCACAGACAGCAGAGATTTCCTTCAGACACATCTGGGGGCAAAAAACACAACACATCAGAAACGTTAAGTTTTTCTCCCAGCATCCCCGGCAGAAGTTCTGAGGAACCACAGAAGACGCTGCCTGGTGGGCTGTAAGGCCGCAGGTCCATCAGGCAGCAAGAGAAACATACAGTACCTTTCCCACCTTCCCAGCATCACAGTTGTAAACACATCTCCCCCGTAACCGCAGCACCCTGTCTGCTCGCACAAAACAAAGTTCTGATGGATCATGATTATATACCATACAGGCACTTTGATGAGGACGCTCCTCGCTGCCTAAAGACCTCTGGAGTGCCTGTGTTCCTCTTCCGAGAGAAAAGGCTCCATCTACCATACACTTCTGACACATGAGTACCTTTCTGACAGCCGGGCCTCCATCTAAGTACATTTTAGAGTTCCTCTGTTGATTGTCCCTTAACCATGGCCATTTAATTGTCCGTCGGACGACAGCTTCTCGAGGGGCTTTCGGTAACCGTCTGGGGGTGGGGGTCCATGACTAAATGGGGAGATGGGGCAGGACTAAGAGTAATTACACCCATAGGGTACACACAGCATTTAGGCTGTTCAAGAACTTGTTGTCCAAAGAAGCTTTTAAAAGCATGAGGCTTTTTTCAGGTGTACCCAAAAAAATCAACCTCTCAGCCCCTCTTGTAAATTCAAGACCAAACAAGGACAGGAGAACAATGGTACGATGATGGATTTTCTGCGCCGCAACTTTGGTTGCAGACATTGCAAATGCAATTTGTTAGAACATTACTTTTCTCCCGACTTTACAGACGCGCCACAATGAAAAGAATATGAACTATAGGCAATTAAAATATGTATTTGACTGCTTTTAACTGTTTTAGTGCTTCAAAGATAATTTGCACTGTTAATGTAATTTTTTTCGTGAAATATGTGTGCTGCTAGTGAGCAACATTTAAAATGCATGTAAGTGAAATAAATATTTTATTTTAATTATAGTGCTCAATTTTGCTGCTTTGTGGTTCGAAATCCATTTCCATGGATTTGCATATCTTGCCCAAGTATTCTGTTTCTAACTATGAACACGTTTCCTGTGTATTTTGTACCACAATGCCCAGAACACAATAAAAGTCGGTTCTACATTTCAGATCACCAACAGCGGCCCCTCCATGGTTTTGCTGATACATTCATTTGCGCCTCTGTCTTGGATTTTTCCAGAAAGAAGATTAAGCCAGGAATCAAATTCTGAACTTGGCACACACATTCATCAATACCATATTAGTCTCAGGGTAAAAAAAGTTTTTCCAGGCCAGAAAAAAATAAATAAGTAAGCATTGTCCTGTAAATTGAACCTGTTCCTTCTTTAGCTGTGGTTTATAAACGTCAGATGCACATCTTCTGCCTTTGGTGCATTATTAAAAATTCATAAAATCTGAATTGTGGCAAAGACGTCAGCACGTCGTATTTGTTTGTTTTGTTAAATAAAAGCAAACCGGAAGCGACTTCTCTTGAGTCCGGCACGATTCAATTCTTGGGAGACCACTTAAAAGAAAGAAATGTAAGTTCTCATGTAGTTAATCTGACAAACTAAAGCAACTACAAGCAATATTTCCATTAAAAGAAGGCTTCTTGAGAAGCAGAGACTTAATGAAACAGCACCATAAGAGGTCATTAAATGCAGTGAATTGCATAAATGGAGCTTGAAAACTGCGCATGTGGAGTGTAATACAAGACATTATAAAACTAGCTGAAAAATAGCACAGAAAAAAAAAATTGTTTTCCATATATTCTATGGATGACATATACAAAATTGAAACAAAAACTCCATCCATTGATTATTATCAGCTGCTGTATCCTGGTCAGTCCTTTAGTCGGAATCATAGGGCACCGGGCTTTAAAGCTACACCATCGATGGAGGGTCAGGCCATTCCCGGGTGGCCACACATGCTATAAAGCAATTTAGAGTGACAAACTAACCTAAAAAATGTCTTTGGACTGTTGCTAAAAGGAACCCGATCGTGAAACAGCGCCATAGAAGGTAACACTAATCAATATATCGCTATCTGTATGACTGAAGACGGATACATTGGCAAAATGATGCCTAACTGAAGGCATTCCCAACCAGATTTACTCTTTTAGTTCGGTGCGGTGCTGTGAATTATGTAAAGCGGTCAGCGGCTGGAAGGACTGTCATCAGGGGTAAACATGCTTTTGTCAGCCAGAACAGTACAATTTATATTTGTTCACAGCAAATGAAGACGAAGGTTTCGCCGAACACACAAGTCCATTCTTCCGAACCGCTTTTCAAAGTTTCCAAAATGAGGTAGCAGGTGGTCTGGCAGCTGAAGTTGTTGCCTTCAAATCAGAAGGTCCCAGGTTTCAACTGCACCTCCCCATGCATCACCCTTATTTAAGGTATGAATGCTCACTTGATAAAGTAAGAATGCCCAGCTGGATAAATCAATGCTAAATTTAACCAATGTGCGTCACCGGGGAAAAAGTGTCAATTGGAAGAACAATATTATAACTTTTACTTATATTATTTAAAGAATTGTGTTTGTTAGACAAATAGACGCTGTTGCCATTAATCTTACGGTCCAAAGTGTAGCCTAATAAGGCGATGGTTATATTTACATCTTAAAGTCATTGTCTGCTTCTCAAACCCTAAGTTCTCATCTCAGCTAGAGAGAAATGTCTGAACTGATGTAAAAACCTGGGAAATGATGTCGTTGTAAACAAAGCATCCCTCAGTCCTCAAGAGATGATTCTGGGCGCCTTGATGTGCAAAGCAACTCAAAGAATTCATTTAAAAGTGGTTTCATAGTGCAGAACAATGCGGCGCAGCAAGGCTTGTATCTTCTGTGGAACTGAGTTGGAGTGACAGATGCCGTACTGGGTCATGAGTGGGGAGTAGGTCAGTCTGCCTCCTGAAACAAAAGAGGTTCTTTTGGAGGGATCTCTTCCTCACAGTGACTCTCAGAAGGAGGAATTAATATCAACACAGAGATGAGAGTGAACAACAAACAGGTGGTCCCAAGGAGCTCATCGCCTTCGCTGCCAGTCGCTCGCACATCTGGCTGGAGGCTCCGATATGGATGAAGCATCCAAAACGTGCATCATGTGCCACCGCCACTTGGACTGAGAATTCCTTCCAAACATGCACGTCATCTCCTGAATTGGCTTCCTATTTCTTACAGAAAGCAGAACTGCCAATCTGTCCATCCATTCATCCATCCATGGTGAAGTTTACAGTGGAGGTTAATAAAAATCTGTCTTATCCTGTCACATCCATCAATCCAACCATTCAGCCAGGGTGGAGGGTTACAGTAGTCCATAGCCCACCCCAACAACACAGGTTAAACACTAGCCTGACCAAGCCAGAACAGAAGAAGCCAGAACCATGTCGTTTCCAAAGAACAGCAGCTTTCGCAGTCCCAGTACATCACCACTCATCTCTTCACAGCTAAATCGCTGCTCAATCCCATGAGCACTTGCAACAGTCCTCTCCCAAACCTGGAAGAGCGGAGCCTGGCGCACGACTCCTCTCCTCCTCACTTCGACGAAGCCCTCAAACCCATCCACGCGTCCCAGGATGCGCGGGGAACTCAGAGCCGCAAAGAAAGCCGCCGCAAAACCTGGGCGAGATCCCTCTTCCATCCCGATTAGGTATATTTACTCTGCCAATGATAGCTTCCAATTTCACGCCACTTTTGCTCAGAATTTAATTAAAACAAGAATGTTAATTTACACAGTTCCAGGACCCCCCCCCCCGCCCCGAACCAGCATTTTACCGCATCGCAGAGTAAAGCGCGGGAAACGGAGCGACGCGTCAGGAGTCTTCCGACCCCTCCGGCGTCCACTTCCAGAGGGGAACCTTGGACGCCGTAGCTCATCGAAGAGACCACGGAAAGAGTGGAAAGAGAGGGAGGAAGAGGAAAGAAAGGATCCAAAAGAGAGGAACCCGCAAAGACGGCGCGCAGGTAAGATAATTCATCTGACTAATGGGACACATCCATGTTTTTAATTAAAGGCTGGCGAGTTTCTTCTTCCTTTCGCTCTTCTGTCCTGATGCATCGCCCGAGCCGGTGCGCTGACTCTGCTCCTGAACCGAAGGAGCACGCAAACAAACACGGGAAATTAATGAACGCAACCGAATGGCACCGCGTTGTATCTGCTGTGCCCTCGAGGGCCGGCGCCCCCTGCATCCATTGATCATCGCAAACAAACTCGCTCGCACTTATTAAATATAACTAGATAACTGTACAGAGGAACAAAAGCACATTAATAAGATTAAAATTACTAATCGATTGAGCCTCGGGGGCCCAGGAAAAATCCCAGATGCGGTAGCCATCTGGTCTCCATCAGAATGCACAAACGCTGCATAAAAGCAGTTGCGTAAGAAAATGTGAGCGATGTCACTTTTCTGTTGTTGTTCTTATTAAAAGCAAGGAATTTGTTATTCCGGGCAAAGGGTTTTGAAAATCGGGGCGTAAATGGCAAGCAGCGGAACAAAGGAGCAAACGAAATACGGAGACGTTAAAATAAGGGAGGTGGTGCTTCGCTAACCTGGAGTTAAACCCCAGGTTCGGTTTGGTAGCTAACAAACCGAGAGCGGAGCCGGTGAACTCACCGGAGAGACCGCATTCCCCCCGGTGGAGGACCCCGCATTCGCCTGCACCTGCCTGAATGTGCGTTCCGTGTTGCCTGTTTTATGATCCACAGCGAGGCAGTCAATAAATCTGTGGTTTAGGCAGGGTGGCTGGCAGAGATAACTGGCACCCGTCCCTCTCGACCAAAAACCATTTGATTTCATTATCAAAGGATCCCTGAAATGAGGCATGGAAATGCGACAAGAAGTATGTGGCTGGCCGGTTTGGGCCTACATCTCACGGCCCTCTTGTCCTCCACCATTGCTTGAGTACAATGCATGCTGGGACATGAGACTGACGTTGCTCTGCCCCTTTCTGAACACCTGGCGCTCTATAGGTTCAGATAGTAGCAGGCGCTTTTCTGGATATAAACTGTACTTCACGAAACCCATGAAGACCAGTCGAGGAGGTAACAGTAACAACAGGTGTGACTGTAGTAAAACTACTACGGTATAATACGTGAGCCCTGGTCCTGCGGTCCTCTCGCTGCACAGGAACCATGCAAGCAAAGGAGCACGTTAAATAATTCATGTTTAAACCCAGATCGATGGCATCACCCTCGCCAGCCAGAGACTGCAGCTACTACAGAAATTAGAAAGTGCAAACACAATCACTCATTGCATTTTTGTGTAAAGAGGCCTGTACACACACACACACTTTCCATGAAACTGCAGTTCGACAGCGCAAAAAAGGATCTGAAGGATCGGAAGCTGTTTTTGGGGTCTTTGTCTGTGGAGATGGGTGTTGAAAATTTTGAAAAATAAACTAAAAAGAGTGAACCGGGATCTCCCCGTTCTCCTCCACCCCCAGTTTTGGAGGCGAGATTGATATCTTCCACGAAAAAGATCGTGGCCCTCCGTCTCCCTTGGGCTGGCCTCTGGTTCCTGCGATCAATCACGGCTTGTTCATATTATCATGTGCTCATGCGAAAGGAATATTGGAAAAGGTGATCTATGTGTGTCTGTGGGCATGTGTGTACTTGTGTTAAGCAATTATTAACCATTTGCCCACACTGATGAATCATGCCCACCCCCCATTCCACTGCTCTACATCCTGTTGGCAGGATCACTAGAAATGGGCGCTTCCTACAGTTCAGCCCAAGTCTAGTGGTCACTGCTCTACAGCAGGCATAGCCGAAGAACTCATAAACAGCCCTAATATTTGGAGGGGGAACGTATTTGCTATTGTCGGGCCTGATAATATATATTTATTTATCTGGCCCTACTCTCCAAAACAGATTACTATGTTAAGAGAGTTCAAGTTACCCTGAACAAATCAGCAAAGAATGGTAGCTTTCAGCTCTCACAACTTAATGTGGGATTCAAAGCAAGAACCTTCAAGTTCAGACATGGCAGCTTTTACCACTATACCACCTACTCTCTGTCTTACATCCATACTATTTTTGTGTACATTTGGCACCAAACCTCAAAATCTGTTGCTTGTTTATGTGTGATTCTACATCTAATGGACTTTTGTATCTGCAGTTATTTCCAACAGGGGAGGAAGGAGGACTGGGCATAAAATGTACCCACCAATCCCAACAAATCTAAAAAAAAAATCATCATAAAGAGTTGGTACTGTTACTCCTTTCCCAGATTCAGGCAAGAGAGGAAACCAACCCAAAACCTTTCCGAAAAAAGAGAGGTAGGATATTAAGGGAGGATCAGAACCTAACATGTGAATGCAAGAAGGAAACTGCTGTTCACGACCATGGATGCAAAGCAAAGGTGGAGAAGTTTCCTAGCCAGCAGACCGGAGAGAATACGTTGGTGTGTAAATCGAATTTTGCCAGGAGACGGCAAATTTCTGTCAGGGATGCGATGGCGACGTGATCATCGCAGAAGGCCCACAAGAACCCGGTTCAAAAACATCACTTGCTGTACTTCTGCAGAGCAGCGTTTCCCGACCTATTTAGGGATCTGAGCTGCTTTAATGGCACGATTTAGTGAAATTCAGTTGTGTTTTGGTATAAAACTGTTTCCTGAACAATTAATGGAGAGCACTGCTCTACACGCTGCACACGCAAGAAAATATGAGCAAATTACTTGTCTCTTCCAGGCTATCGATCATTGCTTTTACTTTCTGCAATTAAATTCAACTTTATTATATAAACAAAGAAAAACTGGATGATATATGGCTATATGGTCACTGGGTCCTGAAACATAGTAGTTATTCTGCATCTTAAGAAATATAAAATTGTAATTATACACATTTTTAAGCATCCGTTCTTTATTATAAGTATGCTGTGTTGTGCTAACATACTACGAGCTAAATTTTTAGGACGCATACAACCGCATTCACTTATAAATGGAATCCAACTGAAACGGCCGTGTTTGAAGCAGAGCTTCAATTTAAATTCCAAAATGTGGAATAGAAAGCAATAAAATGGTTTTTTTGAATCCCAGATGTCCTTTGATTCGACCATCCAAACGGAATATCAAGCTACAATTATGTGTCAAAAAGCTGTTCAGTACTCTGGTGCATCCAAGAAGGTCCGATCCTGTCCAAGAAAGGCTCGGTCCACCTGCTTCTCCTGCTTGGCTGCTCCTTCTTCCTGTTTGTTGGGAGTTGAGGGTGGGGGGGGTGAGGATGTGTTTGTTTCACAGCCATCACTACCTCCCCAATGGAGGGGCCGCAGGGGCCCTGCCAGGAACTCGTAGTTGAAGAACCCAGCAGGGCCCACTCCAGAGGAAATGGCTCCAAAAATTACTCCTTTTATATTATACATTAGTATAACTGCCGAAAAATTGTTTTATAGTTGTGTACTTTAAGTATATTTAAGAAAAGGCCCGCAGTTGCCTTTTTTCCCCCGTGGACTGAAGTGATCATACGACCGTTGCTCGTTCTCGGTTGTTGGGAAACGCAAACCGAGGGGGATAACGTCGAATGTAATATCTGAAGGTGGTTATGGAGCCGCCGGAGTAGAACAATGTAATTTTGTTTATGCAAAAAGGCCGACGTGCAGTAAACTTCCTCGAGGCAAACTGTGTAAATGGAAGCCAAGTGGAAGCTATTTGTCTTTAAAATCAAGTCTAATGATTTCAGAAGACTTGTTTTTTTTTTTTTTTTTTTTTCCGCTCCTCATCACTTCTGTTAATGTTTTTGTGCGGAGACGTCCGTGCGAGATCCATCGCCGTATTTCCAGAGTCCATTTACCCTCGGCTGTGGCGAATGTGCGCCTTTCGTTTTACAGGCCCGGTCCGGGAAACCGAGGAGCCCTGGAGCCGCTCGGCAACTGACGCTCGAGTGCCGGCTCTGTTTTGATTCACCTTCGGCTGAAGGACCGACGGAGCGCTCCGGTGTACCACGCCAGCGAAACGTTCAGTGCGGAGATGGCATTTGATGTGCAAACACCGAGATCCAACACACAGCCGTGTTGTGGTATTTAATAGAGTATATGCAAACGTCAGATGCTAAGCTGATACGGAGTGCAAGCTGTGTAATAAACATCCCCGGCGCTCCCAGCTCCAACGGGGGATCTCAGTCATCCATCTGGCAGCCTGTGCTTAGTCACTGCCTCCTGCAGATTCAGTGGGAGTCGAGCTTTAAATTTTCAGACGTCAATTTACGCGTGATGTACGGCCCTGTTTTCTTCTCCTTTTTCTAAGGAACAACCGAGGCCATAATGGACCAGATGCATCTACCCTGAGAGCCTTTCTGTGTTGTCACGGCATCTCTCCTGCTCCCCGCAAGAGAGTCGCAGCAGAACTCAGATCATGCAAATCAAACTTTGGACGGATGACAGCGCCACGGTGACACAGAAATCTCATTATATCGAGAGCGGCAGCAGAGAGAATTTAATGCTTAATCCATCCTGCAGCGACCAGCGTGTGCGGCCGGTCCGTCCCCGGACAGGTGGCATCGGCAGAAATATTACAAACTATTAACAAAGGAATTGCTTCTCATCTTTTTGTCCATTTCGGATGCATTCATTCTCCATCCCGCCGTACTGTCATCTAATTGCATGTAAGACACGCCATCAGGCCATTTGCATGCGGTTCACAGGCACTTCAAGACGGTCGCTCTCTTTTGTCTACCTCACAACATTAAATTGGCATTAAAAGGTGATGAAGAACAATGAATGTGCTGGAGCTGTAGCAGTCCATCACTTTTACACAAATGGGGCTGCATGCATGTATGACAGCCCAACATTTAAATACAGCAGGTAGCGTGCCGGTTAGGCGTCACCTTCCAATGCGCTTGCGCTGCGCTGATGCAGGCAAAATAATTCCACTGCACAAATGGGGAATTTACTGCAAGCTGCTTAGTGTGGGAACCTAACATCAGAAGTTGCATTCGGTCAAAAAGAGCACATTTTAATTTGGCTGTCGCGCAGGAATTTGCTCTGTGGCCTTTCTCACAAAAATAGAGCATTAAATAGGGGTGCTGAGCACGACCTTCCGTGGCGGACATATGGTGCCTGCTGTACGGATGGCAGCGCGTCGCTGCGTTTTGATGGCGTGGGTTGGTTTGTTCATTAGATTTATGAAACGGTGGCATTTTGTTGCAGTGTCTGGGGAAGTGCGATTGAGCTCTTCTGTGTATTTCCCTTCACTTTCAATTCCGTGCCACTGTACCTACTGGGCAGCTGGGCACAATATGGAAGTTTTGTGTGCATTGCTGCTCGAAGGATAAAATATATTGATCCACAGAGTGTGAAAACATACCACAAAGCCTGTACTTATTTTTTGGAAAAAATCTCAATCCGCCTAATAAAAAATGAGATTTTTTTTTTCTCTCCAAGGTGTACCCATTCATAGATGTCTTATCTCAGGTTAACCCCATAACCATGAAATGCAATTTCATCATGTCAGTAATTTTTATGCAAATTCTATATAAAGTAGGAGGTGCCCCTGCTATGCAGCATGATATTGAAAATGAAAATGAGAGAGTTGGGCATTGAAATTGAAATTCTAGTTATCAGCGTCAGGCTTTTTCCAAAAACCCTCGTGGCCCTTTCCAAATAGGTCTTACAAAATAGAGACATTTACAATCTAACTCGATTCTTTCTATAAATCAATCAATTCTAGTTACACGTGAGCGCTAAATAACAAGTCGCTGGGAAATTATACCAAAACAAGTTAAAAAAAAAAAAAAAGTTTTCCATCTTACCGTTCCCTCGCATTTAAGAAATGGGGCTTTTTCGTTTCACTGAATTATACAGCATTTATTCCTTCATTTGCTGTCAAACACTTGAAAAGCCACGCTGAGGAAAATTACTAAAGCAGATTTAGATTTACGTAGACAGTTATTTATTTAATAGACGCTTTCTCGGGGAAAGAAAAGATGCACTGACAACAGACAGAGTTTTAGCTACAGAAACGGGATTATGGAAGCAGTTTGTCTGTCTTTCCACACCATTATGGCCACTGTTTTTGTGCAGCGCTCAGGAACATAGCTGTCGACAGAATGGAGAGTCAGATAGCAAATACAAAAATGATCATTACAAATGGTGCGATACAAATTTATGAAGTTGTCAGATGAGGGGAGAAGTGGTCTGAAAGATACATGTTCTGAGACCTGAGCGGTACGTGGGATTCAGCATTTCTAAGCGAGAGGGGGATGTTGTTCCACCACATCAAAGCCACAACTGAGAACCTATAGACTTTTGATTATGGACCCCTTGTGAGTGAGACCACCAAGCAGCCAGAGGTGGAGAAGCGTAGTACTCTTGCTGGGTTAAAGGGAGTGAACGGGTTCTGTAGGTTTTAGGGTGCGGATGTCTCAGCCGTATTGTAGAGGGTAACCAGAGTCTTGAATGTGATACAGGCAGCTACGGTGGAGAAGTACAAAGGAGTGGAGATACTGTACATGGGAATGCTTTGGCAGGTCAGACAATTTGCTGTTGAGTTCTGGATCATCTGGAGAGGGTGGGTGCCAGAGGCCAGGACACCAGACAGGATCAAAAATTTGATTTGAAAGTCAGCTTAAAAATGCAGATGAACTGCTTAAGATTTAGACTGGAGGAAGACCATAGTTTCCAGAGGGTGGGAAAGTAACACCTTCACTTAACATGAGCAGCTTTTGAAACCTGCTAGGATTAGAAACTCATACCTGGCACTTGCTGTGCAGGGACCCCCCCACAAATCCCGATTTAGGGGTGAGTTCTAAAGGAGAAAACAGCAAGGCCAAGCTTTTAGCCAGAATGAAGGTACAAGACTTTTGGTAATTTGCCAGGAGGAAAAAGGCAACGTTTTTTGGATTTGGACTGTGAGGGGAAACAGAACACCACCGATTTAAGTACCCTTAAAATGTGAAGCCCCTCAAGGGACTGCGCTCAGAGACATGGACAGATTTTTTCTTTTCTTCCCTTTGACTTATCGTGCGTTACTTCCAGTGGAGACTTTGGGAAGAGTGCAACAGCTTGAGTTATGCATTTCATTTTATTTTCATTTTCGGCATTGGTTTTATTCAACGTCTGATGAAAAGTAGCTTCTAATACAAAGGGAAGAATGAAAACTCATAAGTCCCCATTGTAAGCCACTATGTCACAGCATGTGACGCCGTGAAATCTTGTCTTTCAGATAATGTGGGATAGTTTGATCATTTGAGTTGGCTTAATCCACTTAAGGAGGTGGTATGAGGGCTTTCTGAGGAATATTACAGGCCGAACGGGAAGAATTTAGCGGAAAAAGGAATTACTGAGGATGCCACATGGTTTGTAAAGAGCGTCATGCTCTCCCTCACTTCCTCTCTTCTCCCCATGCCTCTGGAAATCTCAGGTTGACCAACCATACCAGAGGTCATGTTTACAACAACAGGTCGCTCGGTCACATTTCCACAGTGACAGACCCCAAAGTCAGATTAAGTCAGTGATAGACAAACTACAGACTTGCTCTCCTGTCCCGTCTCTGTGGAGACGGAAGGTTTACCTGTACCCAGGTGATGGAGCATCATTTCTCAGCATTTTCAGCAGGTAACTTTTTGTATGAAAAGACCTTCAACACAGGTCTTAAAATTAATATTATAAAAGCTGTTCATATTCCACCTTTGCTAAGCACAAATGAATGCAGTATGACTGTTGTGAAGGTTCTTGAGAACAGTCACCCTCTGAAAGTCAAAGTGTCACTAGCAACGATGGTCGAGCATCTCCCTACCAGGCCCATTGTTTCTTCCATAATTTCTAGCGCCTAAGCTTTTGAGAATTTCCAGTGGGAACATTGTCTTCGCAATGCACTGACGCCTTCGTGTGCTGCTTTTTTACGCTGGCCGTTTCCCCGGGCAACGTTAATGGCGGCATTTGGGCCGTAATGGCACAGTGACACAGACGGCATCCATTAAGGTAAGAGCGAGATGTCATCAGTGATGTCCGCCAAACGTCATTAACCTCCATCAGATACAATTACAGGGCAAAACCTCACAGCAGTATTATCACTTGATGCCTGGATGTTTGTTTCTGCTAAACAAGGCAGATTCTGTCATATTTGTTATTGGCTCTGGCAAACGTCGTGCCATCCATACTTTTGTCCTAACGCAAGTGAGATGCGCGCACCGTTCGTGTCTTAAAATGGAAGCAGCATTTTATACCCCATTTGACTCTTATTCTTACTTTCACTCCTATTTTACCATTCCAACGAGAGCTTGGTTTATGAGCACAGACCAAGACGCACAATAGGAGCACAAATTTTTTATAATATTTCACAAGGCTCGTCATTACTGTGGCCACGTCTTATGCATATTTAAATAACTGTGACATAAATATACCATAATATTACATTATATGAACTACAGTTGAAGTGGTAAATGAAAACGCATGAACGGAAAAGCTAAAAAAGATCCGATGATATGAAGCTTTATGAAGACTGTGCTTTCCACCTTTTCTAAGCACAAATGATGTGTGTCTGCGTAAGGTACGAGCGAGGACCTCGCAGCAGTATTATCATTGTATTGCTTTATATATTTCATGGTAACAACTGTCGGGAGTGAAACTCTTAGGAGGAATTACCCAGCCTTACATTCAGGAAGAGCAACAGGTATGGAACGCAACAGGAGATCTGCAAAGATTAAAACCAATACATCAGTGATTTCTACAGATTGCTTCATAGGGAAGCCAGCCAGGACAAAGCATGTTAACATCATTCTGCAGCGACAAAATATTGCTGTTGCAAAGCATTACCGGAACATTGCAGGTAACACCATCAAAAATAAACGAAAGGGAGCTGCAAACAATCCCGAGACACTTTTACATCAGTTGCGAACATTGCGCAATACAAGCTGTATTATAAATAGCTTTGAAAATCATGCAAAAGTTTATCACATCCCAGAAGTGTGACGTCTCGTGCTATACCTGTGCAAAGCAGAAGTGGCTTCCGAGGCAGACCAAAAAAAAAGCCTCCTTGTTCATTGAATTTTTTTTTTTTTTTTTCTAAATTATACATAGACAATTTAAATATGTTGTGCTTTAAATGTACTTTATGTCGTATACATGTGTTTCGCTGCAGGCTGAGAAATGGATCTGAGGCATTACAGTTCAAATGGGGACAAGATTATTTTCCAGCACAATGCCCAGCAGATTTTGTAATAGTTTTCAAATCAGTTTAGCCTGCATATAAATGGAAGCGACTACAAGACACAAAATACCTTATGATGAACTCATTAGATTTTTGCTCCACTCTGCGTGCAGCAGTTACTGCATTAAATTACAATAAAGATTAGGAGATGATGGCTTATTAAATTGGAAGTTCACGGATGTCCCGAAAATCGATTTCACGTGCCGAAAAGATGTTCATACAAATTAGTTAAATATGCCAGCTTATCTAATTGAACGGCAAACAGACAAATAGAGCAGTAGAACAAGTACACATAAAATTTCTGCAAAACTAAATGACAGCTTTGGATAAAACTGTCAAACTGAAATTCACACGAACTTCAGGTAACTTCAAATGTAAAAAATGTCATATAAATACTTCAAAGCACATCCGGATATGGAAAGACCAGGAAGAATAAAGTGACTCATGAAGGTCCAGAAGGAATGTAAGAAGTAATTTTATGGTAAGAAGGAAGAACAGCAGTCAGTGAAGGCCTAGGAGGACTACAGAGTTCCTTAAAGGAGCGAGAGGAATAAAGATGTTCTTGAAGGATCAGGAAGAATACTGAGGATCTTCAGTGACCAAAAGGAAAGCGGTGGCCTCTGAAGCACTAGAAGGAATATAAGAGATCCTTGTAGGACCAGGGGGAACAGAATAGTCTATGAGGCATGAGGACCAGGAGCATTCTTGAAGGATCAGGAAGAATGCCGAGGATCTTGAAACACCAGGAGGAAAACGGTATTCTTCGGAGAACAGCAAAGGAACACATGTTCTTACCATGCCTGTAGTATTGGGAGGTCTGAAGGTGTCAGAGCATCAGCACACTTTGCTCTTGTCTGAATTCTGCAAACCTTGCATTGTCCGGGATCAGACTGTGATATGAGGGATGACACTTTGCTCCTTGGCCCACGTTCAGGAGCTGGCATGAGCACAGTTTGTTATACAGCGAGCTTCGGCATCACGACTTAAAGCGCGAAGAGCAAATCGTCACCGCCGAAGCTCCGTTCTGGCTGGAACCCAGAACGGAGCTCACGGGACGTCGACAGACGGGATGCCGCTGCTAATGAGCGTAGCCCGAGATCCGTGTCTCATTAAGAGCCAACAAGCCACAGACTGCGCTAAGACGTAACCACATTTGTACAATATGCTTGTAGCTCTTAAGAAAAAAAAACGTCCAAAGCCAACGTCTCAGTGAGGGCAAATTAGACTGGGGGAAAAAAACGAAACGGTGCATTGTGCTGACCCTTCATATTTGGTGCACGACACAGCGGAGGGTTTTTCAGGTTGGAAAACAAGTTCTTCTGAGTTTCACACCAAAATGAATCATTTCAGTTAATAGAATAAACTGCCAGAATGCATTAACATGAGCAGCTCGTTGTCTGGTTTAAATGGACAGGCAACCTGAGGAACATCTCACAGTGAGCTGTTGAATAGGCTGCCAGCCCATCTCTATACATGATGAGAGTTTTAGCAGCACTGTTACCTTGATAACACCTGAGAAATCAAGTTATGTCCAAACACAGTCTGTTGTTTTGGTGGTGGACCGAATGTGTCATTGAATAAGGATAACAGCAGGCATGATGGTGCAGTGATTACAGCTGAGACCTCTGGGTTCAAATCCCAGTCCGGATGTATCCTCCTGATAAAGGTATTAACCCTCAATCCATGCGGCAAGAAACCGCCACCTTAATGGGTTCATCACTGTGAGCTGCTTGGTATTCAAACATAACATTGACAATTGGTTTTGACAAATGCATCAACGGGTAATTTATGAATAAAAAGGCACTTTCTCAAGCAACACTACATAATCCTTCCTCTCACAGTCAGAGTTTTACTATTTTTAGGGGCCAGATTGATGAAATGATGCCAGTCATAGACCTTTGTTTCCAGAACTGATGTGTAGGATCTGTGCACTCTTACTGCAATAAATCAGACTGACTTTTCAGAGTCAGAGACAAAAGCGAAGATTAATATGTCTAGGGGTTTTTTGATAAAGGAGCGAAAATGAAGTGTTGTGTTTTTCTCCCTCCGTCAGCCACGGCCACTCCTGCTCTCATCTGTGATGGATGTACATTCCAGCTGCTCTTCAT
Organism: Heterotis niloticus; assembly: GCA_018136845.1. Lineage (NCBI taxonomy): Eukaryota > Metazoa > Chordata > Actinopteri > Osteoglossiformes > Osteoglossidae > Heterotis > Heterotis niloticus. The sequence continues at coordinate 4,721,693 of CM030906.1, read as the reverse complement.
CGGGCAAAGTAAACACTCCTGGAGCTCCAAATGCAGATAAAACAGATGAAGTGCTAACAAACTGATGCTCCCGGTGCCATCGAGTCCTTTAGCTGCTTAATTAAGAAGGCACCTTTCACCTTCTCTCCATCCACAACATGGTGTGAAACCATGACTTGGTAACTGTATAAAATGCATTCATTAAACAGAGAAGAAAGTGAGACCTCCTAGGGATGGTTTCCATAGAAATCGCCTGCATCAGTCACTCTTGCCCCACCTGGGGAAGTCAGTCAGACAAGGCAACACACTGTGCAGAGGCTTAAAATCAATCCTTTTGCCCGTCACCCAGAGGAGGTCAAACACACTTACTTATAGTTACGTAGCTGATGCTTCTCTCTAAATTGACTTGCTGTGTTACACCATTTACAGTAATTTACCCATTCATATAATAGGGTCGTGTTTATTATCAGTTTAGGGTAAGTACTTTGCTAAAGGGTATGAGAAAGGTTGCAGCTCTAACTACGATGGTAACCACCACCTGTTAGCAGGTAACCACTCTAACCACTATGATATCCGTTCACTCTTAGCCACTAACCATTCTAATTGCTCTAATCACTATAGTAACCACTAACTGTTAGCCATTAACCACTCTAATCACTATGGTAACCACTAACTGTAAGCTGCTAACCACTGTAACCATTATAGTGCTACCTGCTGCCCCAGTTAACTGTTTTTTTTGCCATTGCCCTAAGGTCAGAGACTGTCAATCATGCCATTTTGTAGGCTTATCTTTATCATATTTAGCTACTAAGATAATTTCATAAGCAAGTTTCGTATGTCGGTGTGTGTGTGTCATTGACAAACGGGCATCTACATCATCAAGTCCAAATCACGAAATGCCAGTTAAACCAGTTCAATCGAAAAAGCACGAAAAAGAGAGAGAAAAATGCGGAGGCCAATTAGTCCTCCAAGAGGCCACGGACTCGGGAACCCGCCGCCTTCGACTGGCACCCCTGCGGCATCACAACTAGAAAAGTGTCCAGATAAACACTCACAGGCTCTCCCCCCCACCCACCCACCCACCCTTCCTCCCACCTGCAGCCCCGATATGAGAACCCCAGCAGAAGGTCTTTGTTTTCCTGCTACCGAGACGCTGGCTTCCCAACGGCGTTTAAGCGAGTCTATGCGTGCGCCTCTGCCCCTTGACTCGTACCCATCTGCTCCCGTACGCCGCACACCCACGTTCACCAAGAGCCATTCGTGGAGATCAGCGACACCGACTCACACGCACGCTAATAATAACGTCCTCCCCCTTCGCAAAAAAACTCTTTCCTTCCTCCCTAAAAAGGAGTAAAAAAGTGATGCTTGTAATTTGCACCAAATATTGTATGCAAACTGAAACAAAAATTTGTACAGCAAACATCTCCCTGTCCGTCTTATAATGGCTCCATGAGAAGCACACAGGCGCGGGCATGACTGGAATGAGTCTTGGTCCCCAAGTGTGCTGAGCGCATCATTTGTAATGCAGTCACCCTCTTCACTTGCTATTGTCTTCTATTCCCAGCATGCCAGTTAAATCACTTCACCGCTCAGCAAAATGCCTCTTACTTTTCTACAAAAAATGTACCAAATCAGTACCGCTAACAGCCGCACCCCCCTCATTCTTTTCTGTATTACATCTGTTTTTGTGTTAATCCTGCTTTTGCATTAAACTGTCCACATGAGACGGAAGTGTGAAAGATCATCACAAATCTGCGGCCAACATGCACAACAGTTGCTGTTACTAATAATTCTTGACGGTTTGACAAGGAACTGACAATGTTGTTGCTGTACACAAGTTATTTACTATGATTTGCTCATTCTCACTTGGAAGGAATTTTTACCTCAGTATCATATATAAGTAAGTATAACATGTTTTTTTTTTTGTTTGTTTTTGGTAATTGCGTCTAAAAAAAGATGAAGTTGTCTTATATTCAAGGACTAGACCTATGAAGGTAAGATGCCGTATAACACTGGTAGGTGGCGTCACTTAATCCCTGGTGTCAATTATCCACAGAAATGATCAACCAGAGCTACCAAATGTGAAAGATAGTGAAAATTCAAGATGGTCCGGAAAAAAGTAGCTCAAAGTTAGGCCAAATTGACCAAGAAGTGAGGAGGAGTTATGATACCAATTTTAAGATAAAAGTGATCGATGACTCGAAGGTGTCAAACAAGTCTCGAGCAGCCCAGAAATATAAAGTCGCACAACGTTGTGTTTGAAGAGGGCAAGTCCAAAAAGACTGGGTTAAAAACGCAAATGCAGTAAATATGATTTTTCTTCCTAAAGATAAGATATAATGTTCCAAAAACCTTTCTTTCCAAAAATGAGTGTTGAAAAAGAGGAGTGGGGTCATCTTATAATCAGCATTGTCTTATATTCAGATAAGGGTAAGCACTTTGCTCCAGGGTACTATAGCAGGAGGTGGGATCTGAACCAAGGTCCATCGGTTGCAAGGTGACAGCTCCTCCCACTACAGTACCTGTTGCTCCGGTTACACTTTACACACTGTTAGCTTCAACATTTTCCCACATTGGAGGCTTTTTTAGTCAAAAATTATTTTCAGTTCTTTACAGGTCACGTGTGCTAAATTGCCAAGCGTTTACTCTACAATTTTTTATTATTATTGTTACTTTGGGGACTTTGTCTCCACAATGTTTTGAATGACTGTTGCCATGGGAACCGCTGCAAGAAGGCCGATCCACTTTTAATTTAACTTCAAGTTTTGCCGCAGCTGATAAAGTCCTCCCAACTTAGCGACTTATCAGATGCGTCAGAAGGAAGCGAAGGATCCGAGTTGGGGGGGGGGGGTCTTTAATCTGCCTCGCTGCTCTTCGATCTCCAATTAAAGACAAAGACAGAGATTGCAAATAGTGAGATGGAGGTGTCTGTCATCCTCGTGCCCTTCAGGAGGCACCTGGTGTGGCCAAGCAAAAGAAACCGGAGCGGGAACACTGCAAAAAAAAAATTATTTTTAAAATGGGGCTTTTGTTACTGTTCAGAGGCTTAAATTTCTTAAGGGCCACATGACAACACTGTGCTCCACCCCAGGCTTCGGTGCTTCGATTTAAAGTGAAAAAAACATGAAAATTTGTTTCAGATGTAGTCCTGACTTTACTTAGGAGCGGATATGTGTGTCAAATATAAAGGAGCCCAGACCAGCAAACCAGACCCCGTGTGGACACAACCTTGCCCCTCTCTCCAGTCACGCATTCTGCAGTTAACAAATTTTCTTTAGTTTTCTAAACGGGCCAGATGCCCCTCGAGAGGCTGAAAACACAGTGAAAACTGTTAAAGGGTTTTTCCGAACTGCAGCTCACACCCTTGAATATTTCACTCCACACCGAAGACGTTTCTGCTGGATGCCATGCTATCCGTTTTTTTTACAGCACGGCAGAGGGGAGCAGAGTGGAATGACAGGGTAGCATTGTACCATCACCAGGGCTTCATAACCCTGCTGCCCTGGTAAAAACAAGGGGCAGTTGAGATATCGAGGGGCTGAAAGTACTTTGTCTTACCGCGCCTGTGTGAGAAGAAGTGACCTGTACCGGATATCAGCAGTAGCCTTGCACCTGTTGGACCTGTGTTCAAATCCTGCTGCGGTACTCTTGATCAAGGTCCTTACCCTGAAGTATACTGAAAAATAGCTGCCTGATCCAACCGAACCTACTTGAGGAGGGAGGAGGGCCCTGTTCTGGAGGAAGAAGATCTCCGCTGGGCGTAATAAGGCCTTGCCTGGGGAGTCGTACACCTACGATTGCTGCTAGGAGTGGCACTCTTCACCGGGGGCCAAAATGGAGTGCAGACGGCTTCCTCCAGTGAGACCGTTGAAACGGCACCATGAGAAGTGTGCGAAATGAGCTGCCTAGCTGGATATTTAATAAGGAGGTGTTGGAAGGACCGACGGGCACTCTGCAGGCAAGCTGGGACCATGTTTCCCGTTTGGCCTTTGCCTTCCTGGTGGCCTCACTTCGATGGCTGATGAAAAAGAAGTAAAATGAACTCGGCTGTACTTTGAGGAGGAGCAGCACGAGTTTGAAAAGGGGGACAAACAATTAAGGGTCTTGCCGGTTATTGAAGTGTTAAGTGTGTTTCCTCACAGGCGACGGTGTGGTCCCACTGAGCGTGGCTGCCATTAACCTCAACAGAAGTTAAAATGTTCTGAGAGAAGTCCTGGAACAGAGCATGGATATGAAAACTGGAAATACTTGCACAATTATTTTAATATTCTTTTTGCTGACACTTTTTCCCTAGAGCAAAAGAAAACATCAGATTTGTGCACTGAGCTAAGGGGTCAGGGTAAGTGCCTTGACCAAGGGTACTGCCACTATAGTGGGGCTTCAAACCCAGACCCTACCGCTTAATATATGCTATTTCAACAACTACACCACCTACTGTCCATTTCAGCACTTATTCTCCATTTCCCGACATTCTTTGATAGTTACAGTACATATAATTTTCCTCTAGGGCACAGAAGGAGCTGTTTGCAGAGGACGGGGGCGCAGTACATTTTGTAGCTCGCTGTTCAAAGCGATATACATGTCAGTGAAGTAAAAATGAGGTAATTACACACGCCACGCGTTTGATGTCTCTCTGTGTTGATATTGCTTTGCTGCTGCCAACAGAAATGCAAGCAGGAGATTGTTGCTGTATTTCTCAGCAGCTGTCCTCGCTCAGAACGTCCTAGCTGGACAATTTTTTGATGCCTATGACACATTAATAAAAATACCATTTGAAAAAATGTTTACACAGGCCAGGCTGTGCTCAGTACACATGCACGGTTTTCTTTTGCTCTGATCCATATGCATTTGATTTTTCCACCATACAACATTTTCACGCACCGCAGGGGAATTCGTCTGCAGACGTGGAGGTTTTTTTTTTTTTTTTTTTTTTTTTTCCACAACTCAACTGATATCATTTTGTTTGATTTCAAAAGTTGACTTGTAAGCTAGTGTATCCTACACATGGATTTTTGTTAGTTCACAATATTGTTTTTACACCGAGAGAGAGAGAGACCAGCGGCCACCTGGATAAACTACAGGTATCTCTACAGGAGAGCTGAGATCACAGCACATTGCACACAATAAGATTTGCATTCCTGTCCATACATCTGCAAAAACTGCATATGACTAAATTAAACCAACTCAGCCATTTAAACCAAAGCTGCTGCTGCCATTCATGGAAGCTCCAGCTTTTTCACTTCAGTCTCTTCTCCACAACTAAGAATCGGACTGTTGTCCAGGGAGTCTCGTGCTGTCTGAATAGACCAATAGCAGCCTGACTACCTAACAGCAGTTAGGCACATAGTAAACTTAATTTTAATTTACTCTCAATATCATGGAGAGATTATCGATGGTCAGACTGCCCTAAAATATTCACTTCTTCACTTCCACAAGCTAGAAACAGGGGTGTTACCAAGTCCACGTGTTGAAATACCAAAGAAATATATATATATATATATATATATATATATATATATATATATATATATATATATATATATATATATAGACTTCAAACAGACTCTATTTCATGCTTTGATATTTGGGCAGGTTCCATTGTTGCAGGGAAAAAAATTAGATCTACAAAAAGTTGACAGAGATGAGTTGTCATCTTTTCATTTAACTGAACCTCCACAAAAAAGGTGTGGACCAATTCGCCTCTGAGAAACTTTAATTAAAACCCCATCTAATGTCTTTTTTCTCCCTCTGTGCGGAGGATGAAGCCAGGCTCTCACCGAGCTTTTGCCAAGCGGCCGCCCCTGAGAAAGAAGTGCGACGAAAGGATTAAAATCAAAGGAAGGGGGAATTACTCACGGTTTCGAAATCACTGTTTCTGCAGCTATCTTTTCCAAAACGACAGAACTTCACCATGTCCCACAGGTTGTGACCGGTTCGGTCGTACAGGTCCACCCAGTCGAAGTGGCACTCATCCTCAGACGACTCAGCACTGGTGTGCAGGTTGTTGAGGTGATCCAGGTGGTGTTCCTGAACCACGTTGCTCAGGTTCAGTCCTTCCTCCTTGGAGAGTGACCACAGCTCACCCACGTAGGCCATGTCGCAGCGGCTCAGCTTTGAAATGCGGGCCTGGTTCATGTTGCAGAAGGTGATGGCCGGGAAGTTCATATCCCTCGCTGCCACCTCCTCCACCTTGGTAATGTGTGGATACTGAAAGTAGTAGTCAATGAGATCCACGTAGTGGTAGATGAGGACAAAGAGGCTGCTGAAAAAGGCCACGGTCCACAAACAGCGTCGCACAGAGCATGACCCGGAGCCCACCACGTAGGACAGTCCATGAAGTGAGGTGCGGTCGGCAAACTTGGCCAGCGTCGGTATTCTGGCTTCCTCCGTACCCCATTCAGGAAGCGACTCCCAGTCTGGGGTGACGTCGCGAAACCCGAGATTCGACATTGTGCGTCCCACGTGCCACAAAATATCTGACAGGGCTGCGACAGCACACCCTTTTATAGACACTGCAAGACGATGTGGGCAGAGCTTCGCAGAAATCAATAAAAACGCCACCGACAAGGGTGCCATCATGCAAAAAACCCTGTGGTGCCAGAAGTTTGCAGAACTCCACATGGGGGGGATAAAGTTTCCTGTAAGCCGGGGCAATCTGTACATCAAAGCTGACCGTACACTTTTCCATCACAGCACAAACATGGGATGAAATCCCAGGCGAATATCGAGATCGATTAAAATAAATTGGAAGGAAATACACAAGCACCACATAAAAGCTTTCTCTTCCAGACACGGGGGTGTGGAAGGCCCTTAGATGCCAAGATGCGGCCGGAGTGGAACCTCTCTAATGGCCCTCGAATCCCTCGGCCCCACATAATTGGCACATAGGCTAATTGATCAGTGGTTTATGGGTAAAAGCCTCAAAAATGGCAGCACTGCCTTTCATAAATGCCCTAGTTTAATGACTGAACCTTTATTATACGAGTGTAAATGCACTGAGCATCTATGCACGTACAACCTGGGACTGGACTGGAAGCAGAACTGAGTATGCGGTGCGATGAGAAAGGTCTTAGTCTGATCATTTATGTCAAGATCGATTATTTATACATGGTGTCCTCTTCATAGTAACCTCACCAAGATCATATGTATTAGTCCCAGTGCTCCTGTCCCCTCCCAGATTCAAGGCTGGAACTTCTCAGCTGCCAACCCACTAAGCTCTGCCTTACCTTTGCTATGGAATTCTGGAATGAGGAGAAAGGCTGGAGAATGCATGGCTCTCGTATGTCAAGAATGCACTTTTTCAGCCAAAAATTCCTGGATGAAGACTGTGGCGTGCAGAGTGTTGACCATTTTCCCACTCTTCCCAGTGGTTCCTCCCAACTTCACCCTTCAGCTCAGTTAAACCCTCTGTTGCAGGCCTGATTGAGCACAAGGTGCTGCTTCCAGCTGTAATGGACAAAGTGTGGGAACTTTGATCACACCTCACCGCTGCATTCAGCTCACGTTTCACTTGAAGTAAGAAAAAATGAATAATCCGATTACGGTTACCCTTTGAAATGTGAGCAGAATATTTCTGCAACGCTTCAACTTTTTTCCCCAATGCAAAATTTCTCTCAACGTTTCCTTTCTCACACCGGCGCAGTCTGGCTCTCTGCATCAGATCTTTTGCGGTCATTCTGTCGCACATCAGATCAGGGCCTACCTGTGAGATGAGGCCGGGAGTAAATCGTGATTCATGAATTCAGTCCCTGGTGAGATCATCACAAGTTCAATAAAAACCGTGGTAAAAATATATTGGTAGAGTGCCATTAGTGTTTAGCAGCAAAGAAGATTAAGAAGCCCTTAGAGGAAAGATCTCAACAAATCAGTTCACCTAATAAATGAGTCTCTGCTTTTGGTTCAAAAACCTTTAAGCTGCTTGTAAAGATATTACTGGGTGAGATGGCCTAAAATGTAACCGCTCCCCTGATGGAGGCCAGCGAGATAGTGACCAGTGACAAGCTAGGTAGGCAACTAACCTACTAACTCATTCTGTCCTGCTAAGGTCAGCAAGAGCATAAGAAGCTGTCAGGTGTTGCCAGCCCAAACAAATAGCAATAATAGGGCTACCTTTCATTACGACTGAGCATCCCCACATCTGGCTTGCGCCTATGAATTTCCCTCCATGTGCGCAACATAACCATCATTTTTGTACGCTCATTTATTTGGTTTTACACAAATTAGAAATCGGAAAATGAACGTTAATGGTTTTATTCAAATGATCGATCCAGAGTGTGCACTTTCTGTTGTGCACTTATTTTTGTTATATCTTGTTAAACTCCATTCAAGCTCATAATTCCGCCAAACTGCTGGGCGGAAAAAAAATCCACTTAAACTTTTGCATTAAAACAATTAAAACTTTTTCGCTCTTTCAGTGCTTGCGGTTAGGTTGAAAATGTGTTAAGACTGAGAGCAAAACATCGAAGAAGCAGTCTAACTGCGTAAAAGTGATTTAAAGTCATATGGTTGAATATACCGTGTACTCGGAGCTGCGTATTCCATGTTGTCCATGTTCCATGCTGTCACTAAACACTGTCCAACCCCACCCATGTATGTCGTGTCATATTAATACTCAAATTAATATACTAACACCGAGCTGCGATTTAATAACTGCGTGCTGGCATCTACGCCCGCTCTCTTTTGGGAAACGTACTTCTGTTATACACCTTAGTGCATAAATGTACATTTTGAATTCATAAATACATAGAGTGGCAGAAGTAAACAAGGAAATCACAGGTCAGGCAGGCAAATTTCAGAGTGATTTCTAAAATTCAGTAGCGCCTCTCTGCTCTTCTGTGGAAAGTCACAAAATTACAAGGTTTACCGCAGTTATCGCAGCAAATGTACAATAAACACCTTTGTTGCATACTGATGGTGATGGTAAATCCCGACTAAAGCTGCTCCGCTCCTTTCCACACTGCGCTTTTCCTCTCTTCGTCTCACGACGGCCCGTCAAGAGAGATCGACGCCCCGCGGTGCAGATTTGGCATTGTGACTGCACGCTTCCGGCGATCCTGTAGCAACGCCAGTAAAGACTCTTGTTCACCCCAACATCTCTAGCCCCCAGTTTGGATCCAGCTCAGCGTGTGCGGACTTTGCATGCTCGCACAGGTTTTTTATCCCATAGTGAACACGTGTAATTTTCCTCTGATGGACTTGTGTTATGTCCAGGGTGCCCTTTGCTTCCAGGGTAGTTCTCAACCACCATGAGCCTGAACTGGACAAGCGGTTAATGATAACAGATGGATGGATGCTCAGTTCCATCACCGCCACCAGTAAATTTAACCAATGCCTTTAAATTTGAAACCATTGTTCTTCTTAACTCGGTAACCCTGCATGTCTCTTTAAGTAGTTTACACTTAAAAATTTTAAGCAGTGCTCTGCAGACTTAGTCTGAGTTGAGTACGTTTGCTCCATCTCAAAACAGCAAGACCTGAGCATTACGGTGTGGAGGAGAACCCAAAGAATTCTAATGAAGCTGTATTTGTGCATCAGAGAATGAAGCTACGCTGCTGCTTTCAACCGCAGCTCTGCAATCTCACACGCATCAGTTATGTTCTTTCATTGCTTGGCACCAAAATAACATCTAAGAGAATTGCAAACAAAAGGGTGGACCTACCTGCGTAGCTGTGTTTGGAAAGCCTACAGAGTTTCAAGTGAAATGATGTGAAAACTGCAAACATCTGCAGTGTCCGGTAAGTGTGGAGACATCCGGGAGGTTAGCGAGGCCTCCTCACGTAAATACGAACGCTGACTGTACTGTAGTTCCTAGCTTCGGTGGAGTCTGTAGAACTACGGGTGAAAACGTAAATAACCCGTCCCAATTTTCTCTGTGTTTGCAGCTTTTTTACGTCAAGTTTCATGATGTCCCTTTGTCACCGTTTTTTCAGTTGTATGTAAACAGAGGCTGAGAGAAAGAAAAAACAGACAACAATAGTACTGTTTTCATGTACATTTGTACTCTGTTGGTATAGAAATGAATGAAATTCAAAATCGTTGGAATGAAACACTACCCCTTCCCAGTCTGTAACTGAGAGCTCATCACCTTTAGCAGCTATGACTGCAACTAAGCACCTCCTGTACCTGTGGACCAGAGTCTAACATCTTAGTGTAGAGCAATTTTGGCCCTCTTCTCCAAACTGATGTAGATCAGCAAAATGTGCAAGTTTTTGAGTTTTCCGGTGTTGCGACAACATCTCAATCAACTTCGGGTCTGGACTTAAGGTCAAAAACTAAAACTAGAACTAAAAGTAGAGAATGAAAAGGAGCAAAGACTTTCTGACAGCCCTGCACAATTTTATGTCTGAATGACACAACAGAGGGATTAAAAAGTAGAAATAGCTGAATCATCAGCGATTTAAAATGTTTTTATTTTTTTGGAGGGGGGTTATTATTATCAATTTAGCTAACAATTCACAATTTTAAGCTTTTACAATAAGCTACTTACATTTATGCACCTATTTATACTGCCGGGTAATTTTTGCTGTTTCAGTTCAAAGTACGAATTTGGCCAAAGGTACTACAGCAGGAAGGAGGACCTGAACCAAAGACCTTCCAGTTACTGTACAAGGCTCAAACCAGCATTTATACTGCACTGTATTACCTTTTAATGTTTAGTGTTGCCTCTTCAGCAGATTTCTAACTGTTAAATTTCAGAAAAAGAACAGGTTGTGCAATGAGAGCAGAAGCTTTGGAGCTGGAGCTTTGGTGCAGTTGGGAAGAACTTGTGTATACCTGCTAAGGTGGTTCATTTGGCGGGGTTTGCGAGGGAAAGTTCACGTCGGGGCAGTTTGGTCATTCGTTTTCATTCGTACCACATCAGTCGCTGCTTTTCATTTACTTCCTGCTGTTTGTTTATGTGCTGTACCTTTCGCCCTTGACGACAGCGCTTTGGGCGCAACGGTTGTTCATATCGCACCTCCATGGCATGGCAACAGAGAAGAAGGTAATAAATAACCTGTTGAACTGCTGCCCACTGTAAAAGCAAACAAGATGCAGGAATATGTGGCCATGTTAGCCCAGTCTGCCTCTCCACTGTCATGCCTCCCATCTCCATAAAGCAGCTGCATTAGGCTCATATATGACGCCACCCATGTGTACATTAGGCTCCAAAGTAATGGCTGAGCGGAATTGCCAGTTTTCATCACGCGGCCTCATTGTGAATTTCACTTAATGTGAAAACACAGCTCAGCCACACAGCCCCCTGATTGCCAGAAGGCTTTCAGCATCACGGTGAAGCTTCCAGAACAAATCCCATCAGCAGAGTTCTAGATGTATCTTTCTGCATCATGGAAAACTACAATACAATATAGCTCAGACGTGCAGAATAAATGTGCCGTTCCCCGTCCTCCACATTAAACGTGAAATATTTTCGCCAGCAAAGAGTAGAGATGGTTGGAACATGATGCAAGGAAAATAATATATATATATATATATATATATATATAAAAAATAATAGGGTACAGCAGTCCTTTTTAAAGTGTTGACAGTACAAAAAAAGCCCCTGTAAACAAGTTGTTATTTCACATTCAACATACATATTTCAACTTGGCAAGAACATTTAAGCTGTAAACAACTGTTGGCTATTAAAGAAGAAGAATTTAGGGTTTGTTTTGTGAGATTTACACTAAGAGAACTATATTTTCACTGTAATAAAGTAAGTAAAACTCGGACAATTAAGCTGCACGCAAGGGTTGGAGGACAATTTTGGAGGATAATTTCGGTCGGTCGTGTTTTATTGAGCTCGATGCAACGCCCTGTGGTCTTGCAAACCTATAATGAATTTTATCTGCATCCATTTGTGGGATTTCCTTTTGCTGTGGGGACCGTGATCAACCGTGATTTGGCTGAACAGAGATATCGGGATGTTTAACTTCTTATCCATCTAGATAAGGTTAAACCCGTGTTTCTACATTAATTACCTTCCACAAACCAAAGATCGGCTAATAAAGACGGCAAAGTTCTGCTCAGAGGCACAACCAGCTGCAAAATTATGATATTTTTTTCCTTAGTTCCGCTGCTGTGGAGAAGTCAGAAATCTCGGGACCGTGTCCTTGTTGGCTCTCGCATGTACAATAGAGCCCTTCCGGAAAGTTCTGTCCTTCACTGGTGCCCTGAGTGTTGACGGAGGTGTGTCCTTTGTCGCTAGGGTTGAGTCCATCCGATTCCTGTTCTTCGACAGGATGTAAGAATCCAGAACATTCTCGTTACTTACAAACAGCACAAGGATCTCAGTCCCATCGTTCTTTTAATAAGAATTCCAGTCTAAATGGATCCAACAGCCATTTATTTATTTTCTAAATTTTCCACTGCACCCTGGGGATTGTTTACCTGGTTATCAACCCCTCATTCCTCTCTCCTGTCCTGCATCCTGCATACTGAATAGTTATAACTGATGTTGGTTTTTATTGGTGTTTCCACAAAATCCTTCAAATCCGGTAGCCCCTTGTGAGCTGCTACTAACCATATCTCCAGCCAGACCACCAGTGTGGAGCAAATTATGATGAATGGCGAGCATAGAACTCCCGATAATTCATTGTAGGTTTTGTCGCTCTGCATGGCACCCCATAACTTAAAATACTGGGCAACAGGGAGGCTCAGTCGGCCAGTAAAATGCAGTTTTTCCTCACTCGCTCAGAGTAAAAATCCAAACCAAGTTTTGGCCCCGCCTGCCTTAGATGAATTTCTCTTCTTGTCTTATTAGTCGAGACGCCGGTGACTTGCGTCCACTAGTACGCCAGCAGCTCGGAGGATAAACGACACATAAAGGAGCTTTATACCATTTGGAGGACTGCCATTATTTGTGAATAATATGAGAAAATATTTTTTCCACCCTGTTGAGCTGACAGCATCTTAAGTTATGCAGTGTAAAGTAATTGGCCTGGAGAGTCGAAACCAGGCAGTTGCTCAGATGTAAGTGGAGTCTGTGGACCATCAGAAGACCATAACTGCAGATCTGCGCTGAAGCACCAGAACAGAAATGTCTCCGTTTGAAATATCTCTGTTTGACACTCAAAATGTGACGTAAGATAACCGTTAAACACATGCATGTACTCTCACGTTACTATATTTCTGGACGTATATTGATCTGTGGGTGAATTTATCCATTAACAATGAAAAACCACTGTTCCGGGGTCATGGTTGTTGGAAGCAAATCCCTGAATGGTCAAAGTGTACAGCAGGACGAAGGCTTGTCTGTCACACAAACTAAGGGTAACCTAAAGTCAATAGTTAACCTTAAACACATGTTTTTGGACTGTTGGAGGAAAGCAATGTGACTAGCAGAAGAGCATGCAGACTCTACACAGTCCAAACTGAACTTAAACCCACATTTATACCCACAGCCCAAGATCCGAGGTACCACTGTGCCACTTCTATCAATTTGTTTAGTTATATATATTTTATTTTACTTCTGAAAGTATCCGCTGCCAGATAGGGCTGCGATGATGATGATGATGATGATGATGATTATTATTATTATTATTACTGACAAATGCTACACTGCACCCTATTGCTAGTATACTGTACATTATATTTACAGCCTTTCATATGTGCAAAAAGCTTGACGTTCCATTAAAGTTCTTCTCTGCTCTGTTTGAAAGTCAAATCCGGTATACGATCATAAACAATGGCAGCGAGATCAAAGGAGGAAGATGTCCTCAAAAAAAAAAAAAAAAAAGATGTCATTACAACAAATATTCCCAGCTCTCCCTTTGAAAACCCAACAATGACTTTCAAACACAAAGTTAGCAGCATTCTTCAGAAAATGGCGGTGGCGCCTGGGGGGGGCCAACCGTTCCGCTCCTGACAGCTTTACGCGTGTTTTTCCGGATCCCGTGCTCTAGGCGGCTCTCCTATCCCCACGGATACGAGGAGCCCTTCGGGGCGCCATGTTCACGCTAATTGTTTTTCCTAACAAGAACGACTGTCGCTCTCTGGAGAAGCGTCTGCAACGGACGCCTTGAAGACGTAGCTAAATGCGTGAAAAGGCCTTTGGTCACGTTGCCGAAGGGGAGCGGGCGCGTTCGGCTCAACCTTGAAAGTCGTTTGACAAATGTGCCGAGCCAACGCGCACCGAGGGATGTGCGGCTCCCATGCCGGCGATAAAAGCATAAATAAATAAAACAAAACAATTATGAGATTGGGAATAGCTGAGGGGAAAAAATAAATTACGGCGTGAAGTCGAGAACAGCAAATAAAACAATTGAGGCTTGGCTGAAAAATCGCGTCTGCTGAGCATCACAGCAGCCTCGATATCAACTGGGCCCAGCACAAGCATTTCGTACGCGATTACAATCCTCCGGGGAAAGGTCAAGAAAGTGTTAGTGAGGACAGACGTTTGACCGAACCCCGGGCACCAGAGCACCGGCGCAACAGCCCTCAAGGTCCCGGGGGTTCGACGGTGGAGGGGTCGATCTCTGTCAAGGAGATCATTGAAGAATTCCGGGTGCTTCCTGTGCAAGCAGTGTGACGGAAGCCAGCGCTCTGTTGTCAGAGTGCCGGTTGACTTAGTGTCGGCGGTGTGCGTAAACACGCGTCTCTACCGGAGATTCCGCGTCGAGCAGCTCAACCACAAGCCTCTGAAAAGCTTTGCTCGGAAAACAAATAAAGGGCTAACGCAAAGAGAGAGATCATCCTTCATCGCGATGCACGGTTTTCCCAGATAACAACTGTGCACAGCACTTCCTCAAGTGCAGGCATACATATACAGCTTGGGCTGAAATATAATTTGCAAGAATAAACACGTGCCTGGTATAAAAATAAGGAAATGCGTACACTTGCCCTTTTTTTTTTTATCCTCGTGCAACCGCAAGAAGGACTAATGAACGTGTAGTGAGTATTTGTTCTGGGAAAAGGATTACAAGAGCGGCACAGCAGGTAGGGCTGAGGCCTCACAGATTTTGAGCTGCGAGTTCATATCTGGGTGGGTGCATCTTCCTCTTGCACAGCAGGTTTCTACCCGCAGTTCAAATATATGTGTTCCAGTGGCACTGGCGACTCTGAACTGCCCAAAGTGTGTGTGTGTGTGTGTGTGTGTGTGTGTGTGTGTGTGTGTGTGTGCGCTACGTGCTTCATATCCGGTGTGTGTAGGCCCTGGAGTAGACATTGCTCATAATGGATTTATGGATTAACTATAATTTCTGCTCTGCTGCGGTCGATGACAAAGCAAGTGCTGGTCAAACAGAAATGTAAAAGTTAAAAAATAAACTATAACTAATTATCCAGGACTAACTTGCGGAAAGGAGGGACAGGGAATTAAAATGAATAACAATTTATGAGCAACTTACAGTTTGTAGGCGTCTGGAGCGTCAGAATTGTGCACCTTGGGTATTGAGAGCAAATGAAAAGTAATGAACGTGTTCATTTCCTCAACTGGTCCCCGATGCAGGACAATTACGGGGCTTAGCGGGGAAACACAGGGGTTAGAGCCCTTGCTGTAGGATTGGAAGGGCCTGGATTCAAATTCCCTTCCTGCTGCGGTACCCTGGATCTGAACTAAGAGTAGAGGTGACCCAGCTGTATAATGAGGCGAATAGCTGTACCGCAAGTAGTTTAGCATACAGTTGCGAGGCACCCTGGAAAAAGTCATCTCCAAAAGAAAGGTTGATAATAAGACTGGGGTTTCGTCTGGTTCTAAAAAACTCTACCTGCAAAAAAACACCTCTAACTGTGGCAGGGTCTGCTTCTCAGCAGTTAGTTCTGAAAAAATAACAAATGTTCACGAAGCCACAGTATGCAGAAATAATAAATGCAGGAAGCAGTGTGCAGGCTTTCAGTAATAGCTGTCTGGCTCGGGGGCCTCTCTGCTGGACGTCTCGGTGGTCAGAACAACAGAAGGAGACGGATTTAGCTCTCAGCTCAAGCGCTTTCCGTGAGCCCCTGGGTCGCCTGCTTTTGTCGGAGCCGTGGTCAGGTGGAGGTAAAGTTCTGGAAGGCGTTTGACGCCAGGACCGAACCGCATTCATCTGTGTCGATTTGCAAAAAAGATGGCTGACCGCGTGCTGTTGCTGCCATAATCCCCTTCCCCCCAAGAATGAAGTACTCACAAGAACGCTAATGTCAGACGCCATTTGCACCGGTGGAGGTTGGGCCGGCAGGCCGCTCAATTCCTTGGTGGCTATCTTCATGCCTGGATGGGGCTCACGGAGAGTTCACAGGGCAGGAGTTCCTCCCTCTGTCAGTCTTCTGAAAAGGATTCTCCAAGACCCATGTCTGATGCGTCCACACAAACAGCACAAATGACCAGAAGAGAAGACATGGAAGGCTTGGAGGTCTTCGTGGGCAAGGAACTTTGCTCATCCCACGGTCTTCTGATTTCAGCACTTCTGGTCAGGGTCTGTCAAGGGCTTAGGTAGAGCTCTCAGATGAGGAACATGTCAGACATCCCATCCCGTTCTGTTTGAACATAACACTTCTTCATAGTGGCTCGCAGGTTTCCAACCTTCGGAACACCGAAGATGCACAGCAACCTAGCGAGCCAGCTTTCCCAGTACTTCCCAGGTTTACTGCTGCAGTCACTGTTCTGTGGCCTAAGCATCAAAGCTCTCGAATGTTCAAATCTAAAATCACAGTTTCAAGAGAGAAAAATCACTGCAGGAATTCAGCCTAGGCAGTGTGATTTTTAAACCATTTCCAGGTTCAGAAAAATGGCCTGTAATTCAGCTGAAAAGAGTAATTACATATCTAATAGACTCACGGGGTGAACCTGCACTGTTTTTGCACACCTGCAATGCCCGGCCCCACTGGCGACATGACATGCTTTTTATAACCCTGCATATCACGTTCTTTGGGATCACCAGTAGACACTTTCCAGTAAATGACCACACCTGAACATTGCGGTCGAGCTGCTTCTGATGAGGTCATTTAATGTTTCTCATTTGAAGGCATGAAGAGCTACGCATGGCTCAGTCGGGTCCTAATGGGAACTTCTAGGAATACAGAGGGTTATGAACATGGAAAAGGAGTAGGTATGTAAATGCAACTTAAGCACATGCAACAGAGCTATAATATTCTTATCACATTCTTGCACATACAGTACATGCACAAAAGCCATTACTGTAGCATGCAGTTATATTTTTTCGATATGGTAATATGAGCTCAGTGGGACACCATTATAAACAAGCAGTTATTTTTTTCTTAACAAGGTTTTTAAAACACCTTTTGGAAAGGAATTCTAAGTTAGTTTTGAAACGTCATTTTTTTTCAAACAATAAAGATTAAATAGAGAGCAAAAAAAAATCTGATTATGGTCATAAGGTTTTTTTTTTTGACATTTCATTTGGATCACCAAATCTAAACTAAATTTGTAAAACTTTGGAAAATCTTATGATAAATGTGTGACAGTTGTACAGAGGTTGGGAAGTGCACAAAACACAATAAGGGCTGTAAAAAATGTGGCTGCACTTCAGAAACACACTGTTGATGGAGGAAAATTAATTTGTAATATTTTGTTGAATTGTTTGCAGCTTGCGCCCAGCTACCATCTAGCTCAAGTGCATCTTCTTTCTAGGGCTTTTAATCGATTACCAGAATATTCTTCTTGTGTTGCAAGTACAGACACTTTATGGAGCTGTCTGTGTGCGCGTCCTCAAACAGTCCACAGATACATGTTTCAGTTTAATCATAGACTCAAGACAATTACACTCAGAGCTGGGATTTGAACCCCAGTCCTTCTGATGGCATGATGATAACCATAAACATCACACCACCTACCAGCAAGGAAAGAACGGTGGATCCATACTGAGCATGAGAAGACGCTGTTGCCACTTCCTGAAAAATATTAAGTTTTTAGATGGACAGCAACTTCTGAAGATATTTGAAGGCTTCTAAAGCCTTTGGAGAAGTGGACTTTGGAGAAATGGAATGCAGCAGTTTAGTGATTGTTGGTGTGGATCCAGGGGCTTCTCCGCCTTACATACTGCTAAGCCATTCACCATCTAGTTGTGACTGCAGCCAAGCTGAATATTGGGTTCCAAATGCTGTAGTGCCCCAGTCCACATTATGTGCTTTTTTTTTGTCCCCTACCTCCACAGACTCACATTTCCACACATTTTCCTCCCATGGAAAGCTTGCTTGTTGCATTGTCTGCTTCTTTCGTGTAAACATCACCTTTCTTATTTTTCTCAACAATAATCGGGGCCTGGTTTTTACCTTTTTCCAAGTTTACATCTCAGTCAGGCACAGACTGTGACCATCTTCAGATTGTCAAGATCTTATTGTAATTTACAGTTGTATCTTCTGGATCTTTGTTTTCTACTGAGAAGGGGTAGGAGGGGGGTGAGCTACTCACGCTCGGATCCCCAGGGGTTCATTGTTCTCTCACATCTTCTGGCTGGGAGTTTTTGTTTTCCTCTCCTCAGTTGCCAGCTGGCTTGCTTTATAGTTTTTATATCTCCTCTGCCATGTCTCTTTGATCCATTGTTCAGCGCTATTTATTGCTGTGTAAGAAGAATGCTCTTTATAAATTGAACTGAATTAAATGTTACTTCCAAGTTAGCCTTGTTGGGGTCTGAAAAGCAATGCCACTGCAAGCAAGTTTTTACCCCTCTAAACTCAGGTCGGCATATAAGTGTTTCAGATGTTTCTTCGTGTTCACGAGTTCAAGGGATTATGCAGAGGGATGCTCAATGTTCCAGGTCTCCCAGTGGGTACTTTATGCAGGGGGTCATCTTAGAACCACAAGCGCTACTTTGAAGTAGAAAACCCCAGTGAGAATTTTTCGTTATCTGAATTCAGCAGGCATGGACCCGACAGTTACCATGGAGCAGAATTTGACCAGATTGTGGTCACAATTCTTGAAACAAAACACAACTTGGGGGACTTCTGTGGGCGTCAGTCATGGCCATAACGCAGTGAGCTTTCTCTTTGGATTTTTGTTATAATTTTGAGGATTTGTGCCCCTTAGTCATATCAGCAACTAGTTTCATGGATTCAACTAAGTTCCAGGTTGTCCTTCTGGATTTCCATGAAGAGAACATGCAAAAAAGGGCCCAAAGAGACTGTTTTTATATGGTGCTTTCACAGATGCAAAAAGGAGAGGATTTCTCCTTGCTTTCATATTCATATTCATCTGGCAGACCCTAATACACACCTGCGTTTCTCTCACTACAAAGATGACCTGGATGTCTACCTATCGCTCGGGGCTCTAGTTTTGTCTCTCAAAGGTGTTAAGGTACGTGGGTGACTTGGTGGTTGTGAGAAGTGAGAAGTGGTACTTTGGTGCTGCCTGCTAGCGTGAAACGGTTCCACACATTGTGATGGAACCCTGTGGAGTGAGGATGTGCACAACTGCAGATTTCTTTTGCACAAATATTTCAGCATTTTGAAGCACTGTATTGTGGCGCAGCTTGATTCAGACTCTGTCTCCGTTCTTCACCGCAACCTTGAGTCCAAATGGCCATAACTGAGAAGACCAAAAAAGTTCATCTAAGCAGGAACTGTGGCAATGGATGTATTAGAATGGACCAGGTCACTGTATGCAGAAATAATAAATGCAGGAAGCAGTGCGGTGCCTTTCCGTAACAACCATCCAGCTCGGAGGCCTCTCTGCTGGATGCCTCTGTGAGAGCAAAGGAGGGAGGCAGATTTAGCTCTTGGGCTCAAGCGCTTCCTGGGAGCTCCTGCCCACTGAAAATGGGTCTCCAGCTTTTATCAGGTCTGCAATCAGGAGGAATGGAAGTGGCAGAAGCGACTCTTCAAGGCTCCCGCGGCATAGCCTGCAGATCCCAGCTTCTCATGGCATAGCAGGGGGTCTATCAGCACAGACAAGGTTCCAGTTAACAGTCGCCCTGTCTTCTCTCTCTGTTACACCACAATATTCAGGCATTCATTTGTGTATTTTAGATTTTTATATGCTGGCACATTTACAAGGGTCCCTGACTTGCAAGGTCAGGCAGAATGCTTTCATTTTCTTCTCACTTTCTTCCACTGGACACCACTGGAAGTTCTATTCATCCCAAGGCAAAGGGCAGCATGGGCTCTTACTGCTAAGTCAAAGCACCAGTTGGTCTTGAGTCGCAGTGTGAGTCGTGTGTCACGGGGGTCCTGAAGAAAATCACCACAGTAGGTTGAAGCCATAGGGAGAGCGGTTCAGTCACACAGAGATGTTTGTTAGCCATGGCCAAGAATAATGAAACGTCAATAGAGATGGTGGGAGACGTTGGCAGGAGAACAAACCCTGTCCTGCTTGAGCTGGTGGAAAGCTATTTATTGGTCTTATTCACACTGCGGTAACACGATCAGATAAAGTGTTATTACTACTAAGCTGAAGTTAAGGAATATTAAAATGTATCTCCTAGATTACATATTAGCTTTGCAGATAAATAAAATTAATTTTATTGTAGTAGAAACGTACTGTTCCCAGCTGTCATTTATTTGAAGTAGGCAGGCGCCAAGTGTCAGAAACTGACAAGCGTTGTAGCTTCGAAGATACTGAGATTTTCAATTTTTGACACAATTTTCGATGAGGTTTTCCCAATTTTTTCCCCCAATATTTTAGTCATATTTTCTTCAAAAAAAGTTTTTTTTTTTTTTTTTTCCCCCCCCTAGCCTAACCAATAGTAATTTGCACCCAAAAAGAAGAGGAGTGTGGCGCCACTTTTATTCACCGTGCTTCCACAGCGATTGCCTTGGTGTTGGTGAGCACTGGTGAGCAATAATAAAATTACAAACACAACGCACATTTATAGGGATCAGTCAGTCAGTAACAGGCTTTCAGCTGGAGTTTCGGGAGACGGCGTCTGTTAGGTTTTTCAAATCCGGACCAAATCGCAGGCTCAATGAAGTGACGTAGGTTTATTATGGGGAAATCTGATTTGTCGGGCAAAAACAAAGAGAAACCACTTGCTTACAGCAGGCACGGGAAAGCGCAGTCACAATCTGACAAACAACAGGTACAAACACAGGACTTAAATACCCAAAACAATAGGCAACAGAGACAGGCCATGGGAGGAACACAGGAGCTAACAATGAAGGTAATAATAGTGATCCGGTGGTTTGGCGGGCCAATGAGCGCACAGGAACAAAAGCAAATGGCCTTGCAGTACACATAATGCCCAGCAGAACGGCCAACAGTCCTAGTCCTAGTCCAGGCAGGAGTACTGACAGCATCTGCTTAATATTCATTAATATTAAATTCAGTTTTAATGTCCACAACAAATTGTTGAACATGGTGACATTTGGCGCTGAAAAATCAAGCCTAAAAGCGCCAGGGTGCAGCCACAAAATAAAACCAATGCAGAGAAAATGGCATGGATAAATATGAGCTAATGTTTCACTGAGAAAAGTTTTATAACATCCTTGCTATATTTTATTATAACTGTGTATGAGGTTTAATAAAAGTGACTGAAAAACAAGTAAAACAAGCCAGGTGTGCATTACAGCTGCATTTATTCATCCAGCACATGTTTTGCGGGATTTAGCCGACACATCAGATTTCCGGTGCAGGTCGTGTTTGTAGGCCGAGTTGGTGCAAATGCAGATTGAAGCATCATCTGAACTCCGCAATAGTTATTCAATTATATCAAGAAAAGCAAAGCATTTTATCGAAGCAGAACAAAAGCAAACATGGAGCTTTACGAATGAGCTTGTCCACTGCGTGGTAGCGCTGAAGCTCCCCCGTGTTCTTGGCAAATGGACCCGTTTCGCGGCCAGACCGTCGAGCGCACGGTTCCAACAGGCAGTTCCGCAATTCAGTGTGGCACGTTCTCCTGGCGCAGCCTGGGTCCACTTATCTCACCAGACGCGAGTTCAACACTCTGCTGCCTTCGTGTTTTTTCCACTATTAAATATTTTTTTCCGCAGCAGGACGGCAACCATCTGGGTGGACCAGAAACACAAGGCCGCCAAACTCCGATGACCCGGCCTATCACCAGACCGCCATCCAAAGTGAGAATATCACAAGGTCTCGGCGCGAAATGTGACAGCAAAATAACGCAGGGAGGATTTTCTGTGCGCAGCTCTTCTTTGTTCAGCCGCACTACTCCTGGGAGACGAACCCCCCTGACAATTTCTTCCGCCTCCTTGAAACCAGCGTGAACTCGCAGGAAAACCTTGGGGATTCCTTCAGCGCCAGACACCTGCAAGCCCCACGTCGTTTTCAACACCGTGCCACACCACGCGCCTGAGCCAGGCGTGCATTTCGACCGGGTTAAGGCGGTCAAGTACGTTCGCTCGCACGTGCACTAAGACCGAGGGGCAGATACGCGCAGACCGAGCAACACGGTTCAAAGGTGCATGTATGCAATTGTATGCCGATCGTGTCGGGTCAGAAACGATCCAGGTAAAAACTGATGCAACGAACAGGCAACAACACAACCGAAAGATGTTATGCAAGAAACCATGCATATGAATCAACCCTCACATCCATCTTCGGTCTTATAGTGCTTTCTTCGTGCAACTCATTTCTCCTATATGCTATTACTACTGTAAATGTGCGAGCGTAATGGCCCATTAAATAAAGTGAAGATAAATAAAAAGGAGCCAAGCCTCCGAGATGATAGCATTACTAAATAACAGGGTACTTCTGGGCAGGACTGGACCGTGCAAAGAGAAAAAATGCGGAGGGCTCTGTAGTCAACAGCTCCACACTTATTGCTGTTTATGGGAACCTGACACTTGCAGGGGGCGGTCCGGAGCCAGACCCGAACTGAATCGGGGGCCTGACGATTGGTCGTCCGTGCATTCGGCACGTGGGCCCAACGGTTTGTAAAGTGACATCTCTGCGCCAGATCCCCCCCCTTTGCGCATCTTGAGGGAAGTCAGAGTGTTTTTCGGAAGTGAAGGAAAATGCGGGCGTTTAATCGTTCAGATGCGCTCTTAGCGGTGAGCCGCCCTCCTCCGCGCGGAATACTGGCGCCGAGCGCATATTCAGAACCCGTTCGGATCTTCCTTGCAAACGGTTAGCAGAACAGCCCACAACATCGGTTTACCGTACTTTTAATACATCCACCTGCGGTATTTATTTTAGCAAACCCCATTCGCACACAGACCACTTTAGATTGTAATTTGCAGGCCTGGATATTTTTTTACCATTAAAACTGTAAGCAAAACAGCAGCACCGGGTGTCCTCAACTGCAACCAGATCAGAAATAACCCCGTTTTACATCATTCTAGATGTATTATTATAGCATGGCCAAAAAAATTTTTAAAAATGTTAGTAGGTTTTAAATTGCGTCAATTAAATAAATAATAATAATAATATTATTAATAGATAATGCAGAATGATCCGTATGCATTTGTGTTCTTACTTTATTTACTTATCTTACGCATTCGCCGCCGTGTCTTTGGTCTTTTGAATTAAAGCGACGAGGATCGGGTGTCTAGTGAGGTCAGGGCAGCCAAGGTATGACTTCAGAACCACCGGGGCGAGAAAATGAAGCTCCCCAAGCAGAAAGTCATTAGCGAAATCATTTCATAATACGAAAGGCCGACCCCGGTACAAAGCTCACCCCAGAACAGAGCCGTTGAAATAATAACATAAAGAATGCCGCGAACCCCACACTAAGGATATAAGCAGAGCTTTGGCCTTTTCAGCTTGACTAAATCCAGAAGCCAAGCTTCTTGGGAACATTTTAATTCACCGAATAAAGGAGAGGAAATCATTATTACATTCTTCAGCTGCAAAGGCCTCACCCTGTAGAGGAAACGGCTCCATTTTAGAGGTGATATGTGACTTTTCTAACATCCAAGTGTTGCAAATGCAAGCAGATAACTTCTCCAAGGCAACTTGCAATGTGAGGTTTGTACACCAAGCTACTTACAATGATTTACCCTTCGGTACAGCATTTTTACTGTATCAGTGGAAGGTTAAGTACCTTGATCCAGGGTACTAGCAGCGCGAGGCGGGATTTGAACCCAGGACGCGCTGCCTGTTCTGAACATTTTTTTCCGTTCGGATGAACGCCGACACCTCAAATAGCAGGCAAATCCGAAAACCTTTGAGCAAGTTTATTTAAAAAAAAAAGAAAAAACATGAAAAGAGAGATTTGCTGCGCTTTAGAAGCCAGTATAGTTCATGCAAATTAGCCCTCGACTCACATTTACATTCATTCATCGAGGAGACTTATTTTGAAAAACGCATTAGCAAATGGGTTTTATCCCTCGGCTGATGCGAGGCGGCGCTCCGCACATTCCCGCCGGTGAAGTGGCTGTATTTACGTGCTGCGAAACCGTCCCGAGCGTCTGCGCAAGTCGCCCGATGTGTTGCCTCCTTCCTTTGAGCGCGCGTCCCGACTGCCAGCGATGTGTGAATAAACAGGAGCAGACACCGCGGGGGGGTAATAATCGCGCCTGAGAGGAGGCGGCCGCTTTGTAAGGAGGACACCGGTGTTTAGAGCGGGACTTTTTCGCATGCCAATGGGAAGGTTGGCTCCGCTGCCCTGCAACGCTTCTTCTATCATTAAGCCGAGCACAAGACGGGAAGGAAAACGCGCATGGATGGGCCTAGATTTACCGGGGCTTTTCTGCTACTTGGGGGGAGCGTGTGTCATCTCCGGACTCGTCTCTCCGCACCCTCGGCCCTTAAGACACATAGTCAGCTCATGAATGAGCGAAGCCGGCGTGAGCATCCGAGAGGCACGGAATCGGAAAAAAGAGAAAGCAACAAGGAGATGGAGTCGTGATGTGTGTAACGTGCGGGTGGGACTCGTGTCAAAACGGCGAACGCGCAACGTGACTTCTGCGTGATGAGACACTCACAAGCAGGTGAGGCTTTCTGGCTGGAAGGCTGGGTAGAAGCTCGTGTAAGAGGGGATCTGGGAAAGGCGAGACAGAGATTCCCGCCTTTTCTTCTGTCTGACGGACGGACCTCAAAGGAAAAAATTCCTCGTCTGACCCTGCGGACCGCGTCGGTCAGCATCCGGGCCCGGCTCCTCGGCGGATACAAAGCAATCGGTGCTTTTTGATTTCCATCTCAGTCAGCTCAACTTCTTCTCGGCCGGCTGTTGCGGACGAGAAGCCGCACGACACCTGAGAGAAAGTGTCTGGCGGCACGAGGCCGGGAGAAGTCACAACGCTGAAAGCGAACCTTGATGATGCTGCCGAGCGATTAGCATCAAACGTCTTATCTTTTCTTTTTTCGGTTAATCTCAGTTTTGTGCACCTAATACACAGATTCTGGCAATCCTTTCCAAAAATATATCTTCAGAGCATTTAATTAAATATGGATTTAAAAAGAAAAAAAATGACATAAAATGAAACGGTAAGCTTGTTTGTGAAGATCCTATTACAGGCTGACATAGGATCCAGTAATTATTGCGCTCCAGATCTAACTTTACATAAACACTGTTCTCTGAGCGTCTAACACTGCCGAAATCGCCTATTTATAGGGCGGTGAGAAATCGTGCCTCGCGCTAAGACTTACAGCGCCCGGGCGCCTTCTTATTTCCTCCTCAGCTAATCTTCTGTTTGACTTACGAGGGGTTAGTTGTGTCCATGTGGGGGGTAGGACTGCTGTTAAACCCCCAACTGACGGAGGGATAAAGTAACTACAATAGAGAGAATCGGTGCTGTCCTGCAAGAGGGCATTAATGCAGAATTTTGCGCAAACAGCCCGACAGCGATGTACACGTAACATAAAAGATCAGTCATTCCTTTAGTGAATAAACACAGAAAAACAGTATTTTACAGATTATTATTATTATTATTATTATTATTATTATTATTATTATTATTATTATTATAAAAAGGCTGAAATACTGCAAGAGTTCAATTTATAGAGCTTTTTGTATAAATAACAATTGAAAACCGTACCTGTGGTCTGTAACAGATCACTCACACTTTTGGTGAATAAATACAGAAAACAGTCTATTTTATAGTTACGTCAAAAATTTGAAGTTTTTTTACTTTTTAAAAACTATTGTAAATGCAGGTTTGCACCACATAACAACGTGCCAGTCAACGACGAATTGCAGATACGACGGTGGTTCCATAAGATTATACACAGTACATAATACTTGATAATGATAATAAAGAACTACATTACTCATTTATGTATTTACTATACTGTACTTTTTATCATTATTTTACAGTGTATTCTTTCTACTTATAAAAAAGTTTACTGTAAACAGTATGCCGATGTTACGCCAGCAGCAGCCTCATACATCTTGTGTTTACCGTGTCTGCTGTAACTGTACAGGTTTGTAGCCTAGGAG
Organism: Heterotis niloticus; assembly: GCA_018136845.1. Lineage (NCBI taxonomy): Eukaryota > Metazoa > Chordata > Actinopteri > Osteoglossiformes > Osteoglossidae > Heterotis > Heterotis niloticus. Next base: position 4,695,525 of record CM030906.1, on the reverse strand, counting down.
CAATAGGCTATACCATATACAAGAATAAAAATAATCATATTAAATATTTGACAAAAGCTTTTAATAATAATAATAATAATAATAATAATAATAATAATAATAATAATAATGGTAATGATGTTGTTGTTGTTGTTATTATTATTTTTATTAGTATTTTTATTGCTATATTATTATTATTATTATTATTATATTATTTAAAAAGTCAAAATGGACACGATGTGGCACATGTACTTGCTATGATGTTTGTGAAACAACAAAACCGCGTAACAATGCATTTCTCAGAACGCATACCCGTATTAGGAAAGTTTACTCAAGGGCTACAATAAAAGAGCGCGAAACGCTGCGAACTGAAGGACTCCTGCAATAGCAGACAAACACCCAAGGATGCAGAACAACAACACAAAGTCCATCTGCTCCTGTGTGTAGGACATTGCACCTTGCATGTTAACTGCTCACACCGCTCTCCATAACAACAGTTCTTATACATCTTGTGCAGTCCAATAGCACAGCGAAAATTTCACTCACGCAAACCAGCGATGGCATCTAGAAATGCGTCGTATCTAATAAATACCGTAGGTCCAGTATTAGTAAATATTAGTACAGCACAGAACTGAGGCCCACAGGTGGTGTAGATGCTGCCTTACCCTCACCTCTGCCTATATGTGATCCAGGCACTTAAACCAGAACCAAGGCTGCATAACTGAGTAAATCACTGCAAGCAGCTTAACAGCGTAAGTCACTTCAGAGAAAAGCCTCAGTGAAATAAACGCAAATGCTGCAAGGCCAACAGGAGGTTCCTCTGTGTCTGGCTAAGACTCAAAGAACAGAATTCCTATGATTCTACACAAAACCATCGAGCCGCAGCCTTCGGTTTCTCACAAATAGACAGCAGTTATGGCCCGGAAAACTGCGCTTAAAGTCAGAGATCCCTGCCTTTCTGCACGGGGCCACCATTTGCGAACGGCATACTCGGCTCCACTTGCAGCTCCTATGCCATAAAGCAAGAAAGCAGGCAATCAGAGGAAATGCAGTCAGGTCACAGGGGTTTACGGACATTAAGGAGAAGAAAGTGCTGTGGTTGGGAGAACGCCATTTTTGCACGAGGGGGGAAAATATGGAGAACTTTGTGCGCTGATAAATCCAGATTTCTAAGGTAAGCAAATGTTCTTTGGAGAGATGGTGGGGAAAAGGAACTGAAGTGTGCAGGCGCCCTCAATTGCCCAGAATCCATCTTTAGCTGCGACCATAGCACCAGGCGGCCGGCCGAGCACAGGGATCTAGCAGTAAACGTGCCCCTCTTCATCGTCCTCCTGCGACCAGCAGTCAAATCGCAACAACTTTTATGGCTACTAGCTGAATACAGGATTACGTCCTAATGACAAACACCACTTCCAGCACGCGCACACACACACACACACACACACACACACACACACACACACAGACAAGCTGCCTGTACAAACTCAGAGACACACACTCATTAACCCGTCCCACCGTTTGAGGACGGCATTGGAGGACAACACTCGCAAAGGTGGGCTTGGCTGAATTATTCTTGCTCTCCGTACCTTGCACTCCACCTGGAGGTCTCTGACTGCACAGACAGATCAATCACTCGGCTCAAGTGGGAATTATTATTATTATTATTATTATTATTATTATTATTATTATTAATTTTGCTGACATTGTTGTCCAGAACAAATTACAACGTTGGGTTTGTTTGCTAATCCATTTGTTTTCAATTCAATTCAATTTTATTTTTATATAGCGCTCTTCTCACTGCAGTGACACAGAGCGCTGAACAGACATGACAGGGGTATTATTCATGTACAGTTGGTATCTGGCCACGCAGGAGAGGAAAGTAAAAAACTCCTTTCTACAAGAGAATAGGAGAAAAATAAACCTCTGGGGGTCCCTGTGCCAGTGGAAGCCCACCCCTCCTGGGCATTCTATACATGGGTAACAGCCAGTTCATAATAATTTGTTTATCAGGGTCTTATTTATTGTGCATGTACCTTGATCGAGGGTCCATTTACAAGGGCACCGTTCTAACCACTGCGCCACCTGCTGGCCTGAAATAGAGACAATTTTCCCCGTATGTTCACCCACTGCCTGCTTGCCCGCTACAAGTGAATCTGTTCACCCTACCTCGTGCTTCATTTAGAAGCTATGACACACTGGGTCCACTCCGCCTTCCAGCCCAGCAGCGAGCCCAGAACCACAAAGCCAAACCAGAACCGAGGAACCGGGTCCCCTTCTGTTTCCCCATCTTCTTTAATCGAGTGATACGGTAATGAGATGCTGATGAAGGCTCCTTGGTTCTCTTACACTTCCTCAGAGGGAAGGAGCAGCTGTGCCATCACACACCAGGCACACACACACATACAGAAACACAAACACTGCTCTGTTTGCTCATTCTTTCATGTGAAATTAATGTCAATAGTTGTATTTGTTATGCGATGACCGTCTTTTGATTTCCCCAATGCAGCTTGCGTTTATTTTATTGTTAAATGGAGCAAACGGCAGTACTTTGACTGCCCATACCCGGCAGGTCATAATTGTTAATAATTCTTGCTATTATTTTTAATTCATATTTAGCTGATGCGTTTCTCAAAGTCGCTTATGTTGCTGGACACACTTCACCGAGTTACTTTCTCACGGTTTCTTACTTTGTCATTTTGACACTTTGTCATTGTCAATAGCGTTATTATTACTGTATTTACTGTTATTATTGGTAACAACAATAGAGCTGATTCCATTATCCAACACAAGAATCAGCATATTTTCTACAACAATCAGCTTAAGACATTTCATCCATCTACACAGCAGGGCATTCTTGCTGTAAAAATTCAGGGTAAGCCCTTTGCTCAAGGGATTAAAACCCAGAACATTCAGTTTACAGGGCAGCAGCCTAGATCACTGCAGTTGCGCCTGTAAGGCTCACCATCATGTGCCTCACCCCACATGAACAAATGCAAATACAAGAGGGTTTTAAGGTCTAACACTAGGGAACACACACGGAATGTAAAAACGCTCAACTTTTGCTTTACACTTATTGTATTTAGACTTTTTTCTCTTACATAAAACTACACAATAAGAGCAAAGGTCAGTAAATGGCAAAGCGACTGATCAAACATCCACACTTAAAAGTGTGACTGATGTGAAAGGGTTATCTTCTTCCATCCATCCATCCATCCATCTATCCATCCATCCATCAACCACTTGTCATTGTGGTTCAGAGGCCATCCTGGAGCCACCTGAGTACCCCAGTCCATCGGAGGAGGACTGCACAAACACAGTAATACGCTGTGGGCAGTTTACAGCAACCAATTAGCCTGAAACACGTCTTTGGACTGTGGGAGGAAGCCAACACAGACACAAGGAGTACATGCAAGCTCCACACAGATGAAGAATGATTCAAACCCACATCCAAACAGCCCAGGAACGGAGGGGGACAGCGCTATCTGTCCACATCACCAACTAAAACGCTTGTAAAATTTCCCATTTCACCTCACGTTTCTCCAGTTTCTCCCTGAGCTGGAGGAGAACTTCTCCCACCTGACGAGTCCACCTCTCTTTACCAAGTGACATTTTGGGGAGGAGTTGCGATGGGACACGGGGCCAACATTGTTTAAGGCATCACAACCAGTTGGTGGGGTTTGCAGGAATCCATCTGTACACATCTGACCACTGGACGAGGGCCACGGTGAGCTGCGGGTCCAACTCCAGCGCTTGGCACGAACAATCCGACCCTTGCAAAGCACCAGTTTTGCGTTCAAAATTATCGGAAGGATTAATAACATTTCTTACGTGCCTTTGCGCTTATTCGGCCAACTTTTTCAAAGGTCCGTCACGGTCACTGTCGTGGAGGCCGTTGACAGCACTGGCCAGAGCCGTGCATTAGAAGAACCATCTCGGAAGGGATGTTACGCAAAGAGGAGAATCGTTTTGACAGCGAAATGGGTTTCAGCAGCACCGTCGCGGAATTTGGTTTGTGGCTGTGTATCTCTCCCAACCATGACGAAGCTGGCTCTGTTGAGACTCCGCTGCGATCCCTGGGGGGTGTGGCGTGCGTCGCATTTCGGGCCAGCTGGCAGGGGAGTCTATAAGGTTTCCGCTATCTCTCATTCCCCGTAGCTTCCGGGTGCTTCTTCCAGATCGGCAAGCTTCCCTGCCAACTTGACATTAAGCTAAGTAAATGTGTCACAAACTAAGAAACCTTTAAGGGTAAATAAAAGACCATTATTAATAGCCGGAAATAATAATAAAAAAATAATAATTAAAGATAGCACAGCTAAGATGTTAATTCAAAATATTATTTAAATGTTGACAAATACCCCTAGTTCACTTGATCTGGTTCCGACCCAACCTACCGCCTATCCTAGCAGCACAGGTCATTCCTCGCCTATTGTCAGCCCCGATGTAATTTCTTATTTCATTTTGCAGATTAATGAGGCCCCGAAAGAGATCATCACAAATGAGGGATCGATTTTCTAAGTAAAAGACAGGCGAGGTTTTTTAAAATTATTTCTGCATCTAACATCATTAACCAACAGTTACATTCTGTTAAGCCAAACAGCACAGTGGCCATCCGGACTTATTTGTCTCTTTCTCTCTCTCAATTTAAAAATATGGCAAAGGATATGATAAGCAAGGCCCTATTTCCCAGAAGGAACTAAAGGGAACACCGTTGCACCACCCGGTTACACCCAACACCCTAATGTTCCACCTCCCAGTTCTCATTTATTCATATAACTGCTCCAGTCCTATACATATACATGTCATAGCTAACAGTTTGAGATGTTTGCTGCTGCAAAAAGTGTGAAACAAATATCCTACTTCTATTCTGTTACTGTCAGTAGAAGGAAGACCAGAGGAGTTTAGAGGACTACCTTGGTTTTCATCTTCCACATTTTCTCTACTTGTTCAACCCCTTGTGTTTCCATAGCTCCTCATTCCTTCTTCCTGATGTTTCTATCATTTGGAATCGCCACATCTATCAACACTGTTGCTTTCTCCTCCTTGTCTATAACTACCATATCTGGTCTGAGCACACACCCAGATTTTGAAGTTGGCAATTCACCCAAAACACACATTTGGACAGTGGGAAGAAAATATTGCACATGGAAGTGACCTGCAAAAACACATAAACTACACCTAGACAGAGGAAATGTCAAACCTGACTCTGGGCCTACAGCCCAGAAGATGTGAAGTGCCAGCACTACTCTGTGAACTTCCCTCCAGGGATTAATAAACTATCCTATCCTACCTCACCTTACCCTTCTCCATCCTACCCCACTCTCCCCAACCCAACGGCACCTCACCCGAGGAGTTATGCCACCACGGCAGATTTAGTTTGTATTAAGATGCTGAAAAGCGATACAGAAACCGGATCGTGACCGGAAGAACCGGCGATTATGCATTCCGTACATTGTTTTCCATCACATTTTCATCCACGTTGCACAGAGGAGAGGCAGGTTGGGGCTTAGAGAGGAAAGCTGACTTTCACAACCACACCGGAATTCCGATCTAGTGCGAGGCTGAGAAAGGAGGGGTGGGAGGCAAAGAGAGGTGATGGGTATAAAGATAAACCAGAAGTTGCCCTACACAAAGGATTCATTACAATATCTTTACTCCATTCTCCTGTCAATATTCTGCCTGCTGCAAAAAGTGGAGAGTTTCAAACCTGCAGTTACACTTTATCTCCTTACCCAGGAAGGATCGCTTTCTATTTTGTACTGAAAAGCCGTTTGAAAAGTGCTGAGGCTGCAAGATCCTTTACCTCTGTTTTGGCATCAGATCAGGACTGCAGTGTTAGCCCAACTCATTTCCACGCGGTTTACACAGCCGATACCTTCGTGTTTAAGCGAATGCTCACTGGGACGTCGTCGCGTAAAGATCCTCCACCCACAACAACTCCTATTCGAAGTAAAGCATTTACACCGTTCTGCTCCCCTAAAATGCGTAAAACTGTTTATTTTGCTATGAAAACGCTGGATAAGACATTCATTCTAAAAATAATGAGCGTAACCGCACTTAAATAAAATTTCCCGGTGTGATTTAGAGAGACTAACCCCTCTCATCTGCTCAAAGTACAATGAGAAGTCATTCTGAGGTTTGCAGTAATTCATTTTTTGCCCAAACGTCACAGAAACTAATAAAGAATTTAAATGCAACCGTCAAAAGAAAAAATTTCAAAGCGCAACGCGATAAATACAAGTGAACAACAAATCCGCACTCAGAAACCACATAAACGTAATACACAAAACTAAAAATTATGCCCTCTTTTATCACCGTGGCACAAACCCTCAGTGGAGGAGGGGGAGCAGCACACACACACACACACAGGGATGATGGGAAGGCCCTTACCCTTATAATAAACAAACTGTGAAGAAAAATAAGGGTAACTCCAGACATACGAAAACAAATCTGACATCCCAAATACACAAAAGCACATATAAATACATACCACAGCTCAGAAATACAGGGGTTCTGAACCTAAAACAAGCAGATCAGATGTAGGGAAACCCGGTCGAAGGCAGCTTTAATTTCCACCCACGTGCCTCCGCAAACTGTACCATAAACCGCGGCCCAGACCTCGACATGGGTGTTTAACACGAGCCGTGGTTGCCGTGTTTTATGACATCTGCAGTCCACCAGACTTTCTGCACAGCAGAAGCCGGCGGTGCCTTTAACTCAGAGACACACGCAGCGGCTCCTTTACGGTGAAACCACTGGGCTTAAAGATCTCGGTGTGCAGAAGCTCTCCCGGTGCTCCCGGTAGCTGCGACGGCCAAGACGCGGCAACCGATGGCTTATGACACCGCACTCCCAGCGGCAACAGGCAGCACGACTTCCATGAAGCTACACTTAATTTGCTCTCTGGACCTCATCCAGTTGTTTTGAAATCCTGCAGACGGATAACTTGTGTGTTTCTCAGTGGTATAAATCAGATGTGGCACACAGCCCAGTAAAGAAAAAGGGAAAATAAATGATGTTATCTTAATGCTGGTGTTGCTCCCGCAATTCCCCGAGAAGGCAGGATTTTCTTTTTCAAGCGCAAAACAGGAAGTGCTCGGAAAGCGGCTGCAGACGCGCTGGTACCGTGGCGCCGTGTCGAGCAAACGCGTTTTACTCCCAGCTCTTGTCACGGATGATCACCGCAGAGGACGACGCGCTCGGCTTTAAGGCGGACCCACGGGCTGAAAGAGAGAGAAAGAAGCCGAAGCCCATCTGATCCCCGCCGCGCAGCCCCTGCAGCCGCAGCTGCAGCGATCACGACCCCGGGCCTGCCATAAGAGGTCGTGGCCTCTTGGATTCTTGTTGCGCACGTAATTCCTTCTGCCGCGGGACGCGACCACAATCCCTCAACCAGCGAGGAAAAAGCTCCCATATTGGATGCAGACAAAATGTATTAACGTGGGCAGAAGACAAAAGAAGGAGGAACAGCGCCCATTACCCCCCTATGTGGAAGCATAGCCGAGATATACTGGAGTGAGGCGTCCATTTGAAAGAGTCCATCTCTAAAGTCCAGTTCTGAGTGATGTGGTCGAAAGTCCTGTCATTTTCGCTTCCACAGCAGAAAAGCAGCTTGGTGGTCACGGGCGCCATCTTACTGCCAGAAGGTGTCTGGTTCAAATCCCTCGGTCGTGTAAATCACCTTCAACCGATACAGTAAAAATGACCCAGCTGTGCAAATGGGTAAATCGGTGCACAAACCTCACATTATGAGCCACATTTGACAGTAACTGTTAAAAATATGTGCCGGCAACTTCATAATCTAGATAAAATTTGCAATAATACAAAAATTGTACCCTCTAGAATATGACATAACTGCATGCAAAGTATTCACAAATGCTTAATATATGCAGAATGAACTGTAGCAAAGTATAGTGAAACAAACAAAACAAAGCAGACGTTAACTTCAACTGAATAAGGGATAGCAATTTCAGCTCCATTCATATTAATATTTACTGACCGAACAGCACGAACTTCTATCCCATCCGGGACGTAGCCCGCGTGGCCACATACCGTGTTTCCCAGATGGGGTTGGAACCACGACAACGCTGGAGAAACTAGTAAGTAAACTAATCGGCTGGCTCGTAACCCGACAAAAATAATGGCAAACAATGAATACCATCCACCATCCACATATTTTAGTGGAAAAAAGTTCTCCAAAGAACCCTGCTGAGACTTGAACTAGCAACCTTCTGGACACAAGTTCAGCTCCCTCAGACAGAAACAGTCCACACGGAACCGAATTCATCCCTTGTGGAGGCTCATTACCGACACCCAAATTCCACTCGGATATTCCGCTTATGAAGAATAGTAAGAGCCTGGCTGACACTTATAAATAAATTCCCTTTCATTCCTCGTCTGTGGGTAAAGCACCACAAACCATTAAACTTTGAACAATGCGAGAGCCTCGGGTTTTATTTTTAAATCACTTCCACGGTACGACCTGACACCTGCGAGATGGCCGAGTCTTTATCACAACAGCGTTCGATCCACCCTGAGAAAGTTCACCGCCAAGAAAGGACTTTTATCATCTTTGTGCCGCTGGGATTTTTGTCAAGAGGGACCGCAACAGAATCTCCATGGCTGAAGGGGCCGCAGCTGAAAGAGACGCGTGCAGCCGCAGAGCGAGAAGCCATTGTTTGTCTAATGGAACGTTTCCTACTTTTACGAAACGCCGGCTGAAGCCTCTGATCTTGGTGCTGAGCTCACCTCTTCTGGACCTCTCCTCAGCTGAACCAAAGTGAGGCAAGCCCTGTACCAACAACGTGCTTGTTGTGAACATGTTACTCCTTCCTGCAAAGCAAGATATTTAACATCAATTATTTGTATTTAATATATTTAATACTTCTTATGCAAGAATATTAATGGCTCCCTCTATTGGCTGCAAAGGTAACAACACCAAAAGCCTTGCTGTTCTGAGAAAGTCAACAAAATGGGGAGCATAAAAATTCATTTTGCAAAAATTTATATAAAACAATAAAGATGCACATATAAACATTTCAGTTGTGATTATCCAGCAGAGCTCAGCTGCTACACTTGATGTTACAATTAATAAAGCCAGTGGTGTTCGGTCTGTAATATTTATTCCAAGCTATAAAACGAACAAGATTTACGTGATGTTTTAGCTGCAAACTGCGGGAAGAGTTTTAAATCTCCTCTAATATTTCTTGCGAACTTTACTTTATGTCCGGATCTATTTTCTCTACTTAGGTGTCCGGTTTGATGCCTCCCTTGGCCCCAGCTATCCCAGCGGGATGCAACCTTAACATAGCCGTGAAATTGACCTCGTGCTTCCTCTTTACGTTGTAGTGGCACTTTCATTGCTCCTTCTTATTTTGTGTGCCGTATTCTAATAAAGATAAAAATAAAACAAAAAACATGCAACTTCTACAGCAGGGTGTTTTACCGGTGTTATCTGTGCTAAGTACCTTTCTCAAGAGTACTTAAACTAGCAACCTTTGGGTGACGAGTCCATGGTCTTAAGCGTTGCACCAGCGGCTGTTTAATAAAAATTAAATGCATACTTTTTTCTAATCTGGGTATCAGTTTACTGCATACTGGGGAAATCATATAAATAAAGTATATTTTCCTTTTTCATTGTGGTTTGAGTTTATCCGATGTTTTCGATTTGTGGGATTTTCCGCAGCAGAGGAACAGAACAACGACTCCCCATTGACTCCACGAGGACCTGAGGGGAGACCCTGGGAGCCGCACGTGTTCCGGATCGATTCCTCTTTTTGAGTTTTGATGTCCATCACACATTTTCGGATGAGAAAGCCACTATTATCTCAGTCCTCCTCTGATCGGACATTTCCGGTTCGTAAGGAACCTCCGTGGAGCAGAACCGGGCCGTCAGGACAAAGGCCAGTGTTTAAAGGAGCCTACCTGGGCATCGGTGGAATTTAGAAACAAAGTTTGGACAAAGCATCAATAAAGCTTATTTCCATGCGGAGCGCGTTTGACAGCTGCTGCCGACAAAGCAGAAAATCGCCCCCCTGTGGGCAGCCGACGTCCTGAGCGCCTTTAATCTTACGCGTCCGAAATGTACGAAATGATTATCCCACGAAATGCAAATCGTGGGCCTGCAGTTTCCTGCGAATGACTGATAGCCACGGCGCGTTTGCCACGCCGGGCTCGGCGGCCGGTGCGTTCGCAGCAACCCTCATTAATTGAAAAGGTGCTCACTTCGGCTCCGCCGCACGCCCTGTTGAGTCGGAGGGCTTTTAAAGTGGATCGCGGCGAGGATGAAATATTCAGACCCCGCAGAAGCGTGCAGCCGCCTTGTTGTTTCGTTGGCAACGCGAGTCGTTCTGTCCAACAGCTTTTTTGCACAAACCTTCAGAGAATCCGAGCATTTTAGCGGCCTCGGCTCAGAAGATGCTCGGATGTGCTCGGTCCGAACTTGCCCCACTTTAGGGCACTTTGATCTTGTTGCAGAGAACATCATCTTGCAGTGGTGGCATCTCTGAGCTGCACTGGAGGAAGTAGCACGTAACCCTTGAAGACTCATTCGTACACATTTCAAACGCGCACTGAAATTCGACAGAAATCTAACAGAAATACGGTCGGTACCTGAACCGGGGCGCTGGACGCGATCTTGAGAAATGGACCGTAAGGAAACGGCGCCTAAGAGGCCACTGATGCAGCATAGTGCATAGATGGAGCTTGGAAACTGTGCATGTGCAGAATAATACCAGGTAGATTATTTATTAAAAAGAAAAAGCAAACCCAGAAAACTGTGTATTCCATGGATAAAAAATATACAACCCTTAAAAAAACCTTTTGATAAATTACTCGATGGACTACAACAAAAGCGCAAAGCAGCGCTGTATGAGGCGATCCCGCACCTCACATTTTAGCTTCCTCTGCAGGACTCGCAGCCACGGTGACCGGACGACCCATTCGCTGGCATATAATAATTTATTTTAAGTCACAAAGGAAAACGCAACCAAGCGGCAGCTCCGGTTGAACCGAGCATCTGGCCGACTGCGGATATTCGCTTTAACATTATTATGTTACATTACTTGCAGGCCATTAGTCTTGCTTATCTCGTGCTCCGTAATGAACTCCCATTCCCAACACCAGGCTTAGAAATTAGGTTTTGCCCACAGAAGGTGCATTTTCCATTGTCACCTTGACGTATTGTTACAGAAGTAATTTTGTTAAGAACCCTGTTTTGTCGAGGCTTATTCAATTGCGGCAAACGCACTTCGCTTTCGGACATTTCACAGAAACTAATTCATTTAAATCGGTAAACGTTTATTTAGTTATTCCCGTTTCCCTCCATTTTCCAGAGCCTGAAATATCCCTCTCATTTCCTTAAAACGCACGACCGCAGCTGGATGCCTCCCGGTTCCCCTTAACATTTAAGTCTCGGAGACTCGGTGCCCCCGGGGGTCCACATGCCAGCAGTCGTCCCCTTCCCCCGACGTGCTGCACATCCTTGCTAACATTTTTTAAAATTTTTGTTGTAGACATCTTGCGCAAGGCTCACAGAGAGCAAACAATGCCTCGCATCAGGCGAAAAGCCATTTCGGAAGATCTCGAACCGCCGGGTCATTAGATACTTTCCCGCTTCTCCCATTTCGCTTTGGTCCGAGGCTCCGGGTTGTTCCGAGGGGCCGCCGGCTTCTCGGGTACGTATGTGTATCATGGCACAGGAGGTCCTCGGGAGGCAGCGCCGAAAACGGATTATCCAGTTTCTGAGCTCTCCAAAGCGGCATCACGGCACGACTTGTGCGTTGCAACAGGAAACATAATTGCTTTGTCTCTTATCTCCTCCGCACACAATCGCTTTTCATGAATACGCTTTATACTTATTTAAAGACTATTGCACTCAAGTTCCGTGTGTTAAATTGTGGCGTCCTGCTCCATTGACACTCTTTAAGCCTCCGTGCTGTCTGCTCTGGAATATAATGTAAAATCTCCGACTTTCCCTGGTTTTTTCACCCATACGTGGGATTTTATAATTAAAAGTAACTCAGCTATGGCTGTTGACAAATGTGAGCGCCTTCAGGTGTTTGAAAAACAACGTCGGCGCATCGCGGGGCAAAAGTATGAGCACTGACAAAATAACGTCTGACACACGGCGTCACCTTAAATTAATATTAGCGTCACTTTCGAGCAACGTCAAAGTAATGAGCGCTTATTTAACGGTCGTGTTTCTGTCGTAAATCAACCTGACGGATGTAATGCGTGACAGATAAACCCGGTGAAAGCGGGATGTGACGCTATGGGACCGTCCGGATGGAATTTACTCTATGTGGAGAAAAATACTGACTTGTCAGTTAATTTTGTTCAATTGGGGGAAAAATCTCTTTAAGCCCGAAAGAGGGTGGCACGTTCAAGACAGCTGAGCGGAGTTGTTGTTCGGGACTTGTGAGCAGAATATTAAATGTTCAAATCCCGGGAGCACCGCGAGTATGACTGTGATAGTTTATTTCCAAGAAAACATTTCATTTTAGGTTTGAGTCCTTACCCACAGCAGCTCCCGCCTGTACAGAGTTCAAAGATGTACGAAAAAACGGCAGCGGGTAGCATGGAAGTGAAGTAGCTGCAAGTGGGACTTGCGGGTTCAGCTCTCACAAAGGGGAGTGTGGCTGTTTTGTTCAGCAATAAATTTAGCGGCATTGCCTGAGCCTGCTGGATAAAGACATTGGCTAACTAAGCTGAGAAGTAAATTTGTTTGTTCGCATGGGCCAGGAAACAAAATCCTAGTACCCCAAATCTTTGGGTCCAACAAGAAGATCCAAGGGAGGAAAGCAAGTTTGTAGGTGTTAGAAACACAATACACCAGGTTCTATCCTTGGGATGCCTGCACAGGGTGGTTAATGTCCAGTGTCACTGTTCATTAGAGAACTTGTTCATCAGCTCCCAGGAGGCTGCTTTCCATAAGGCCCTCCATGAACCTCTACGGCTCAGTTGGGGAACAGCTCCATACTGCACCGTGGTGTGACCTTTCCGCAGGTCCAAGATGCACCGGGTCCACTGTTGAATGGGGGTCAAATCCACACCTATGCACTGAATGTAGCCTGGTGTCAGGACCGATCCCTGAAGCTACCCACGTTCTAAAATTTGGTCAAATTTGGACTAAGAAAGTAACAATCCAACCAGCAGGTGGTCTGGCCCACGCAAGAAGCTGGAGTGTTGTGTTTCTGGTCAGGATGGTAATGGGTATCTCTAAGGAGTATCCACCGATATCATCGGCTTGCGTACTTAACTCACCGTTTCCCTCAAGGCTGCACCTTGCTCCTTCCAAGCTGCGCTTCATCACTTGTGTAATGTGCAGCCAAAGCAGAGAAACCAGAGCTGGAGAAGCACCATCTCTCTGCTGCCATGCTCAAATGTACATCTTTGTGTGTTGGCTGCAGAATTTCAGTTCTGCTGCTGAGCCAGCACGCGTCGGTCCCCGCTCAAGAGCTCCATTAAGGTTGTTTTTCCACTCCGCGCATGACGCAAAGTGCAGTTTCTCCAGGTGCCCGAGGGCCGGCATTCGGTTGAGGACGAGAGAGAATGTCCTTGAGGAAGAGCCGCTTTTGCGGAAGCAGGATATGCATCATCAACCAACATCTTAATGCATCTGAAGCCGCCTCATGTCGCAGCTCATACTTTGCTTTTTTCTGATGCTTTCCCCAGAGGACCTTATCTTGCTGTCTCTAATTCTCCACAGCAGTTACACTCCCTGAAGAACGCTGAAGACAACTTCCTCCAAGTCACGTTCGTTACAGCTGGACGGCTTTTCAAAGTAGCTAGCAGGGTAACTAGTCATGACACGGAGTTAAGCCCTGGCATGTCAGTGAGGCCACTTGGTAGCATCAAGACAAGAGTCAGCCCCTCCTTCCCAAAATGGGACTTCCCAGTAAAACTAAGCAATGTGTGATCCAAGCTGCAAACTTCTCCTTGAGCTGGGGTGGGTCGCCATGGCCGGCTGAGCTGCTGGAGAAGCCTTGCCGCTTGCATCCCCTTCGCGCCGGCACTGATTTGTCTCAGCTTGACACCATCTCACCTTTCAATTGTTCCAAAAAATTACACTCAGTTTGACATGGTTCACCAAATGACCTTTGAGAGGGACAGATGTTAGCTTAAATCTTTCCGTTAGATACACCATAAAATGTATTAAGATAACCCACTTCTTCCGCAGAGGACCATTACATCCTCCTCGGTCCGATATCAGACAACTTCCAAATGGCTGTAAAACAATTACCGCTTATCTCCTAGCTTAATTTAGGCAATGTTTGAACATATCATTTCAAAGACGTCTCCGTACTTGAAGATGAAGTGAGCGGGAAATTTAGCAGCAATCACCTTGTGGCACTGCGCTCTCATTTTCCTATGCAAATTGGTTTCTCCAACACCTGAAAAAGATGGCACTTGTCACTAAATTACGAACTGAAATAAATATACCGGGAAACCAGGAGCTCCTCTTCGGTTCCATCATTTGAGAAACACAAGTTTGCAAAGAATGGAAAACCCTTGAGACTCCAAGCCTCGCAAAGATCCCTGCCTCTGAGCTGTGTTGGTAGAAAGATACAGTTCTGGTGCAAAGTTATTCTTCAAAGCCACCTTCGCAAAAGTTTTTCCATTACTTTGGTGACGAAATTTCCCAGCACGTCATTTAACCTCATTTCTTGAAAAGGTTTTGGGCAGCGCGGACTTCCCCTGTACCAAACCCCAACGCTCAGAATAGAGGTTGACCCCATTGAGTAGTTCCGGCAAAGGTTTCTTTTCCATCTTCAGATAGTGATTTCCCCTTGCAAGAATTCACCCTTGGCTTGTTCTTCAAGAGCTTTGATTTTCCATCCTCAAATGAGGTTGTATAATCTAGGGAGATCCACTGATAATTGAGAATTAATTGATCATTAACTTTTGCAGACCAGTTAAAAAGAAAGAAAAAAAAAAACACACATATACCCACTCAGAACATTTCGATAATCTCACCCAGCTGGCTTATAAGTGGGCTTATTTAAATCTCATTCACTAACTTCAAAGCCATGCTGCAGAACTTCCCTAAAAATAGGGGTGGTCGTAATGAACAGACTTACGTTACTTTCACTACTTACATCCTGCTCAGACTTTTCTTTAAAGTGTTCTCATTTTAAAGTAAATCCAAACATGTAAGCATAAACATCCCGATGTATTCATCCCCAAGCCCAGCAAAAGCAAAAATGTGTTTCTTTGGCTAAATCTCATGACCAAACTGTTTATCAATCCATTCTGGCCTAGTTTCTCCCAACTTTGTAACTTGTCAACTCTACAGCAGTGCCGAAATTAAAAGCTAATAACATAACTAGTCCCCAGCACTCTTATGTAAGACAAACTTACACAATTTTGCTGCATTTACTCTTCCAGGATATATAAGGGGATTACGGCACCGTGCTAAATCCTAAATATGGAAAATACCAACTGCTGAACCTCTGGTAATAGGGATATAACAGCTTTATACTGTGACTAAAAAAGTAATTGTGCAACTTCAAATAAACTTTAAATAGCCTTTTCCTTCAGGCCATTCAGACATCAACAAGTACAAAACTTGTTCCAGATGGAAGTTAGCGCTGACATTAAAATTAACATCTCGATGGATCATTTGTTGTGCGACTCTAAATGAAAGCAAGCAGTCAATCAAGCATTAATAATAAGTTGTGGCCCTCGGTCTTTCTCCGCTGACTCGGGGAGTTCTCTCGGGGTGCCGGAAGGTTCTAGCCGAACTTGAGCATCTCCTGATTGCGGCACTCGCGCAGCTCTGGAGAGGCAATCACTTCTTCCTGATTGAAGGGAAGCACTTGTGGCTTCTTGTCCGAAAAAGGCCACCCAAGTAAAGTTCCAATTAACGTGATAATGGCTACCGTTGATGCGGAAAGCCACCAATTTCCACTCGCGTCACTAACTTGCTCCGTTGGTCAAGCGCTCAGTTGCTTTATTTCACAATCTACAAACATTATTTTTCTTACATTGGTTATTGAAGTGCCATACACTGATAAACTGCACGGAAGAAGGTGTGGTCAGTGGCAGGATGCTGTGTTGCTCGTGACGACGTCGCTTTACGCCACGGTGAACCCCGTTGTGCCGTAGCGTTGGGCACCGCTAATGGGAACAAAACTAAACCCCCGGCATCAACTGGGACATCGACCGTCATGGACGTTTCGCGTTCACATTTAGATATGCATGTAGTGTCCAGAACAGCACTGCAATTTTTACCAACACCAACAATTGTGCTTGTTGCATTAGCTTTTTAAAAAGATGCCTTTTTATTTAAACTGAAATCTGCATCTGAAAGTAATGTTTGCTCTGCACCATATAAGGAGGAAAATGTTTGCCTGTAAGGAATACAAAATGAGATATTCAATTTCCGTGCAGCAAATGTAACCAACTTTGTTTTTCTGTCGTTCGGTTCCTGTTTAAAATGCCGTCATATCAAAATTTAAATGGGAGAGGCGTTTTGTTCGCTCCTTGTAGATTCCATTAAGTCCTTCTTCTGTTACACAGAGAATGAAGACTAGCTTTGATGAGGGTACAAAATAAATTACAATATAATTTGGTTTTTGAAGCTTCGGTTGAGGTCTTTGTGTGGGAGGACAATCGAGTTGAGTATAATCACCTCCGAAGGGATATTCACATTACAACCTGGAAAGTTAAAAGTGCAGAGAAGAAAAAGAAATGCGTGTGAAGAATATCTTGCCTTCTTTAATCAGCACGTTCTCCCACAGTGTACCTGAAAGGCGAGGTGCTCACCTAGAATGGTTATGGAAGGCGTGAGCTTTCCGTCTCTGAACAGAGTCTCGCTGTCGATCTTGGCGTAGGGGTCATTGGGGTTTGGGTCACTCGGAGTTCCCTCGACTCTTGCCCACCTGCCAATCGTACTGTCCCATCCCACGATGCTGTTTAGCACACAGCTGTGATCCTAAAAACAAGTAAACAACCCCATCAAAACGAACAAGTTTTCTGGTGCTCCGATACTGCAGATAAATGGAGAAAAAGGCAGAAACTAAGCATTCATTTATTAATTCATCCATGATCAGTAACAGCTTGTCTGGTGCAGGGTAGCTTTAGCCCACAGCTTCAGCACACCCTGGGATACGAGTCCATCACAGGGAAATCACACACACACAAAGAATAAAGGCAATTTAGAGCCACCAACTGATCTGAAACAGGACTTTGGATCGTAGGAGGACACCCAGGTGATCACAGGGAGAATGTACAACCTCCACACAGACTGAGCTGAATTCAAACCCACATCTGGCCAGATGCGAGGTACCAGGGGTAGTTGCTGGTTACAGTACCTGGTTAACAAATTATGCTGCTTAGTTTTCTAAGATAAGGAAGTAGCCTGTGGTCTAATCACAGGAGCACTTTAAAGGATATTCACTGAAAAGCACTTAACCACTCACTCCTCCAGACACAAAAGAAAGCCGAACGCAGAAACTGCCATACCTGCAGTGTAGCTCCATGAAGAATGATGGATTCTCTCACTCGAACCCCTGCCCCTATTGTGACTCCTGTGCCAATGGACACATTGGGACCCAACTGGGAGGGGAATTAAAAACAAGAACACTTGATTATTAAAAATATTTATTACACTGATTTTATACAATCTCCCTTCACCCCGTTTGCGCAGCTTAATGCGACATCTTACCACAGCAGTGGGGTCAATATTAGCCGTGGGGTGGATGTACACATTTCCTAGAAGCAAAACACATTTTAATACTGATAAAATCATAACACAGCGCTTAAGACAATAATGTGCACACAATGAATGATTACCAATTATTTTTACTCCTCCGTCTTCATTCCTCGCCAGCCGTTCAGGGTGGGTCTTGTGGTACTGGTTCAGGTACAAGCGGCTGGCGTATATCGCAGATCTGTTTCAAGACAACACATTCAGCGCAAACAAAGCGTGCATCATTAAGCTGTTAGCCCAATGACAAATGGCTTCCCCGAGGTGTTTAATCTTTCGGCCTCGTTACGGAGGAGCAATCTTTTCACCCGACGAGCCATGCAGGAGCAAAACTGCGACTCACCCAGCCGACTTGATCTGGCTCCAGAAGCGGTCCGTTTTGTAGACGTACAGCTTTCCCTGGCCAGCCAGCGCCGTGAAGATGTCCTGCTCCAACCGGATCACTTCTGCCCGATGCCAGCCGTTTGTCTGCTCCTCTCTATGTGTGGAACAGCACTGCTTTAACATCTACACATCTCCATTGCTAGCACAAAAATCTCTCACTTCAACAAAGCTTGTGGTTTCTCACCTCCCCGACACAACAGCCCTCACTCTTAGCCTACTCACCTCCTCAACATCATGGGCCCTCACCTCAGCAAAGCTTGGGGTTTCTTTCTCACCTCTTCAGTATAACAAGCCATCACCCTTCCAAAGCTTCTGATCATCTACTCGCCTCCTCAAAATCACAAGGCCTTGCACTAATAAAGGTCGCGGTTGTCTTCTCATCTCATCAACACCACAAGCCCTCACTCTTACCAAGTTAAACGTCTATGGTGACTTTAAACCTAAAAACACAAATTTTACAATTCTGGGGAACAATGATTATGTTTCACTACAGACAGACTTTCAAAGATGTTTAGCTTTTTATTTTGCCCTGGAAAGAACTTCTGCTGAAGCAACACAAGTTGCAATTCACTGGTAACGTTAACTTTAGCACTGAGGAACAAAACAGACACGTTTGCAGTGTTACCCCCTCATTTCCAGCCCACTAGCACCTTTGACCGTGCCTGTTGTTCTCCCTATTGCAGATGCCTTCTACATGCTGCTACGCTCCATCACACCATCTGTTACAACCTGCTGTTCCCAGACCTAAAGGATTTGTGTCCATCTGGACAATGGAAGTTTCCCAGTGTTCATGAATAAATGAGAAAATCATGTCTTTAAACAAAAGAGTTCAAAAATAAAATTGGCCTTTGTCTAATAGAAGCTGAGAGGAAAATGTCAGAAAAATGAAAGGATTGAACACTTCAAGAAAGTGACAAATGTGAGAACAAAGAAAGCTGTTAGATAAAATCTGCATGTTTGGAATAATGCTGTTGCACACCATGAACTGATGTACTTAATTGCCCATATAAACACATTTTATTTCTCTTTCAGTCGATTTTTTGAGCTTTCAGCGCTCTTTGTGTACAACAAACTACTTTTTAACTGTTTGCCATCATTAACCTTTTCATATTCAGGCCTTGTTTATTACAACACATAAATTTTAAAGTTGTGCATTTGAATAACTGTTAAAAATGCAATTGTGGCTTTTAATTATTATAATTGTCCCTTTGTGACATCCAGGAAATAAAAATAAAAAAGCCACGGTGCAAAAATAGAAAAGCCACTAATGAGAGATTTTCTGCATAGCACCTACTTCCTTTTTAGTATGAAAACAAACCAGGATTCCACAACAAGGCATACAGGCAACCAGACAAAGGAAGAAAAATATGTTTTGGTGAACAGTGGGGACAGTGCTTTATAATTTTAAAAATATAAAACTATGTTAGGAAACTCAAACACAGACTATGTGGTGTACACACAGCACAAGACTAGCATCCTCTAGCAACAGCGTGAATCACCTAACGTGCCAACTTACCCTTCATAATGATATCTGGGGAAACAGAATGGTGGCAAAAAAAGGGGAGAGGGAGCAAAGGAAGGGGGAGAAACAGATGAGATGAAGAAAATTGAGGATGGGAAATGGCCAAATCCACACAGAGTCCCCCAGCAGGAGCCCAGAGAAACCCCCTTCCACTCACAGCAGCATATCTTGCTGGTTCTTCTGGAAAACTGCACCGATGTGCTGGAAGATTTCCGGGGTGAACAGGTAGATGCCACAGTTGATGATGTCGCTCACAAATGTGCTGGGCTTCTCTACATAGTGCAACACCTGAGTGACAGGAACGTAGTAAGTAATAAGGATCATATTAATGTAGCAACTTGAGTCTGCTCTGTATTTTTGGGTATGCTACAGCTTAAATGGCATAAACAAATAAGAACTATCTTGAATTACCTCATTTGTTTGCTGGTTTTCCACAATACAACCGTAGTTCATTGACTGCTTCCTGTTTGCCTAATGTATATACAAAAGGAAACTGTCACTTGACATGTACACACACACTCAGTACTGTAACATTTATAAAACAATGATAATATTGTAATATTTACATACATTTATATGGTGGTTTACTTCCTCCTACAACTTACTTTTACTGGCAAAGCCAATAGACTCTTTAATCTGCTAGGCAGGGTAATGAATGTACTTCTGAGTATTAAACTGTTCATTAACTTCCGAACAGCAAGTGAAACATCAACAATACTGGCCAGTGCCTGGCCACAGTGGCTCCGTTCTGACCGTCGTGCCCAGAATGACGAAGCTATGTGTGTCTCCGTGCTCCTTCTGGAAGCCCAGCATCTCCGACAGGGGGAACTCGGAGCACACGTCTGCGTTCATGACGAAAAAGGCCTCGGGGCTACCAGACAGGATCTGGTCCCTGAAGTGGTAGATGCCCCCGCCGGTGCCAAGAGCCGCATACTCCTGCAGGTACCTGGAAAAGCAGCCGTGAGAGATCACTCCAGGGTGAGTCACACTGCTGTAGGGTCTGCTTATACTGTTTAAACATTCATTAGCAGTTATTTATTAGGCAACAGTTAAAAGTTCAGTGTCAACACAAAGGCACACCAAGTATAAGCAAAAACCCCACCACAGCATGGTAAGCAGGGTCCCAAATATTCTCATAAAATGCCAAATGCTTGTTTTGTGAGGTTAATGAAAAACAATATATTTGAGTTGGCATTGCATATGAAAAATACATATACTTATACTAATAATATTAATAATTCTAAGAGTGAATTTATCTACAGCTATGTACTGTATTAAGATGCTATAGCAACGGAATGGTAGACCCTTCCGTTCACCCCATTCCATATAGTGTTTGCAGGCTGTTGAATTGCGTTAAGTGTCTGGTGTACTGTGTTAATTCTTTCTTATGGTAATTATACCAGGCCTTTTTGTCCTTACATCAATCTCAAACAAATTTTGTGTGTATTGTATATGTGTATTCGTGGCATTTGGTTGCCAACGCCCTGTAGCAGTTGGTGTCCTCTGTGTGTTTTTGGGAGAGGAACTCAAAGATCTTCTGTGCCTGTGTCGCATTTTGTTGCCTATGAATAAACAATGAGCTTTTGCCTGAATCGCTCCACCCCCAGCAGGACGGGAGCCAGTTGGAAGTCTCCTCAAATCTGAATTTGGGTGACTGCAGGGTCAATTTTCATCGGGTTTTACTGTTCTTCCAGTTTTGTAAATTCATATTATGTATCATTTAATCTCACGCCACCCTTTAGCTTAAAACTTTGTTGACGTATCATAATTAAAATGAGTATCCACAAGAGTTATTATTTATTCAAAGTACTTCAGCTAATAAAAAAGGTACTATATAATGACACAGAGTTTAAAATCATCGTAATTATACTGATATGTAAACGTTTTTGCAATGTGTGTCAATTTGCCAGCAGGAGGAGCAGTTTCATCTCTCTTGGAACTGAGCAGAGAAAAATATCACTATGAAGAGACTATTTCAGTGAGTCGGGGTATTTAATGCTTTTTTAAAGGATTCCGTCATTGTAATTTTGTTTCATAGCTGTGTGTAAATACAACTCAAAGTCTTCTGGGGAAAAGCACAAAAGGGCTGTCTGAGAGAAGAACCAGAGTAGGAGAGCCACCTTGCATAAAGACTTCTGCTCCCGTCAAACTAGAAGAGCAATGTCTACCAGAGGCCGAGCAGATCATCCCACCTTAAGTCCTTTCACAGTTTTGTTTTACTGTAGCAGTTTTTCTTAAACAAGATATACCTTCCACCAGAAGACATACAACCTCAGCTGGTACTATTTGATTATGGTACAGATACTGACAGGCAGCTTCATATTCTTACAACAGTAAACAGTTAAAACACAGGAAAAAATCAAATGGTTTCTCTTGGATTCAATGGCACAGATGATCATTGTCACAAAAATGCATTATTTAAGAGAAGGGACTGTGTATACAGGGTGATTCAAAAAGAGCTGAACACTTACATAAATGTATTACCCAGTAACTAAGTATGAACATGTACTCTAAACCAATTTGTAAAGTAGCTCAGATTTGAATTCTCACAAATGCTCAACAGATTGCATATTCATTACTCAGTAATACACTTACCAAAGAATCACCCTGTATAGTCACAGGGGTCCACAGGGTGATCTCAGAATTATGGACAATCCTAAAACTAAAACAGTTGAGTACATGGGTAACTGGACAACATTCTCACATTTACCTTACAGAGATTTTCAACTCCTGTTGTACGGTATACAAGAATCTCGTAAGTTCTTCATTTGGCTGGTAGAAGCCAATAACTAATATTTCTTTCATATGTGGGACCTACAAGAAAAATGAGTGAAATGAGCGTGCAAATATACATGTGGAATTATCTTTAATCCTACAAAATAATAATGTTTATAAGGAAGGAGCAAGACACCCTAACACTTGGGCTACTTCTCAAAATAGTGGTGCCTGAGGATAACTGAACACAAAGACAGAGCTGAGTGAAGGAGAGACTCCAGAGAGCAGCAAACGTGGATCACTGCAGAAGCCCACCTTGGCACACGCCTCAATGTGATGCTGGAGCATGGCCACTCCGGCAACTGGGAACAGCGGCTTGGGAACCTCGAAAGACAGTGGGCGAAACCGCGTCCCTGCAAAATCAGACAGCACAATAAAGTTGCTGATCAAAACTCCACATTATAATACATATATGTGTACACACACACACACACACACACACTACGATTACCCTATATTTACTATCGCATGCATGTATGTTTAATGTATGCTGTGTACTACTGCAACCAAGTGAATATTCATTTGAGGTTTATAGTTTTGTTCGCTCATTCATTCATTCATTCATTCACTCACTCCATACAGGCCTCAGACAAAACAATACCAGGGCTAGCCAATTCAACATAATGATAAAATGTGAAAAAAAGTAATAAAATACTAAAAGACCATCACGTTAAAAGAAAAGCCTGCAAAACACAACAGTACCAATAAGCATAAATAAATTCCTACAAAACCAATACGGATTGTGTGTTTTTGTCTATCACAATACGCACGTATGATTAAAAAACATGAAAAGCTAAACTGTCATGTTGTTAGTAGAATAAAAGTGAACCCTAAGGAACATAAAAGCGTTCAGCGCTGCACCTGACGGAGGCCACGTCATCACAGAGACAGCATTTACCGTCGGTTAAACTACACCTCAGGAGAGAAACGGCGCGTTTTAGCACCATTCCCTGTTGCCAGGAAGTCATTATCATTTTAACAAGACATTTTAACAAGACTGTTTTTGCTGCTGTACCTTTCTGTGGACCCCCGATGAGAATGACCGATTTCAGCATCTTTTAACTCTTCAAAAACTACACTGAAGAACTGGTTTGTTCGCGTCACTTCGCCCTTGAACGACTCCTGAGGCTCTGAATCACGCACAAGTGACTCCGCAACAAGCAGACAGGCACTCAATACGAAGTGTCAGATAACATTCTTAAGAAAAACTGAAAAATAATAACAGTTCAAAGGACCACAATTCGTTCCTCAAATGACAACAAAAGCTGACAGGTACGTGTATTTCTGCTTCCGGTGTCTGCTGACATATACGTCATTGAACGTGATACACTCAAGAGGATCGTGGGAAATGTAGTCATTTTCGCGGTCAATGCGTTCATTGGATTTAGGTTCGTTTAAGCTGAATGTGACACGCAGCAAACTCCTCATGAATTTATATATCTACTTGTTAGTGAAATACTGACTTTTGTGTACTGTAATATCTGCTAATTGATAAATGTAATGAAAATGTCAACAATCCAGTGCTGAGGGTGCTTTGCTGGACAAAGTCCCTTGGTAACCAGGGACAAATGAACTAAAAGGAGGTAACAGCAGGGTTTTTAGACAACAGCAGGACACTTCAGACTGTCTCAGTCCCATTAAACAGAATGAAAGTAGGCCAGCATTTCCTTCTGGTGAGCTAGGATGTCTTCTACTGGCTTAGAGCTCCATTTAAATAAGAAAGCCCAAAAAAGAGCTACACCAAAGTGCTCACTTGCAGCTCCTCAATCTTTTTTTATTCCGTACATCACACAAGACTCAATAATGCCTAGTAAAAACCTAATAATAAATAAAATATCAAAGGTTTTTTTTTTTTTTTTAACCAAACCAGGCGATTTACCTTGAAGCAAAGGCAACTGTGCAACACCTCATGGAGGTTCAAAATGAGAGGGGGTCCAAAACAGCTAGACGTAGAACCCAGAGAATTTACACCTTGTTCACCTTCTTTGATTCTTTTACATCTTTTTAAAAACTGAAGGCAGTGCTTACTGTTTGTGGTCACTAATGATAAACAGTTCATACACCAATTTAAATAGTGCATCAGTCTAAATATACTATTTTTTTAAAAGTTCATCTCAGCAGAAACTCGCTGTTACGTTAGAGAAAAGCAATTTTGCAATAACTAACATATTCATAGAGCAGGGCATTTTAAAATAATATGTAAGGACCTTTACCAAGGATAGTACAACAGAAGTGGAATTTGAACCCAGAACCTTCAGATTGCAGTCCTAACCATTATGCAGCTTTTAAGTCCATTTTAAAAAAAACACATTTCCAGACAATTCCATCCCATAGATTTAAAAAAAAAAATTAAATCTCAACAAATTTAATTATACATTTACTTATTATGGTTGATATTTATTATACCTCAGAATAATGTGGATTCATTGTAATTCAAATAAATACATCAAGGTTTCTAAGATTCCTGTTTTTTCCTCATTTCTGCAGCACTGCATCCGGGATCCATCTGGGAGCTGAATGGGGCAAAGTACTCTGCAGCAAAAGAGAAGATGTCTTCAGGTTTCCTCAACAGAAGGAACTGCAGAAAGTCGGCCAGCAGGGCTTTAAGCTCGGGGAGGTGTCGCACATATGAGGCATGACTGGCTTTCAGCTCCTCCTGTGTGGTAAACCAAAACAGTCATTTAACAGTTAACAGGCATTTAGGGAATTGTCATTATACTGCTGTGGTGGTTGTACTTTGTACGTATTAGCAGATTATACTTGTATGATCACAAGCATTCTGCTGGTACATCCATTCATTTTCCTTAACCGCTTTATCTTGGTCAGGGTTGCAGTGGTCTGGAGCCTATTTGAGAATCAGTGGGCACTTGGGTATGAAACTACACCCTGGCTGGAATGCCAGGCCTTTGCAGGTTTGCCACACAAGCAGCCTCACTCACACACAACATTATTGAAGAATGAAAAAAACAGTACCTTTCGGTCCAAAAATTTAGAGTATAACTGCATGTCTTCTTCCCACAACAGGGGTTCCTTTTCAAATACAGGTCTAGTCTCTTTTTCATCTTTTTCATCTAGGACAGGAAATTACATAAATCTGGATGGCAGTTCGTTGTATGTGTGTGTGTGTGTGTGTGTATAATGCTGTTAAATTTATATTGCTGTTTTGATTTCTGATATTAGATAAACAGTAAATGCCATGAATGCATGTATAGTTAAATATACACCTTCTTTCAGGTTAGTTGGGAGCTGTGTGAGTTTCATGATCACCGGAGAACCAATCTGTACCCTGCTGGTCAGATGCCTGAAAAATATGTTTGCACCACATGTAGTCTATTAATATTTTTGACTGCTATTTTCATAAAAAACAGTGTTTCCACTTAGAATTAATAACATAACTACCGCAGGTATTGGATATCACATTTCTCAGAAAATGATGAATCCAAAATTAAAATTAGCATTGCGGCCAGTTTCTAACAAATCATTTAACAGGCTGTTATTCTGCACAGTTCTGGTCTTTTACGTCTATTATTTTTCATGACTATTTGTCCTCTGCTATTTATGGAATGCCCTACTTCAACAAACATATTTCACACATTACATGCAAGTGCAGCTCTGCCTACCCATCGGGAAGGAAGTAGCAGTGCCATGTGGCGGGAATGTCCGTGTTGGATCCCACCGTCCTCTGAATCCCAAACACATCCACAGTCTCGCTACCCACCTGCTGCTTCTGCTCATCCAGCTCTTCCTGAGTAACACACCATGCACATCACCTTTGTGCACCAAGCTCACATTCATGCTGCAAATAACACAAGAGTCCACATGACCAACTCTTACAGACTGCTGCAAAAGAAGGATCCCAAGTCTTCATCCGGAACAAAAAAAACATCACGTTATTTTAATATCCTCCCAAGACCTTGAGATGGACTGGAATATATTTCTTGGATTTCTAAGTTCTGCAAGCCTCATTAACAGTACAGAATGGCCTCTATAACATGTTTTTGGACCCATGGCACATGTACAGTTTGAGATACACTTTTGAAACATATGTCCTCTGGAATGGACAGAAAATAATGGCTGGGTCTCAACCTATTTTCAAACTATTCTAGATATCACCCATCCTGTCCTACGAAGCACTGGGGGTAACCCTGTTCTCTTTAGATATCAGACCCACATGGACCAGCAAGCGCGTACATAGGTGGAGGCAGTGATCCGACTGTCTGTGTCAAAAGACAGGAAGACCATGTTCTCAGGAACTGCCCTCCTTTGAGCCAGAATCCGCATAATCAGAAGACTTGAGGCCTCGGACACAAATCCTTCCAGAGAGCTCAGGGGGAATGTGACGCTTTGCGTCTTCACCTCCTAGAAAAACCAAGGCCAATAAAGGGTAACAAAGATTTGTCCATTAGATACCAACAGAATCTAGAAAAACCTCCAAGTTAACATAACTGCACAATGTCAAGGCTTCTGAATAAATATAAAAAGTTCAGTTTCTAACAAAGTTGAAGCCTGATGCTCTACGCTTCATGCTCTCACACTTGTCTCTACAAACAACTTTACAACTCCGGTTGAATGAGACACTGACAAAGAGAGAAGCTTTCGACTTATGAAAAACGGTCAAAATACTATTTCATCTTGCTGGTTCATGAGCTGTGCAGCCTGTCTAACCTCTCCTTCTGCGATGACTTTATTGATCACCATCTCATCGCCACGCCGGACCATGTGACACTTCTTCTCCAAAGGGTGGTCCTGAAGCTGAAATCACCCAAAAATAACAGCAAAACCATGCACTGGATCAAACTTACTCTCACCTTTATTATGGATAAAATGAACAATTCAGAGTAAAAGCAGAGTTTGCCAAGGAAACAGAAGTAATGTGTTGTTTCAACAGCAATTTAAAGGCACGCCACTAGATGGAAACCCATCCACATTTTTGAAAACACAATAACTTTCTGTCGCAGTAACATCTTCTGGAAACCCTATCATGTACGTTTGTCCACTACAGAGGACGTTCATTTTTAATAGCCTCTCCCAACCTGAACGCGTAACAGTGTCTAATGCGAACGCACCTCATAGAGGAAATTCTATGTTTTAAATGATGTCAATGTTTGGTATGTAAAGAATAAATCGGGAAAAAAAAATATTTTTAACCTCCTCTTTTTTTTCCCCCCGTCGGAAAGTGCAGGAAAGTGCTGACGCGAAAAGAAAATTAGTAATTGGGAAACGTGCGTCGCGAAACGCAAAACTGTGAAACGGCTGCTCCCGTTAGGGGTCGCCACAGACAAAACTGCTAAATAAAAAGTTTAATAAAATAAGTTTTTAATTTGCGCATAAAGGCTTCTATTTTTACACGGACTTGTATTGTTTTTTTTTTTTTTTTTTTTATGAGTGCGTTGGTCATTTCTGCGTGTTTTATTGTTTTTTCCAACTTAAGTTTTTCTTCTCCCGTTTGCTCCAGCGATTGACGGATTCGTCAAACTAAAACGCGCCGCCCATAGGAGTGGGGACTACAACTTGGTACAAATTCCAGAAATATGTACAAAACTACTTTTCTGGGTTGCGTTACATTACATCTCATATCAAAACACCGCAGCTCATATCTTAGTTTTAAATAAAACAAAAACGGGTGCAGGTATTTACCTTAACATACTCAGAATGAGTCTGCTCCAATGTCTCAAGGGTCGTCGAAATGTAAGCTGTAGGTAAATAGGGGGAAAAAAACAAAAATAAATAAAAATAAAAATAAATGTAGGCCCGCATCTCAAATGTCTGCGGGAACCCCATTTCCCGGACATGAATCCCAAGTGAGGCGAGCAGGTGAGCGCTAGCCTGCCCACCTGTGACCGCGGTTCCGCAGGGAATGCCGTCGATGTCGCCGTGGCTGTTGGCGTGGACCAGGAAACACGGCTCCTCCTCATACCTGCTCGTCTGGACGGCGACAGCGAACTCCCCGAGCCGCCGCCCGCCGTCCGACTGCGTGACCAAGGCGTCCGCAAACACGCACCGCTCGAGGTCCGACGCCTCTGCGGGGGGCAGAACCGGGGCGTTAACCTGGGCTCGGAGAACCGCCGTGGAGACACGCAATGCAAACTAACTGAGACGAAAGTCAGATCCTGACTTTTAAGGACAGTTCCTCACCGAATGTTTCTGTCAATATAAATTTTAAACATTTTCTACACAGGATTTCTGATTTTCAAACTTAATAATAACCGAAGAACAAGATACGGTGCATCTCATGCATTATTATTATTATTATTATCATATATAATAATGTAATTTATTATTTAAAAACAATTGTTGTTATTATGTATAATAATATAATTTATTATAATAAATATAATAATTTGTATTATTTTTCTTATTATTACATAGGATGATCAGACAGAAAGCTTAAATAAATTGTACTTGAAGACTACATTCTATACATTTTGTTTTTTTTAGGATGTAACTGCCGAATATGTACCAATGCTGGACAGAAAATCTCTGGCTTCTATTGATGCAGTTGGTTTCTCTGCGTTTTCCGGACTCTCTTCCTCCATTTTCCTAGAGACGGAATTCAAAAACAAGTCAAATCGATGCCCGCACCGCGAAATAATATTCCATCCTGTGTTTGTACTGTCGGTACCGGGTTTCAGTCGGCAAATGTTAAGGCATGTTGGCCTCGGCTTTCGCCAGTTCAGCGGAGTTTCGGCGGCGAGGACGCAGCGGTGTGTTTCTGTATCTCACCTCGCTGAAGGCACGTTTTTCTGGACGTTTTCACTGTTTTTTCCGCATCTGTTTTCCAGTTTTCAAAGGCCCGTTTCCACAGCAACGTCTCAACAACAACACCCGACCTACCGTAAACTCTTAATATAAGAGCAGCTGGCGATGAGTGAAGGTGGTCGGTGTACCGTAATCTTCCGTTATAAGAGCACAAAACAGAAAACGCCAGGATATGCAGAAACATGACCAAACACTTTATTGTGAATACAAACCCAGACACATCATAAAATGTAAATTTGTACTCTAGTGTTATTTGAGCTTTATTCCATGGCACAATAAGAGGGTTGTCAAAAGGAATGTCGCTGCCTCCCTCAAACATGATTGTTTTGTACCTGCAAAATAAGCTTCAGTCAATGGCTTCATTACTTTACTAGCTTGTCAGCTACGGTATTCAAAGTGTATAAATTCCAAACTGAAAAGTTTCATAGTAAAGAATGTATTTGGACGTACAGCATTTCAAAACCCGATATTCAGTTTCACGCTGAAATCAAAGTGCAAAATCCTTACTCGGAAAAGTCGTAAAACAAATAAACGTGCCCTAAAGGACTCGGGCCTCGCCACAAAGCTCTGCACCCGTTACTTCATAGTAAAACCTCATATGGATGCAAAAAATTCAAATGGACTATGCGAAAAATGTCAGCAGCGTTCAAACTGCAAACTAGTAGTGCTTCCAGGTTTAATACCTCAAGAGAACAGTAATCAAAGTTCCAACACGATGAACCAAACACTCACAAAAATACAATATTGTATAAGGAGATCATTCGTAACTCATACACTCACAGTTCCTCCACTTCGAATGAGATTGTCTTCCACAGGTGTATTTAACAGCACAAGGCAGAGCCTGAGTGCTGCACTTGTTGTGCCCGCAGGTGTGACACAGCATCTGTGCTCTAACATTATTTAGGAGTTTAAACAGCATTTAATTATTATCGAGTCCACTGTAAATTCATAGAATAGTTTCCTCCTCGGTCCCGGCGTCCGACAGGACCTCGTGTCATAATCCCATATGCAAGCCATCGGCCTGGAACTCTGACCTGAGTGGTTCTTGCCAACTATCTGCCCTTGTAGATGTCCTTGCGCCTGCGCAGCTCGTCCAGCACGCGTGCCCGGAAGCGGGTCCAGTCCTCGTCGGGGTTCTGCTGGAGTCCAAGGGCACGGTGCAGCTCGGGCGCATGACTCCGCAGGAATGGGTTGTATTCCTTCTCTTCCCGAATGGTGGATGGACTCTGCAAGCAGGAAGTCACTTTACAAACACAACCTCAAACCCAGCAGACATATTACACCTTCACTTCATGACCACGTTATTTTACACCACGGAAATTAAACAAATAAATTAAATGTGCTCCATCCAAATTACATACAAAAATTGTAGCCATGGTTCTATGATTTTTTTTTTTTTTTAAAAACTATGTTGCCATGGTGACGCATGTGGCTGTTAGGTCATATAGCAACTGAACAATATTCCAACAGACCGCACCTTTAAGACATGGACCAGTTTAATCTCAGATGCATTAAGCAAGCTTCTTAATTCTGAAGAACATGAACTTACAAAGATCTCAACCAGTAATCATTTTGGACATCTAGATCCTGACCAAAACTGATGTTACTCTGATCCATGGCAGTTAAGGACTATAAAACAGGGTGAGCAAAAAAGAATCAAAAACTTTTATAAATTTATTACTCTGTGACTACTTTCAAGCAATAAATTCAGGGAAAAATTAAGAGTAACTCAACTCTAGAAATTGGTTTAAGCTACATGTTCATATGATACTTAGTCACTGAGTAATGTATTTATGAAACTGTTCAGTTCTTTTTCAATCACTCTGCACGTACTTGAAAACAGGAAAGAATGAAGTCAAGAGACTTGGACAAAATCCCTAACCATCACAGAAAATGTGTGTTGTAAATTTTTAGATATTTTTTGTGACACTCAGAGGTTATGCTTGTGGAAAGGGGGGAAAAAAACTTGATAAAATGTAACTTAACTTTCACCTGAATGCATACCAATATTGTGTATCTAAGAGAAAAGCACATACTGTATATTTATTTAGATGCCACTCTTCTCCATATTTAAGTAGCTGGGTAATTTTCACTGTATTTGCGTACTGAAATGCTCAATTTACTGCAAATACCTCGATTAATGGCCATACAGCAGGAGCTGGGATTCAAACCTGGGTTCTTTGAGTCCAAGGCAGCTGCTCTGACCTCTGCAGCACCTACTGCCCCATGTAGGAGTGCATTCTGCACTCCTGGTGTCTAAAACTGAATTACAACCTTGAAGCTTAGCAGACCACCATGTGATCTAAACTCCACTCTTCACCACTGGGATTCATGCCAACAAAATCACAGCAGGCCCTTATCTTCCCCAAATGAGATTCCCACCCAGCTGGTACTTCAACAGAAAAAAATTAAAAATAAATAAAAAAAACAGGCAATGACAGTTTGAGTCCATCACCGCCCACTATAAAAACAGAGAATTTGGCAACTGTAGTTAATATATGTAAAATTACATGTTCTGGGGATTAAATTTGCTCCCTTCAATTATTTTAAATTGGGCACAGGCTACCATGCTCTCTCCAAGGTTGTCGCATGAGAGAGGGACAGCACTGTAGGTTTTCCAGAAGCATTCCTGGTGCTGACAAGCCAGGCAAGCATAGTGCAGGCTTCCTGCCGGGAAAACATTTCAAAACACACTCCAGTGTTGCATAAGCACTCGTACCGTGCACAGCTTCTGACCCCTCTGCCGTTGAACCCACTCGAATTTGCGTTCCCGGGCCGAATTGCTGGGCTCCACCTCCCCGGCAAACATCAGGTTATCTTCTGCATACTCGTGACCTGGTGGATGGGGATCAAACACAGTGGGCAAAAACCTGCACACCAGTATACTGTCAGCTTATAAAAATAAGAAAATTGCTTCTAAATGGAGGCCAGACCCTGCAAGACATCACAGGATTAGACGTGACATTTTCAACAATACCTAAAAGAAGCCAAGACACCATAATCTATGATTGTAAAAGGCACAGAAAACAACTTGCTTACAACCACTGTACTGTAAACTGATTTTAAGAGCACTAAAAACGTATAAATATTATATTTATTGTGCTTAAGAGAGTGTTTCAAGGCTCTCCATTCCAGTCTCCAAAATCCTTCAAAGACATGGACCTACCAGGCCATAGTAGGGTGCTGTCGCTGAGCGAGCTGACCGTGTCCAAGGATGACAGCATTGTGGACGCACTGCCCTCAAACATCCTCCCTACAGGCAGACAACATTCGTCACAACACCACAAAGCCATCGTGCCATCTACAGCTCTACCACAAAAGTCAAAAAGTCAAAAGTCAAAAGAGTTTATTTGTCATGTACATGGTTGTATACCATGTATTAAATGTGCTCTGATCCAGGATAGACTGTGCATAAAAATCTACAATGGAAAATAAAACAAACAAACATCCAAACACCAAGAAGAAAAGAAACAGACAGCAAATAGATAAATAAGTAAATAAATACATAAATAAGTAAAATGGTAAAGAAACCTTAAGGTGCCCTGGAAGGACAGTGACAGTGACAGTGAGGGGAGTGGTCAGAGAATATTGAAGACCCTGGTCTGTGAGGATTGTGATAGCATGTCCGGGTTCAGAAGTCTTATGGCCTGTGGACTTGCATTTCAGCAGAATACACACTTTATTATCAGCATGAAAGAGCAAAACTGCCTCCACACAATAGGGCAAATACAGCCAACGACACAGCAGTGTTGTCCCCTTAAGTAACAGCAGATGTACGCGTGTGCACCCTGAAAAGTACCAGTTAAACCAGTGTGACCAAGCACACCGCATTCTGACACTAAACGTGCGTTCGCTGTGCTACTCATGTAGAGCGGGACACAAGCTGCTCTTGCAGATGCCGGTCTTCTAGCAGCAGGTCCACATCTCACAAAAGTCATCCCACAACAGTAGCGCCGAGGTATATTTGTGCACTGCACTTAAAATCATTTCCTTTGTCGTTTTTCAGCTTAAAAATAAAAATGGGAGCAGCAGTCGGCTCCTAACTCAATTTATGTGAAACTCCAGTCACTTTTACTGCTGAGTCGCATTAAAAACGCTTTTTATTGAGATAAAACTGAGGTTGATATTAGATATATAAATATTCCCCAATTTATTCAAGTCTGCAGTTGGGTAAAAACATCTTACAAAGACATAAATACAAACACCCTCCAGGCATTTGTTATTATTAACTCGTACCATTAAAATCAAAACTTTCTTTAAAATTGCTGCTCCGTTCATTTTATTATGATGTTTTGCCAGGTTCTGGACTCTCAGAAATACGGGCATCTTTATTCATCGAATAGACCGCTTAAAAATGTTGAATGCAGGTATCGCCCTGCTTAAGAGTCTCACATGTTCTTGAAAAACAGCTGATAATGTGAAATCTTGTCAGAGATGTAGTTACCATTACAGCACAAACGGTTTTTGTTACTTGCAAATGCGGAAAAATATGCTTCATATGTGCTTCTAAGTTGGTAAAGGGTATTAAATAAATTCCCTTATACGCAAAAAACTTTCAAGTTTTGAGGGATACCTGTAGAGCTAAAAGAGATGTAAAAAATGCTTTGCAAAATTAAGTATGTGCAACATCTGCCATCTTGTTACTGATCACCAACAGCGAGGGACAGCCAACATGAACTGTAAACACTGTGCAAGTGCATTGAATTAAAACTGATTTTCACACTGCTATTTGTTTCTGTGCATTTTACTTTCATCTGTGAGCCAGGTATGGAAATACAGGTCACATTCTCTTCGCAATAAACCAAAAATTACATTTACAATTTAAATTTCCATATGGTGCGCCAGCATTTGGTCCCACTGTCTCCCAGTGTTCAGACCTACTCACCGCACCCGGAGAGGAAGACGAGGTCTCCGGAGAAAAGGCTGCAGGGGCTGCCAAGAGCCCGGCCATCCAGGAGGTAGATCATGTGACCCACGGTGTGGCCCGGGGTGAAGAGAGCCCGGAAGCGCATGCGCCCAACCTCGACGCAGTCTCTGTCCGAGAGAGGGCTGGAAACCCAGCACAAAGCATGTGATCATGGGTCCCAAACACACACAGCACATGGACCAGCCCCCAGCTCCCACCACAATTCCTACAAACATCTCCAGGAGCTGAACAGGACCCATCAAACATCTAAAGGCCTTTTGACACTGAACATTTGATCATTAACTAATAGGTTTGACCTCAGATGTTGGGTTCATGACATGAATAGTCGGTGATAGTTGAATGGATGCTGCAGAAACCAGCATCCATCCAACTATTGGAATATGCCTATGCCATCAGGGAAGAAAAACTCCATTGATGGAAAAACCTGCTCATTCGGTATATTCAGGCAGTCAGCTGAGCTCATTTTTTGGGCACATAACATTGCTGAACCTAGATCTAACCAACTGAAGCAACCCCACATCAGAAGACTAAGTTAAATTCAGGTGGTGACTTTTTTTTTTATTATCCATGAAGTGGTTACGTTTAAGAGCAGCAGGTGGCTGCGACTGGCTCAGTCTATGTGCAATTGGCATGTTCTCCCCATGTCTGTGCTCTAGTTTCCTCCCACAGTCCATAGCATCATGGTGATGATGGTGTTTTGCCATCTGTGAACCCCACCCCCTGTCACCAGTTTGGGTCCTTCCCCATCCTCCCAGCTGCTGCGTTTTCCAGCTAGGAGTTTGTTGCAGGTGTTTTGGAGATCAGGACCTTAAACTTTGCTTTCAGTACATGAGACACATTTATGTTCTGTCTGCTCACCTGAGAAAGTTGAACACTTGAACAAACACTAAAATGCCACAGAAAGCAAGGTGTGCGCTGGCAGCGGTGATGTGCATGAAGTAATAACAAATTAAATATCACCAAACTGTAAAACAACTTTTTGCACATTGCCATCACTGCCGTGTGTGATGCAACTACACAAGAAGGTTTTTTGAAAAACAAAATTGCCCATAAAGAACAAAAACTGATTAGCAGAGACTGAGCCTTTATGTATAGAGACAGCTCAGTAATGAAAGTGAATTTGGATTTACAGACAAATCAAGCTAAGGAGAGGCTTCTGGTTCTTGTCCTGCTCATAACGTAAGGTGACAGTGCATAGAAGAACAGAAAGACAGACATTCTATGTACTATTTTACAAAGTGGGGAGCCGAGATAACAGGAAGTCGAGCTTCCGACACACAAAGCTGCAGCACACAAACGCAGTGATGCTCTCAAGAACAAAACCACACCGGTAAAGGAGATTTTAGCAGAGATTCAAAACAAATGCACTTAAAGATCCAGTACTTCACAATCGTAACAGCTTTATCTTTTGGATTTCTGTGCCTTTGACCTCATCGGGTTCGCTGCCACTTTTTATCCCAATTCCCAGACTAATTTATTATTTCATTGCTTTTTATTTATAGCCACAGTTCCTCCAGAGACCAAGAGGAGGTTCTATCTGCTTCCTGGGAGTGAAGCCCAGCTTTGTGTCAGCACGAAAATTTCCCTTTTCCTCCCGACTCGGGCGCACACTATAGCCATCTCCTGTTTTCTCACACGACTTTTATAAAACCAGTTGTTCATAATAACCCGACATCCTTTGCAGACACAGTGGTGTCTTTGTGCAAATGTACAAAAAACAGAAAGAGAACAAAAACCCCTCCTTCGTAGGTCAAACAGTGCCAATGTCTCCTCCTGATACACCAGCTGCAGTCAGTACTTCGTTCCCACAAATGTCTCTGTTAAAAAGTCATTATTAACATCTCAGGCAACCCTGATTTATCCTCCCTTTATTTGTGCTGAACTCCACAAATAACAGCATATATGATAAACTACACGAGCCCCAGAGAAAGATACTATTTTCCATAAAGCGTTGAGATTATAATCAATGATTCACAAATGACAGAATAATGCATGAGAATGGCAAAATAACAGAGATGGAGTGCAAATGTTCTTCTTTATGTTAAAGACTGTGGATTTAAGGCTGGCTGCGACAATACTATAATAAACGGTTGATATGACAAGTCGATTTAGCCTCTGTGGAATCCCGGAAAATGAAACGAAAGGTGCAATAGGTTTGTGCCGGATGATCTGAGAAGTCGCCGGGTTATGTGAAAAACGGTTCGTCTACCGAGCGAAAATGTAATGAAGTAAAAAAGAAAGATACACTGGCTGCTCAACTCGGGGTGAAAGTGTTCATATGTTTACTGTTAAGTTTCCTGAACCACTACGCTACAATCAGTAAAAAGCAAATAAAATAAAATAAAAATACTAGACTACCTTCTGTTTTTTTATGAGTTATATTAAAATAAAAACTAAAATAAAAAAATGTGTTTGTTCTAAAAACTCCTCTTCAGTGCAGATTTTTGGCTGATTCATCTCATGAATGCATGCAGTGCTCCTCGCCCTGTTATTGCTCACCAACGTTCCTAAACACAAAAGATGAGCAGCAAACACTGTGGAGCTGAGTTGAACTATGGCAATCTGGGTTGTCTTCACTGGTAACCATAAGCTTGGCAGGTGCACAGTTTGCGTTCTCAAGAGTGGAACAAATACAATTATAAATAAACAAATAAACCCAAATAATATCTCTCTCTCCAGAATTTACGAACTGGACTGTTGTCAATTGGACGACTGCCAAGAGCACATATATTTAAGTGCCAGACAAAAGAATTATGACACAGTGGAGTAGAGATACGCTGGGTTCTAAACTCATACGCTTCTGGTCACGAAAGAGTCAGGAGCACCATGTGACTTGACCGAGTCCGATGGAACAAGAAGAGGCCTGTGAGATTAACAGAGACGGTGGATGTGAAATGGGGGTTCAGCTGACTTATTTGGACCCATTAGGAAACAGAAGGACACTGAGAGGATGGAGTAGGGGGGCATGGACACGTGATGTCATCAGCATTCCAGTGGAATCGCACTTTAAATGCTGGGACCGGACTTGTTGCTAAAGTGATCTGTGCTCCGTTTCGTCCCTCCTTGATTCCTAAGAAGCCCTTCCCTTGGAACACCGAGCACGTCGCCACGTTTGCACCAGGATTGCCGCACCGGCGACAACAGTGGTCAACGCAGTCAACAGTGTGTCTGGCGAGTGTGTGAGCGCCACGTTGGTCTGGGCTTACTGTGTCAGGCCTGGAATGTTGTCCACGGCGTTCCCGTACACCCGGCAGGGGCTGTTCAGTCTTTTGAGGCCTTTGTTACCCCCACTGTGATCCCTGCAGGGCAAACAGGGCAGGAAGTGAAACAGGAAACCCGACTCTTGCAAATAGCGCCGCACACTGTAAAAATAACTTCAAATGTAGCATTCACAACTGTACAAATAAATAACACCGCAGGAAATTTACAACAGTTTCATTGTCATGTCAGGCAGTGTTTTTTTAGCTCTCTGAAAATTCCAGAAAAAAAAAACAATAAGCTAAAATCATTCATTTAAACAAGAATGTATAATACTTAAATTAACTTCTATGCTATATTCTCCGGGGACCTTAAATGCTCCTGCAGTTACCGTCACAGAGGAACTAAAAGCTAAACAGCGCTTGCTAAAATTATTTTTGCACATACATTTCAGGTTATTGAATTAATATAATGGGATACAAAGTGAGTGGATTATCAGTGTCACAAAAGTATAACAAAAAGCATTCTGAGGTCTTTGTCATTAATGCTCTAAAGCGGGTCAAATGAAGTCATTCATCACCAAATCTCTTCCCCCCCGACCATCACAAACAGCACAGAGCAAAACAAAAAGGATGCTGGCGCAGGAGACTGCCGGAACGCAGATCGGACCACGGTGACAGACTTTCTAGAACATTCGTTGCTCTGGAAAGACCAAGCCTCATGTCATAGTGAGCGACACTGTGGACTTTCCCACATCCTTATTACATCCGAATTCTCATTCTTTTCCACTGACCTCACATGTCATGGAACCGACAGTGAGTGATACAAGCCTGCAGTTCCGGTTAAAAGTTTGAGTATACTTTTAGGAAAATAGCTTTTGTGCGCAACTGATGTCACTTATATCATTTTCTGCATGTTTGAAAATGAGGACAATAAGGAAAATTTTTTCCCAATTCTTGAACTGCTGAGAAAGCTGCATTCTCATTAACCAATTTCAGCAGGTGTCCCCAAACTTTTGACCATTACTCTACAAGTAAACAAGGGCACTGAGATTGATTTAGACACCACTGCCTGGTTGCTGGGTAGGTTCTCTTCCTGCTTAGGCTTTGCTGCGGTTCCATCTTGCTATATTGCGTGGAATGTGAGAAACTTGATTTTGGGAAACAGACACATTTTCTCCCACAGTTGCACAGCACAGCGTATGCGTATTTCCAGTCCACTAACACGTGGTAATATGAGAACCTACACCCTCCGACACCACTGGTCAACCCAGCTGCCGGTGAGGGGGTCCCATGGGGTCCGAATCAGCAGCTGGAAACTATCGGCTACACGCCGGACGCTGGGAGCCCTGCGTGTTTAACCAATTCACCACCAGATCACTTCCTACAGCGTGCAGTGTAGAAGCTCCAGAGAGCAACAGTGAAATTTGGAAAAATAATTATAGAATGTTAAACAGCTCCTCACCAGTGCTTGTGCGTACAGAGGATTGCTTCAAGTGTCGCTCCTTCCTTCTGAAGACACGCCTGTGTGGGGATTGGAGATGAGCAGGCAGTCAGTCTCAGGCTTTCCCATTCTGCTGTGCACACTTCAGTGCGGGAAAAATAAAAAAGTGCATAAAAGCAGAAGGGTCCTTGTGACAGATGGCAGAACCGATGCCGGCAAGCCATAAATCCCATAAGACGAACTAAACACACAGTGACACATCAAAGTGGGCCAGGAAAAAAAGTTTACTGTCAGTAATATTATTATTAATTTTTCATTTTATTTTTTTCTTTTAATTGGTGCGTTTCTCTACAAGGACATGCAGTGTGATGTTTGTGCACTAAGCTACTTACAGTGATTTACCCATTTATACAGCTGGGTAATTTTTACTGCATTGGCACAGGGTAAATGCCTTGATAAAGGGTACTACATCAGGAGTGGGATTCGAACCCAGTTTCACTGAGCGCACAATTACAGCTCTAAAAATGTAGTCCTGCTAGTCCTGATTATATGTGGATTTTTCTAGAAGAAGGCACAAAAGCCACCGGCGCTATTAGCCAGTCTCTGGCAGAGCAGAGATTAAAAACAGAAACATCCAGGTCTGATCCGCTGAGCCGCTGACCCAGAAACCCAGATCCGCCAGACTCAGGCTGGAATGGGACCAGGCTGGCAGCAGAATGCTATCAAAAATCACTCTGCACTACACAGGAGGATCGACTGTGAAGCTAATGATGCACATCTGAGAGAGAGACGCCAACTAAACGAAAGCATTTTCTTAAAAATCATCTTTCCGCTGACACCTGCGGTTTAACCACTGTAAACACAAACTAATAAACCATCCATCCATTGTTATTATCTGCTTGCCCAGTGCAGGGTAACAGTGGCCCAGAGCCTATCCAGGAAACCCAGGGTGTGAGGCGGGACAAATCCTGGACGGGACATCACTCCAGCACACGGAGAATAACAATACTTATGACAAATATGAATTTCTATCATACTTAAAAGCGTGTGGAAACTGAAAAGGAGAAACCCAGATTTGCTCTGCTGGAAGCTGCCAGACCACAAGTGATGGGACATAATCGTTCAAGTCTCAACTCAACAACCTTGAGGCTGTAATTATGGTCACCAACATGCCACAGTTTGTTTTGGATGAATATGTGCCTGCATGCAATCCCAGGCCCCTAACCACTCGCTTCTGGCCAAACACGGGATCAACCACCTGGACGGTCTGCGGGTCGGCGGGGTCCACGGCCACGGCGACTCTCGACTCGGTGTCAACCACCAGGTAGCTGTAGTTGTCCGTAAGAACTGGAATGGGTATTATTTTAATACCTGGTGGCAGAGAGAATCATTATTTGTAATCCATAGTGTCATTACTCATTTATACAAGTTTAAAAATCCATCGAGGGAGCAAATGAAACCCTCACCATTGATTTCCATGGGATGGGCACTTGAATGGCCTGAAGGGAACTGCTCTCGGGCCTTTCTCACCTGCCTCTTGTAGAACAGGTACCCAAGTTTGGTCCTGGTGTACAGTGTGTACCTGCAAAGGCAAAGCATTTATACATTTTATCATAGTTTTATTATTGCATACGTATGTAATAACATTCGGCACATGTCGACATGTATAACTCTTGTATTCAATCCCACGGTGCTGAGCCATTTCAAGTCAAGTAGGAGTTTATTGTCATTTCGGCCATGTGCAGTGTATAATGAAATGAAACAGCATTTCTTGTCAAATGTAATAATAATCATTGTTGTTCTCCAAAAATCCACCTGCTCGTTCATGTGCGTTATTCTGCATCAGTTACTGTGTTCATAAGGAGCGACGTCAGAGCCGGTTTACGACAGGGCACATAAAAGAAAAAACACATAACCAGGTCTACCAGGTTAAGCAGTTCACACACGTTGTTCAGAAATATAAATAGAGGCACAGACGTTGTGCTGCTAAGAAGGGAAGAAAAATGAAAGTGGATCAGACGAGCCGTCCGGGTCGCGGTTACTGTATAAATGAATGAGACAGCCGAGCTGTCAACGATCCCAGACCGCCGGTGCGCTCATTGTGTCCGAAATTTCTGCCCAGTCCGTGCGGGATCTTGTCTTACGCGATCCGGAAGAGCACCCTCTCCGTCCGCGCCATGACCTTCACCGGGACGCTCCTGCCGCGCACGGAGCGCCTGCAGCCGGAGAACCCGCAGCGCACGAACAGGGCCAGCAGTCCGAACACTGAGGCCGCGGCGAGGAACAGCAGCGACCAGCCCGGAAGCGCCATGCTGGTGGGCGGGGCCATGGTGGCGCGGGGGCGTGGCCTCGCTTGTGACGCAAAGAGGGACGATTAGTGTTCCGGCGCGACGCACGCACGCACGCACGCACAGAGCGTCATTTTTTGCCAAAAACTTGCATTTTGCTGCACATTCGTTCGAGTTACAATAGCTGGCATTTTGTATTAAGAAAAAAAAAAAAAACATTTTGCTGCTGCATGTTTTACAATGTGTGTACTAAATGTGATAAAATGTGCCCTTTTGTCGATATTGACAAAGTCGTTTATCTAGAAAGTTATTAGGATTTTTTTTTTTTTTTTTGCGAGTTAAAATTATCTTGAAGACGAAGACCGCGTTTATGTCCTGCAGGACCTTTACACCCAGAGGTGTAAGAAGTTCAAGTTTCAAGGTTTTTTTGTCATGTGTGCAATAGCAGCAGTATAGCAAGTGTTATGACCATGAAATGTGTTGCTTCCAGACATTCTCAGCACATAAAAAATATATAAATAAAACTAACAGAAAAGGGAAGTAATAAATATACATAAAAGTTAAATAAGTTAGATAGTTAGATACATACATGCAGAAGAAGTGGGTTGTACAAGCTTCTTTCTCTTATGCTATAATATTTGTTCTGGAGAGAATAATCTGATAGACATTTTTACTGGATAGCAATCCATTTTTTAAATTTTTTATTTATACCTTACTTACAGAGCATTTATTTCACTTTTTATGTATATTTATAAAAAATTTTTGGTTAAATGTTTTGTCATCGTTTACACACTTTATATATATGTTTATGTGCTGAGGATGTCTGGAAGCAACACATTTCATTGCGATAACACTGCTATGCTGCTGTTATTGTACATATGACAAATAAACTTGAAACTTGAA
The DNA here is from genome assembly GCA_018136845.1 of Heterotis niloticus. Classification (NCBI taxonomy): domain Eukaryota; kingdom Metazoa; phylum Chordata; class Actinopteri; order Osteoglossiformes; family Osteoglossidae; genus Heterotis; species Heterotis niloticus. Next base: position 4,653,640 of record CM030906.1, on the reverse strand, counting down.
TTATTAAGCAAAATGTACCATCACGAACAAAAGTCCACCAAGAGGAACTGTAAAAGGAAAATAAACTACACAACACGACAAGTGCTCGCTGACCCACAGGCAGACGGGGGTTCAACTGAAAGGGATTGTGCATGTTTGTAGACAGCTAGTTTCGTCTTACATTTAACCAAGAAACACATTTTGAATTCCCTGCCCACGATATTCCTAAATTATGCACCACGACGAATATTTAGGGACCGGGTGTAATATGGTGTCTGCAGCGCCACCTTCCGGCAGGCCTTGAGCAGGAGAGCGGAACGGCAATAAAAAAGAAGCGCAAACTGTCCCAAGTGTTTAAAAAAAGTATACAAATCCGGCAAGTTTGAAGCTCCAGCTCTGAAAAAAGCGTCGTAGCTTCAAGGCCGTCGCGAAAATAAACGCATAAAAGCGGTTTCAGCTGTAAATTCGCTGCGAGTGAAAAGCGTCGCAAACTTTGCTCCTGTTTTTTTGTGTCAACGCAGGCCAACCTTTAATAGGGGGGTTACAATCCATCGTCTGTGTTTAAATGTCGGCCCTTTCCCCCCACCTTTTTGTGAACTTTTCCTCCACTTTCTCCCTCCATCCGTTACCTTGCATTCCCTTTTTTTTGCGCCATTGTTGTAACTCCGCCTCCGGGCGCGCACATCACGTTGCGGGTGAACGCGCAAAGAGGAAGCGCAAACACGCACAACGCACCTACGTACACACCTGGAAAGCGGCGGCGTGTTTCTGCTCCCGTGTGCCTGCCTTGTGCCGGAGGTGAGTCGATAAAGCCGAATCCTGCTTGTTTATGTCTTTTCCTTCGGTTGCGTGAACATCCTGGCTGTCGGGTCGTCTCATTTCTTCAAGGCGCATTTTTCAGCGACGGACGCTGTCGCCTTGCCAACCGCTCGCTTTAAAACACGTTTTTCAACTTTTCGCTTCTGTCTGCGCGACGGCTTGACGGACTTCTTCCCTTCTGTGTTCGACTGCATTATCGGTAAAACAATTTAAACTAAACCTACAGCAGATTTGGACCAGATTTGTATTGTGCCCCTCTCCTTGGGGGGCTAAAAATGAAAGTGCCTAAGTTCCTCTGGGCAGAAAAAAAAATGGTGTTTGTCTGTATAAAATGGTGTTTATACACACTGGGGTCAAAAATACAGTCCAGTTTTGCTTTTCAGACTGCCTTTTTGTTGTTGTTGCTTTTTTTTTTCTCCTTTAACAAAAGAAACAGCAGCCAGAACAAGGAGCAGACATTAAAACGTAAGTTAAAAAAAACAGAATTTGACTAAGAATGGCAGCAATGGGCCTACTGTGTTCTGCGCTGTTTAATATATTCTAGCATCTCACGTTTTAATTTAGAAACAGTATTTAATGTCGGGGTTTCTTTGTTGGCCTTCGACTGTGAGGGAAAGCTGGTGGTTTCCTGGTATCTGATGGACCTTCTCCAGAAGTGCATGTGCAGAAATGTGAGATGACTTCTGGTTTGTGTCTCATTACAACAATAAAAGTTGTCCCGGTGTAAAAACATGGCTCCCCTTAAAAGTTTCCTGCGTTTACCGCAGACGTACCAGATTATTGCAGAGGTCAGGATACACGTAAAACCGAAAGAGGAGAAGGGACTTTGGTAAAAGGAAGTGGCAAATGTAAAGGGGGGGTGGAAGTAGTTTGTTGTCATAGAAAACTACGCAAGAAGACCTCAAGGTTGGAAGATAGCAGGAGATGTGGTGCAGCTGTTTGGTCCTTTCTGTCTGCAGACAGAGGCTTGAATGTTGCGTTGCGGTCAAGGTGTTGAACGGAGCTAAACGGGCAAATGAGAAGTTCAGCTTATTGAATCGCTTAGCCATGTGATATTGGGACACCTTTGGAACACGGAACAAGAGCTTGTCCGTGGGACCTGACCTGACCTGAGGAGGAAAAGCACATAGCAGTACGTTGAAAGAGAACAGCATTTTAAGGGGTCAGACCATATGCAAGCCTAAGGGGTTTAGCACCCGGGGCAAATCTCCAAAAAATGCTCCAAAAATTATTTACAATAATAACCATAAGTCCCACCTGTTGCAGTGAATATTAAGAATGGGTACAAACTGAGATGCAGGCAATGAATGTTAGGTTAGATTTTCTTTCATTGTGTTATATTTGGTTGTAATTTATTTTAGAAACAGTGCATCAGCGTTCTTTGTATTACTGTAATTGGGGGGGAAACAAGATTTCACCACACAGTGGGAGCAGTTCTGCCAATATGAGCAAAAGACAGCCCTTTAGTGCCTGCAAAGTTATGTCCTTGAAGGCTTGGCACTCCCTTTCTGCCTGGAACCTGGGGGAGGATGACCCCCCCCTCCCCCGCCACCAACTGTAGCTTAGTACTCTCCTGGGTCAAATGGTTGTGTACGGAGTTCTTCTCCCAAACCATCCTGGAAAAACTCCCCGTTTCGCTGAAACGGTTAATCCGTCTGGAGGGCCAGCTCAGGTTACACAACCAGATCGCTCATTGGATACTTTTTGGTTCCTGTATTGCATTGGCCTGAGGTCTAAATGAAAATAAATTAAAAATTTAAAAGGGAACGGAGGGGGCACATACATGGTTTAAAGGAGAACAAGAAGGACCTTATTTGTTTCAGGTGACTGTAAAAGTGTATGTTTTTGAGTGAACGAGTGAGTGACCGACTGCTGTCTCATCCGGGGTGGATTCTGCTTCACGCCCTATGCTTCTATGATAGACTCTGGACCACCGTTGTCCTGTGCAGTTGAGGATGGATGGAAGGATGACACAATGAAATAACACTGTCTTCTGTGGTCAGGGCCAAAACCACGATGTCCAAATCGGATTTCCCACCGAGCTACAGCGACTCAACTCCCCTGGTGAGCGACTGCTTCGCTCCCCCTCCCTATGACTATGGAAATCAGCCTCCGCCAGCTGTGTACACACCCCCATGCTACACTTCTGGGCTCGAGCATTCCCCCATGGGGCTGTACCAAGGGCAACCAGACGTGGTGCCAGCTGCCGGCTACCCTGCGGTCGGCTTGCAGGCAGACGTCCCCCCGGGTCCTGGCCCTGTTGTGTCCCCCGAGGTCATCATCCCAGGTAGACATTTTGCTGCTAACAAAGTGCAAAGTGACAAAACGCTGCGTTTGTTACGCTGAATTTACAATGAAATGGGCTTCGTTGCTAAGAACAGAATAGCTCAGTTTGGCTGTGTTGGGTGTTTGTGGGTTCACCTCGTGACTATACTGTAACCAGGTTGAGTTTTATTTGAATGCGTTTTAAAGAAACTGGTGCTTCAGTTGAAACATATTCTGTAAAATATCCAGCTGTAAGTCGCATTGGAGTAAAGCATCAGTTAATGCAGCGAAATACAGTAATGATGCAGCTGAGGGCGTAGTGATTAGTGCTACAGCCTTTGGATACGGAGGTTGTAGGTTCAAATCCCATGCCCGGCTGTGGTACCCTTCATGAACATACCCGCTCTGAACTGATGTTCTAAAAATTTCCCATCTGTATAAATAAAATAAACAGTATGTTATTTTAAGCCACTTTTTAGAAAATTGCGTGGAGTATATTCTGATGCCATAGAGGGATGGCTGACAGATTATTCACTGTTAGTCAGCAGGGATGGTTAGTTGTTCAGAGAAGCCAACTCACAGCTGAAGACAGGAAAACAAAAAGGTCCTAACAAGCTAAGAGGAGAGAAATAAACCTAGTTTATTGCCAGGTACCAGGATTGTAATAGTGGTACATGTCCATTTATGGTAGAGTAAGGCCTGTTTGGCATTAAAACTCATGTCCAAGCTCATAGGCATTCTGAGAAGTGTGCTAAATGTAAGTACAGTAACTTTCAATTTTTGACAAAACTGGGGGCAGCAGCCACAAACACCTCCGCTTGAGGGTGCTTGGGTTTCCCAGGCGGGGAGGAGCGGTGCGTTTGAGCAGAATAATAGCATTGCGAGCCTCCGTGATCGCCCAGTTCACCTGCAGCATGGACAGATGCTCATGCAGATACGAGGCCCAATGTGCCTCAGCAGAGGGATGTAACGCAGGTGCTGTGATGTGTTCACAGTTGAGGATGAGGTGTTCTACATGGCCCACAGCTGGGAAAGCCTTGAGGTCCGACACGCTTTTGTGCGAAAGGTGAGTCCCGCTTCAAATCTGTCAGTGGGAACGTTCTTTTCATGGCCGCATAAATCATTATTTTCATCCACCGTAATTTCGGTGCAGCATCCGGAATGCAACACGGTGGTTCTAGGTTCAAATCCACCTGTTGCTGTACCTTAGATAAAGGTATTTACCCTGCTGTATAAATGAGTAATAAGTAAGATTATCTAACACTGGATCATTCTGGAGGTGTCGGGATAGCAACGCATCCACGGTTTCTTTTTGGATGCTGTAAATTTAAGATGAATGAGATGAATCTCATTTACTTGGGGAAGTTTGGAAAGGGCAAATTTATCCTATGGACTGTAAAGTTGCTGTTATTGTGAACAATAAACTATTTGTTCTACAAATTGTCTCCTTTTCCGTATAACAGGTTTATCTCATTCTGGCATCTCAGTTCCTGGTAACCTTGGGCATTGTGGCTGTTTTTGTGTTTGTGTAAGTAGAGAAAAAAATGTAACTGCTCCTTTTGTATATTGCTTTAGTTTTATGTTAATCTTTTATGTTCATTTTTTTCCCCAATTCTGAAAATACCCCAGAGAACACGGTATACAGTAAACCATTAACTTAATAAGCTTCTGAGTCCTGGTGTATAGTTTAAAATGTGACGTAAGTGTAACCAGCAGGTTGTGTAGTGCTTAGGGTTGTTGCCCTGTAGTCAGAAGGTCCCTGGTTTAAATCCCACCTCCTACTGTAGCAACCTTGGTCATGTGTTTACCTTGACTTAAAGTAAAAATAACCCATCTGTGCAAATGAGTAAATAAGTTATATAATGATGTGTATTTTATTGAAAAAGCAATATATCTGAATAAATGACACATTTTTCTTTAACAGTGAACCGGTTCGTTTCTTTGTGGTGAGAAATCCAGCTGTCTACTGGGCCTCGTAGTAAGAGCTCTCTCTCTGCACACTCACCTGCGTGACTTTACTGGTGGAAAACAGCCATCGCACACATTCACAAAGCTGTTTCAGCTCTATCACTCATGCAAATACTGGTTTAAAATGTATTATATGTGTCCAGCGGTAAACAAAACGCGCTTGGTGCAAGCAGACACGTTGAAGACTGTTGTGTGTCTTTCAGTGCTGTTTTCATCATCACTTACATCGTCCTCCTCTGCTGCCAAGGACCAAGGTCAGTCTTCACCTTCTCACTTCTATCTAGCAGGAGTCTGCAGGTGCAGTATAGTGGCTAAGGGTGCAGATGTGTACCCTTCAAGCCTGGCTGTAGGAGCCCCTGAGCAAAGTACTTTTGGCACCTATAGAAATAACTAGGTGGAATGTAAGTTGTCTTGCATAAAATGTATAGAAGTTGTGAAAAACATAATGGCCTTAACCTGCAAGCAGTACAGTCGGTGTGTGTGTCTCTTCAGAGTTGTCAGCCTCTCACCTAGAGGATGGCTTCAGTTTTAAAATATTGAACTACCTATTGCTGTGCACTTTTGACATTTTAATATACTTGAGACTTACAGGTTTGTAATAATATAATAATGTAATGGCAGTTTTTCAGCAGAGGTCAGGTACAGTTGGCCTCACTTGCCTGTTAACACCAGGTTGTTGGTTGTACTGGGAAGTGATGCTCCAACTTATTCCTTCTAAGGAGACACTACCTCCATTTGTTGCTTACAGGAGGCGCTACCCTTGGAACATCATCCTACTTTCCATCTTTGTAAGTTACACGAGTGCAAGATGGCTCCCCACGGGTTTGAACCTCAGTAGTGCTGGGAATAAGTGTTTGTTTTCTACATTCTGAACTGCAGCCATGGACCAGCAGGTGCTGTGGTTGTTTGGGCTGAATCCCTTCTCCTGCTGTAGTACCCTTGAGCAGTGTGCTTGGTCTGAATTGATAAAGTTAGAAGTTACCTTGTTGTGTAAAGTTGAATATCTAACAGTGTAAGTGACCTCAAGTCAGAAATAATGTAGTGTTGCTGTTACAATGTTGACCCAATATGCAGTAGCCCCACAGATGTATACTTCTTAACCAAAATGAATTTGCAGTCCATCCTCAATTTTCCAGATCCTGGGGGGGGGGGGTCCCAGTATGGCAAAGATCTAGTGTAATTTAAGTGCAATATATATATTTTTTTTCACTACAGTATAGTAGTGCACCATTTACTATGGTAACAGTTCTATAGTATACTGTGCCTGATGAAATGAAACATTGCTGTCACTGCAACAAACAGTACAGTGAATTAAATGCAGAAAGCAGTAGTGGTGGTGTACTGGATGAGCCCTTTTCTTTTTTAAGACAAAATCAGTTTTTTTCCACTTTATTGTAGACATTAATTTTTGTCTTTAGAAAAGTAAAATTTCCCTTATGTTTAGGTTCTACCCCAATGTTTAAAATTTCAGTTTTTCTGTTTTTTCCTGGAATATTTTTGCGAAGGTCTGTTAAATCAAGGATAGTCTGTATTTGAATAAAGTTCATGCATGGTGTCTCACAACTGTGGTTCACTGTTTCCCAACAGACGCTGGCCATGTCCTACATGACGGGAACAATATCCAGGTGCAGCCCTTTCACAGCCCGCGGGCCTGCGCGTTGGTGTTCATGTTGATTGCACTAAAGGGCAGAGAGAAACGCTTTTTTCCATTCAAATACCTTGTTCTGCGTTTCTCTCCAGCTACTACAATACAGAGGCGGTCCTGCTGGCCCTGGGCATCACTGTGGTCGTGTGTGTCGTCGTCACCGTCTTCAGTTTCCAGACCAAGGTGAAAGGAATCCATGCAGACGGCCTTGGTGTTAAATAAATCTCTGCTTTTGGCGCTGTATGTTCAGCAATGGTCAATGAGTGAAGGATGTCCCTTTGTTGTAGGTGGATTTAACTTCATGTGGAGGTCTGTTCTTTGCGCTTGCCATCGTACTCCTAATAACGGGCTTCATTGCAGCCATTGTGCTCTCCATCAAATACGTAAGTGTGTTTCTGCAAAAACGTTGATGGCAAATCACATTGTGTTACGGGTGGCGGATGGCGCTGGTGCCTCCACTCCTGGGATATGGGTACATGCTTTCACTTCTCTGTAAGGGGTGTCCTATAGACCCATTTCTAGCATCCCTTTAAATCTGTTAAACAAGTTACCCTTATGTCCCAGGTTCTGTGGGTGCACATGCTGTACGCCGCCATAGGAGCCGTCATCTACACCCTGGTGAGTGTAAAACTGAGAGAACTTGGAAGTCTCAAGACTGAAGGGCAGCATATTAACACCCTCGTCTGTGCAGTTTCTAGCCTACGACACGCAGCTGCTCATCGGAAAGGGCAAGTACTCCCTGAGCCCAGAAGAGTACGTATTCGGGGCTCTCCTCCTCTACATCGACATCGTGCAACTCTTCCTGTTCCTCCTGCAGCTCATTGGGGGCTCCTCGAAGTAGCACCGAAAAGCACGACTCTCCTGCAGAGCTCAAATGCAGGCTTGCACAATAATTCCTTTTGCATTTTTCATGTCCAAAATTATCTCAGAAGTGTTACTCTTATCCAAACAGGAAGGAAAATTTTTGCTATTTTCTGGTTTAAAGTGACTGCTTGTGCATGAAGCTCAGTAGGTGCTCATGTTATATAAGTGTGAATGGGAGGATAGGTTGTCAGATGTTTATCTACATCTGCCATTACATTAAATAGTTCCATGTTTGTAAAATTTCTCTGTAGTACAATAAACTCATAGTTCAGTTTAAGAATTTAAACATTTTTGTAAAAATTTGAAATGAAGAGTGGTTCCACTGGTTTTGTCTTAAGATGCAAATGTACTTTATCAGAATTATCCTGCAGCTGCTTTTTCATGTAATGTGCATTTTAAAATATACTGCAATGCTGACCAATTAATTTGTAATTCTGAAGGAATTTCTTGCATATTGGAAAGTAATTTTCAGAATGCCTCAATTGACACATGTAATCATTTTATATGTTGACAATATGAAGTTTCAATGAAATAAACTGAAAGTTTAACTCATTTTACCAGCACTTCAGAAAATGAAAACCTGAGCTTAATATTTAACAAATGGTACCACAGCTACAGAACATTTACCTGCAAACAAAAGTACTGAATGTCGGGTGCGTTTGAATTTGCAGACAAGATTGAAGTGAGACAATAGTGCAGTTAAACCCCAACGTCATCATATGTTGCCAGTTTACCACGAAGTCTCAGTTTTGGAATTTCGGAAAGGAGGGTCCTTAATCGGATTTCATCACCGTTCCGTAACGCTCGCTCTCATATGATCCCTCGTTTGACTTCTTCATCCGCTGCCGGATTTTCAGCTGCTTTAGCCGATTTTTGTCCACTTCCCTCTTAATGAGCAGGAACCCTATAATCCCCGATGGCAGTCCAATCATCCTGAGGAGGAGAAACACTGTCAACTGCACTGTTTAAGCTACATTTCATTCCATGTCTCTGCAGCCATGGAAATGTCAAGTGCACGAATGTATCAGCCCTAAGGGCTATGGGTGAGATGGACAGACTGATTCAGAGCTTCTGATTCCACCCTCATTACACTATCATCACATTTACTCAGCAACTTACAGCCCAGCTACAGACAATTATTTACTAATTTTTTTACTGTACTGATTTAGGATATCTTACTCGATGAGAGATTAAAACTTGCAACCTCCAAGTCCAAAGGCAGATTAAACCACTAATGCCACCTAGCTACATATCAATCATTTAACAATTTATATTTACCACATGCAAAAGCAAGAATTAGCCTCAAGTGTGAAGGCAGTGCAAAAGCTCTCACCAGGCATATCCTATTTTCATCATGGGGTTTCTGGCCTTTCTCTTTGGAATGTACTCCAATTCCTCAGGGTATGAGTTGACAGATTCTTGCTTTTTCGGTAGCTCCGTTTTCGCACACATGAGCGCAGCCCCGTAATGGCAGTGGAACAGTCGGCCGTGCGGGAGACGCGTGCAGAAGCCGAGGCTGCCAACTTGAACGGGTGTAAAATGAAAGACAAAACGTGAGGCAGGCACCTTGGATTCACTGATCTGAAAAGATTAATCTCAGAAATCTCTCACCAAGCTACTTACAATGATTTACAAACTTCTACAATATGGTAATTTTAACTTAACAGCTCAAGGTAAGCACATTGATGAAGAGCGCTACAGCAAGGGTGGGATTCAAGCCAATCTCCTTTAAATGGAAGACGACAGCACTAAAAGTGTCGTTCATAGTGACTATGAGGAAAAGCCCCGAAAGTTAAAAATGACAGAATCTGGTACAGCAGTACAAAACCCTCATTGGGTCCTAAACCAACAGCTCTCTGACATGGAAACCTTTCACATTTACTGCATTGACCATTACCAGCAGTCAATCGCTAAAACATTTATTTCAAGGCACAAAACAACACCGCCGATCTCTACGACACAGCCTCTCAGGGAAGAATATAACAGAAATGATCTCACCCGTCACTTTATTCCATACACCTGACCACTACCCACTGGTGGTGGCAGGGTAATTTCTTGGCATGCAGTAGGTTTGAACTTTTTTCAGCATCAACGGAGCACCATTTGAATGCCAGACAACCAATGTATCAGTGATGTTGACCAGATGCATCCATCCCTTCACGGGCAGTCTGGTGTTTCTCAAATTGATTCTTCCAGCAGCCCACATCATAAAACACAAAGGTTACTTGGCCTGCACAGTTCCCACCCCTCCAGCCAGCAGACCATTTTTGGGATCAGGTTGGGATGTGTGCGCAGAAGGAATTTTCCCCTTTAAAAATTGAGTCAATTGCAAGCAAGAAATTGTTGCTGTTGCATGTGTGCTATTCTGAACTCAAAAAGAGGGCCCAAGACTCTACTTGTTACATATACTGTGCATAGCCATATGTTCTACTATGACCAAAACTCAAAAAATCTGCTCTTAACAGCAAAGGTTGGATAAACACACACAACACGGTGTAACCCATACCGTCTGCGTCGCCCAGAACCCCAATCTCCTGAATGTTTGGAAATGCTTAAAAATGCCGAATCACGGTGACACGGTAGCAACATCACACCTCTCCCAACGCACTTTTATAGAACGAAGACAGCGCTACTTGGCATTGAATACTCCACATACTAAGCAGATGTGAAGTGTTAACAATGCACATAAAATGACAAACCACCAGGAGCAAAGTTGTACGACGTTCAAAGGGACGGAAACTTATCTCATAGTCAACTCACAACAGGTACAGCGAGAAAAACGATGCACAGCCCAGCTAAAGACCTGCTTGCCAGTCCAACACGAACACTGCAATGCACAATTTGCGTGAAAAACTTATTCTAAATGTAGTCCAACTGTCCGAAGTCGCACTGATAAAAGAAGTCTTACTTTTGCTAGTTAAGCCTCCTATATACTTGATGCAGGGCGCCGCCATGCTGCAAGGTTACGTATGAGCATGCGCGCTCCACAACGTCCGAATCTGAAAGTCTTCGCATGCGCATCACGCAATACGTACCTTTAGGTCATCGCATACGTCATCCGTCGTGCCGGAACCCCGGAAGTTGTCGAATTTCAAGCCATGCGTTTGTTTTTGTACAAAAGAAATACAGTACTTATAAAATAAAATTGTTGTAAAGAAAATTACGAGTCAAAATTGAAATGACTATGGAAAAATAAAACACGTGGACTACAAACTTTTAGTTTACGGCTCAGACACAGTACATTTAATTTGCCTTTAGAAGCTAAACTTCCTACAGTGAACACATTTTAAATATCTCGTTCCCCCTGTAATTCGTTTCAGAATATGGGATTTCCAAACAATTTTAACAGATAAAGGTAGTAACAGTAAGGACAGCTGCTGTCCATTTTAAACTTTGGTGCTACATCTTTATCTTTCGGCTGCTCCTGTTAGGGGTCGCCACAGCGGATCAATTGTTTCCATTTCTTCCTGTCCTCTGCATCTTTCTCTGTCACACCGACCACCTGCATGTCCTCCTTCACCACATCCATAAATCTTCTCTTAGGCCTTCCTCTCTTCCTCTTGCCTGGCAGCTCCATCCCTAGCATCCTTCTCCTGATATATCCAGCATCTCTCCTTTGCACATGTCCAAACCAACACAATCTCGCCTCTCTGACTTTGTCTCCAAACCATCCAACCTGTGGTGACCCTCTAATATACTCATTCCTAATCCTATCCATCCTTGTCACACCTATTGCAAATCTTAACATCTTTAACTCTGCCGCCTCCAGCTCTGCCTCCTGTCTTTTGGTCAGTGCCACCGTCTCCAACCCATAAAGCACAGCTGGTCTCACTACCATCTTATAGACCTTCCCTTTCACTCTTGCTGGTACCCTTCTGTCACAAATCACTCCTGACACTCTTCTCCACCCACTCCACCCTGCCTGCACTCTCTTCTTCACCTCTCTTCCACACTCCCCGTTACTCTGAACTGTTGATCCCAAGTATTTAAATTCATCCACCTTTGCCAACTCTATTCCCTGCATCCTCACCATTCCTCTGTCCTCCCTCTCATTTATGTACATGTATTCTGTCTTAGTCCTACTGACCTTCATTCCTCTTCTCCAAACTTTGGTGCTACATATAAGATTAAAAAAAAATGAATAAAAGCTTGACTGGGTGAAAAGGTGAAAATGAGCACTTTGGAACAACCTGGCCACTTTTCACAACAGCAGACAGCACGATATTGAGGCTGTCAGTCACAAGCCTGCGTGCAGAACAAAAAAGGTTATTTAATCGTATTAATATTATTATAAGATCTATTTTGTGCTGATGATCATTTTAGAAACAATACTGTAGCACTGTATATTTGGTACACATTTATTTTTTTTATGCAATGTTTAACACCAGAAACTTCATCCATAAAATGGCACAATGCATTATTTAGACAAAACTAAAACCACTGTAAAAACAATTAAAAAAAAAAAAAAAAAAAAAAAGCACTGCAGAAATCTTAAGCAATATTTACAGTTTCTGACCTTCTCATTAAAACTTCATTACATTTAAGGGAAATAAAGCCTAACTGGGAGCAATGAATTAAAATGGAAAATCTTGGAAGAGGTTTCAACCACCTTTACACTGCCCCCCCAACTCTTTACTTGCCCCCCACTCAGCAGTTCAACAGGAAGAATCTTCCAGAACACAGAGTTCATTAATCTTCAAGGGTGTAATTGGGGTTCACGACCAGGACGGCTTCATCGGCTTGCGATTCCGGCTGAGACACCTCGGAAGAGCCCTTCAGTCCAGCCTGGGACAGTTCGATGAGGATGTGGTCCTGGAAAGAGAAGGTAACAAAAGTGATTACTCCACAAGCACGTAACCTCCATCTGTCCAAAGTGATCACATCAGTTCAGAGCAGGAGGTGAAAAACTCTTCTCACTCACATAGTGGACCAGCCTGTGAATCACTTTTTCAATCACAGTCTTCTTGTTGATAAGCTCCTCCTCAGAATCAATTTCAGACTCGATTTCTTTCAGGTACCAGTTTATCACCCCGCTCTTCTTCAGCGCTTCTTCATCATCCTCTGTAATTATAGAGTGGCATGAAATCTGAACGGCGACACTCATAGTAGAGAAGAATATTTCGTAACTATGACTGTTGGATGGCTGTTTAGTCATTAGGGAGGTTGGTTGAGACAAAGTTAAAATTGTTTTTAAAAAATTCCTGAAAAATCCCTTATACTATACTAAAAATAGTTTGTTTGAATATTTATTTTTTCAATTGTTTTCTTGAATATTTTTGTGGCAGTCCATCAAATCCAAAATCTTACATAACTGAGATCCAGAAAATCCAAGTATGGACTGTACACATTGTAACTTTCAATATAATGTCGCATATTCAATTTTAAATTATGAATTCATATCAATATCAGGTCCAGTGTAGTGCCTGGAAAAGGGAATCCATATGCAGAAAGCCTGGCATCTCACCCTCTTCTGCTTTGCGTAGGTGCAGGACAACCAGGTTGGAGATGCGGCGGTACTCTGTGAAAGACAGCCTCAGCGATGGTTTCGACACTTCGTTCCGCTCTCCTGGTTCTGCGTCTCCATTCATTCCATTGACGTGTCCGTTGATGCCATTCGGTACATCGTGACCTAAAGGAGGAGTTCCGTTAGAAGCTGATTCTCCTACAGAAGGTTAATATATTTTCAAATAATAAACAAAGAGCAAACTTGCTCCAGGCTGCCTTATCTAGGTGCAGTGGGTTGAAAGTCCTGCGAAAGTACCGTTCACAACACCAGCTTCTTCCTCCTCCTCTTGCAACTGTTGCTGTTCGTCCTCCTGCTCCAGGTTAATATCTGGCGTTTCTACACGGATGATGGACTTGTTCAACAGCCTAAAGGCTTCCTTCACGTGCTTTGGCTGAACCTACGCGAGACATGGGGAGAAAATTTGGACCTGTATTCAGAGCCAGCTTCATGGTGATGTTTGCACCGGCTTCCAACGGCAGTTCTTTAATGGAATGTCGTGTCTTCTCTAAACATGTCAGCAAGTTGCTACAGCAAAATTTTCGGCCCACAGATCGTATACAGTCAGTTCCTACCGGGACCTCTTCTCGCCACCGTACTCTGCACCATCTGAATATTACTGGTCAGCCACAGTTTTGGTCAAATACTGGCAACTAAGATCACTAAAGCGCACATTAGTGAACGCGGTCCTAAGAATCTGCCATTATTGCATTAATTGGGCAATGACTGTTCACTGGCGCTCCCTCTGGCAGGAGGCTCACCTCATCGCAGCAGTGCATCCTGGCCATGGCTTCTGACAGGCGGATCATGCTCTCCAGCTGGCGCACGGTGATCCTCCAGGCTGACTTGCTGACACCTGAGCCATCCCTCTGCCGCAGGCGCTTGTACTGCTCCACGATAAAGTCTTCTGATTCCTTTGAAATCTGACAGGCAGAAGATGCAGGATGAAGACACAAAAGCACGGCTTTATCGCAGCTCGGCCGTGTCGGGGACCGAAGAGTGCTCATCTTACCTTTGGCTTGAACTGTCTTGCAAAGAGGAGGTATCTGCGAATTTCTTCCAGTGTGTACAGTCTGTCGATGGACTCCTGGACCCTGGAATGGAGATCTACGATACGTCTAGCAATGGCGTAATCCGTGACCTGCGGTTAAACAAGAAAATATTTTAGAGAAAGAAGAAAGGGAAACAGCTTATGGGAATAATTTCAATCAGTCCATCCTCATTAACTGCTGTATCCTAGTCAGGGTCACCACTGCCCAGAGCATATCCAGGAACCCCAGGGCTCCAGACTTAGAAACTAAATACTGGATGGGACACTAGCCCATTGCAGGTCAGCCAAATACGCACACACACTATGGGCAATTTAGACTAACTAACCTGAAACACACGTTTGGACTGTAGGAGGAAACCTACAGACACAGGGAGAACATGGGGAGCAAACTGTACACAGACTGAGTGAAGTTCAAACCCAGATCTGTATAGCCCATGTACTGTATTATGGCCGCACTACTTACTCTGCCACCGTTACAAATACAATTAATCGAAATCATTTGTAATTCTCATTATTATTTTACTTTAATCACATAAACAAACTGCTTTAAAGATGTGGCGTGTGCAGACTTTCTCCCAGCATACACACTATAAATTATAGTCTCCGGTGTCACACACTGCACAGCTCACCTCATTGCACTCATCTACCAGGATGAAGAACAAGTCAAATCTGGACATGATAGGTGCGGTCAGGTTCACGTTCTGCTTTAGGGACTTGGTGCGGTCGTATCGACCGCCAATGGGGTTGGCGGCAGCCAGGATGGAGGTGCGGGCATTCAGAGTGGCCTGAGTCAGAGGAAAATGCCGTTTTAAGTGGACCATCAAAACAGCCACAGAAGCAAGGTCATCTGAATGTACCCTCAGTTAATTACTAGTGAAGGAGCTCCAACTGAGCCATCAGACCAATGTTTGACCATTCACAAGGTCAGAATGGTGTTCCTGAGAATACCGAAACTAGCTGCTCCGCATGGACAGCTGCTCACCTTGACCCCTGCTTTGGTGATAGAGATTGTCTGCTGCTCCATGGCTTCATGGATGGCCACCTGGTCCCTCATCTCCATCTTGTCAAACTCATCAATGCAGCAGACACCCTGCAGGAGGAAGAAGTCACGAAACATCCTCAAAGTTGCAAATTTCTGTCTACAAGGGGCCAGCACAAGAGGCACAAGAGATGGACTTACGTTGTCGGCCAGCATGAGGGCTCCGGCTTCGATCACAAACTCATGGGACTCCTCATCTCGGACCACAGCGGCGGTCAGACCAGCAGCACTCGATGCCTTCCCGCTCGTGTAAACAGCACGGGGGCTGAATTCCTCCACGTGCCTGAGGGGGGACAACAAGCAGCACAACCTGTTCAAGAGGAGCCGATCAATCACCGTAAGGAGGGAGGGGGTCACACTTCACATGTCTCACTTGAGGAACTGGCTCTTGGCAGTGCTGGGGTCTCCTACAATGCACACATTGATGTCCCCACGGAGTGACGTCCCCTCCATGGTGGTCTTTGGGACACCACCAAACAGCATGAGGAGGATCCCTCTCTTGACTTCATCACTGCCTGAGGTGTCAAAGAAGATGCAGTAAAAGTCAGCAAACAATGTAGTTGTCATGTAAATGCAGGCCTTTTACTCCAAAATGAAGAGCTTCAGACACATATAGGATGACCAAAGCACAATTTGTCTGATACTGCCATGTTGTTACTTCACATCTCTCAAGTGACATTCAAACATCAAATACATCCAGGCCCCTTGAGGGAAAAACCACAGGCAAAGGGAAACAGTACTGTTGCTGTGCTGAAGAGACTGAACCACCCTGTGTCAGAGAAAGAGGGGCACCAACAACTAACCGTGGATGGTCGGGAAGAGGCTGGTGCACAGGTTGTGATACAGGTTCTTGTCCTGACTCATCTCAAACACCTTCTCCCACTCCGTGACCGACATCTGGTTCTTGATGCTCTCGGCAGTCTGCTCCTCATCACGGATCTCCTTCCCGCCAAACTGCAACATAACAGGACATATCAAACTGCCATGAAAGTGCAGTTCTACCACCCACTTTCACCACCCGACAAGTCCTGACAACCAACCCATGCCGGCGCCATTGCTTCTTACCCTGGGGTTGGTAGGTGCCACGTGACAAGCCAGGAAGGCCAGCTTGTAGGAGAGGTCTCTCACTCCCAGGGCTTTGAGCCCACGGATGCCCTCATTCTCGTAGCCCTGGGTACCAGCAGTGTGGGAGCTGGTTTCAGCTCGCACTCCTAGGGAGGGGTTAAAGAATAAAACCAGAGCTAATGAGTGACAATGTCCAAAAACCATGAGGAGCAAATTAAATAATCAGAAAATAGCTGGTGAGAAAGACCTGGAGTGGAGAGCTGTGCCACATCCGGCACGACGATCAGTGAGCCCACAAAGTCGCACTTGTCTCCTGCCTGAGCGGATTCCACAGCCTCGGCCCGCAGGATGACCTCCACGCTGCGGGGGATGGACCCCCGTGGCAGCTCCGCCTGCGTCTCCTGGATACGCACCTGGAGGAGGGAGGCACGAGATGAATGTCAGTGCCAGGAAGGTAGATGTTGGAGAGAAGAAACAGCTATGGTAAGTGCCCGCCCACCTTTTGGAAGTCGACAAACTTGGACTTGTTGGTGTCGAGCAGGAAGCGGCGCCTGTTGTTGCACACAGGGTTGCGGCATACACTCGGCTGCGTGTACTTGAACTGCTGCTCCACGTCCTTCACCATGGACTGGCAGTCAAGGCACAGGAAGGTGGCGTTCACAAGCTCAGGGTGGACCGGGTGTGTGCGAACCACTTGGCCGCTGATGCGCACCAGTGTGCCGATCCGCAGGGCCGTCAGCTCCCGGATCCTGGGGGTAGCACAGCGGTTAAGGACATGACAGACCCGCTCAGGGCACCAGGAGGGCCCTGCTGTTGTACCCGTTAGTGAAGTGTTTAACCAGGTATTTCAGTAGTAACTGCTACACCAAACAGTTACATTAGTTACAACCGTGTCTTTTTTACTAGGTAGCTGTAATTTGGTTGTAAACTGGTCAAGTAAAGTACAGGTGGCTGCAGTCCACTGAGGTGTTTTTGGGACCCCCTCCAAACTTTGAGGTTTTGATGTGGAATGTGTTGAATTATCATGTTTACAACTGCTTTTCTCAATTTAAGTTTACACTATTTTTATTTAAACACAATTTCCTACATTTTAAAAAACATAAAAGTCTGGATTTAGCCATGGCTTTAGCTAATATTTTCAAGGAGCACAAAGCAATGCTGAAATGTTAAAAACATTTTATGAATTTGACTACGCAGTTAACAAAAACAGACGGATGGAAACATTTTAAATAAACTGCAAACACTGGGGTTCAACATTTCCTCAAAATAACAGTTTTGGGACTGTGTTTGGTCCCAACGCCACCCCCAGCACTCAGGGGTTAATATATGTCCCCTTACTTGTGTCTCGATGGCACGTCCTGGATGGCCAAATAGAACTCTTTGTTGACTGGAACGTTTCCATGGTCACGGGCGAAGTTTCTTACAGCACGGCACAGATATGGATACACCCTTAAAAGTAGAAAGTACATTAATATATCAGAAAATGTTTTTTAGTAGAATTTTAGCGCAGGAACATTATAACAAAAGTACATACAGGTGATGACATTGTCACCAAACTTCAGAGAGTTAAAAGTGAAATATGGCTGCACAGACTGTAACTGTATAACAGTTCACCCTCTGAGGCTGTCTACTGCATCTATGTACTGAAATATGGCGGCTTTTTCTGGGTTCATGCCCTCGGTGTGACAGTGAGAGAGACAAGAGTTTTTATTTGTCATCCCGTCAGCATACAGGTATACGTCGGGGCTGAAATTTCGTTTCTCTGGGGGCGCAAAAGAAAAACAGCGCAAATACATACAATAAAGTAATGCAGTAATATTCAGGTAAACACGGACTGAAAGTGACCGTGCAGTCATTGGTATGGTCAGGGTAGGAGGTGGGTGAGTTTAAGGCCGTTGAGGAGCCTGACCGCCTGAGGAATGAAGCTGTTACGGAGCCTTGTGAAGGCATCATGGGATTGAGCCGCTGGACTAACAACACTGATGTGATCCTGAGTACCACAGTTACACGGCATTCATTTAACTGATGCTGTTCTCCAAAGAGATTTACACCAATTTACTCTGTTAAACAGCAGTTTAACAGAGTATAAACCGGTTCATAGTAAGAATCTTCATCAAGGACACTACATCAGAAGGTGGGAGTGAAGCCTGCAACAACTGAGTCCCAACCAACACGTCCCCTGCTGCCTCCTTCATGTTACCTGGAGAAAAGTGCGCGACTGGGGTGTGTGCGGCCCACCTGTAGAACTCCTCCTGCACGGTGGTCGCCAGCTCCTGGTTGAAGCGCTCCAGGTCGGCGAAACTCACAACCAGCGTGTTCTTCTCGGGCCGGATGAGCTGCACCGCGTCAGCCACGTACTTCACCTCGGCGTCTTCGTTCTGGAACCTTCGCGCAGAAAGAAAAGGTGGCTTTTTAGGGAGGCCAACCAGCCGCCATGAGGGGAACACACACACACACACAAACTCAATTCCTCGTAAATAACGAGCAAAATAACTAAACACTTAACGAGGAAAGATCGAAATGTCAACTTTTAACTGTCAAACGTCGCCATTACTCCGTCCAAGCACACACACACACATCCGCCGTGCACCTCACAAAACACAATAAAGCGGTCCTCACTCTTCCAGAAACTCCTGGAATAACTTCTGGCACTTCTCCGCCAACTCATCTTTAACAATCTGGCCCGGATTGTCGGATGTCGGCGCTGCGAGATCCATGAGCTTGTTGTGTAAAAACCGAGTAATATCACAGTAAAACAGTCCGCACGAGCTCGCTGCTCTTCCAGCCCCCGTCTCCCCAACTTTTCGCGCGAAACCCAATGGCCACGTGATGACTTTCCCGCCACCGACACCCAATCCGTTAGTCCCATTTTTCCGCCGGAGGTGTGGCTACACCGTTTCGTAGGCGGTATCCGCTGCCAACCACCAACCAGTTGGCGGCTATTCCTCTGAGCGGGTGTGGCTAAAACATTTCGACCAATCCTTACGTGAGACGGGATGGGAATACATTAAAAATGGACGCCCGGGGTCAGCATGCATTTCAGAAATTGAAAGTTAGAAAGTTTACGAGAAATTTAAAAGACTTAAGAAGTAGATGTGTGTTTCATTACTAATAGGAACAATTTTCATCATTTGTTCAATAACAGTAGTTGTACGATAATAGTCAGTCATACGTATTAAAACGTAGAAAAAAAACAGTTAACATCAATGTTTTAATGAGCTGTTTAAAAAAAAATCAGACACTGTACAGTTTTCAATACTTTTATTTCTAAGATTTCCCTTCGGTCGGTTAGAAAATAAGACAATACCATTGCTTGTTTGATACGACTACGTTTGTCCTGTTTGACACCAGTGAACGCATTAAGTGCGGCCAGTACACGGACAAAAGGTGTAGAAAAGTGTTGGGTACCAAAAACTGTAAAGAAGGATGGATTTTCTTAAGTCCTCTATTAATAGTAATGAGTAATTTGCACAATGATCTCTCTATATAATCACATTAATTGGTGCAGACTATTGTTCCTGGCAGGATTAGGTAGATATAACTGTTTCTGAGTTAGCAGTGGCACTTCCATTTCTTGTCAATCAGTAATAATCTTTCCTCTCCTTCTTCATCCTTCTGAGCCGAGCTCCTCCTCAGGGGGTCAGACGCTTGGGGTCACGGGGGAACATGGAGGTCTGGCGGACATTGTGTAGCCCCAGGTACAGCATGGTGACTCGCTCCAGTCCTGTGAAGCACAGGCTGTTCAACATACACACCAACACCATAGTGAAGTGCCTCTGACCACCTAGAGCTTCTTTCTACTGTTGATCTGATCTCACAAAACAGCATTTCACTTCATTCAATAAGTGGGCAGACCTCTAAATAATATTTTCTCCCCTAAAAAAGGAAAATAATCTGAACATTGAACAAAATCACTTCTGCATTAGTGCTTTGTTTCTGCTTTAATGCATCATGTGGGAAAAAATATTAAAGTTTTTTTATGGCACATGATGCTGTAGATCAATCTATATCAAATAAAAAAATAAACATCTAGCCCAATTTTAGATGTTTGAGGACATAAATGCAATAAATAAAGGGACTGTATCTGCTGGCTGAACGTCTGTGAAAATGACACCACGCACTAAATACATGAGTATAAGTGCGCCGTTGCTGCACCGACAATAAGAATTATGAGTTTACAATTGGCAGGATACCTATGCCACCACCAGCATGAGGAGGGGCTCCGTAGCGGAAGGAGTCGATGTAGGCCTTGATCTTCTCCAAGTCTGCAAGAAACGTGAGGTCACAGAGATCAAACAAGTCAGGAAATGTGGCCTCACCTGTCAATCATTTCAAACATTTCATCACATCTGCTTTTATCTGTGCTTTTCAGACAAATCTGCACTCAGATCTGTGTGAAATGGAAATTCTGTTCCAACACCAATGCACTCATTCATAAAATGCAATGAAAAGTGGGACTAGATCTGCCTGGATGAGAATTACAGATAAATGCAACAGTTATTTGTGTAACATTTCAGCATTTTCATTTTCATTTCAGCATTTAGCAGACCACATAAAACCATTACAATAAATGGCATCCGCTCAACAACATTTGGTTGCTAACTGATCCTTAAATAGGGAAATGCTGTATAACACTTCAGTCTTTGACAGAAAAAAAGTAACAACGAAATAATGAAAACTGAAAAAGGGTGACATTGTACACTGAAGAAATAACATCACTAAACTGTAGCCTTTGCTGGAAGTGCATTTTATTTTTTGCTCTTCCAGAGTACAATTATGACATCATCAAATATTGGTTTGAATTATCAGTCAAATTTAAGCAGTGGTCCGATGTCAATAAAATTAAACAATTACTGGTTGAGAACGATATGATCTCGATTATCAGACTACTTCCCTATTGGTAAATAAAACTGATAGCAAAACAGCATGTAGCTTGGTGGCTAAAGATGGAGATCACAAATATTACTCTTATTGGTTACTTAAAAAAGAAAAACTGTCAAGTTAGGAAAACTCAGGCTGCCTTAAATCATTTTCTTCATCTTTCGGCTGCTCCCGTTAGGGGTCACAACAGCGGATCAATTGTTTCCATTTCTTCCTGTCGTCTGCATCTTTCTCCATCACACCCACCACCTGCATGACCTCTTTCACCACATCCACAAATCTCCTCTTAGGCCTTCCTCTTTTCCTCTCGCCTGGCAGCTCCATCTCTAGCATCCTTCTCCCGATATATCCAGCATCTCTCCTCTGCACATGTCCAAACCAACACAATCTCACCTCTCTGACTTTGTCTCCAGACCATCAGGCTGCCTTAAATGCTTCTAGTAAAATTATGTGCTAAGGATGAACACTGCTGTGTTACTGTGGTGTTAAACGAGGGCAAAAGAGTGGCAGGTTCAGCAGGTACCAATGTTGTGGTGCAGGGCCCTTTCAGTCAACAGCTGGGGGTCGTGGATCCTCTGAGCACCGGACAGGATCTCCTCTCCCCGCATGAACATGTCGTATGAGTTGGAGCATTTCTGAGGAGAGAGTCCAGCAGATGTGGTTACGCAAACACTCTTTGTCGGGTTGGGGCTCTTCCTGCCAACCCAAGTTGAGGTGACCGCACACTTACGGGGTTCACAGGGTCGGGCATCGTGTAGAAGGGCCTCACTGCCAGTGGGTACTTGTCAAGCACATAGAAGTCGGTATCATACTGTGGACAAGTAAGGAAAGATAGAGGAACTCTGTATTTACACACATTTTCTGTCTCTAAACTGCAAAGGCATAAAAGATAAAAAGCAGATTCCTATCATTTACAGGACCTTAAACTAATACTGAAGCATGATGGTTTCATTCAGATTCCAGCTTCACATTAACTTTAAATTTATATTTTACCTTTTCCTTGACGAGTCTACCAAGAAGCTTCTCATTCGGTGTGCTGTATTTTAAAAAAGAAATGCATATGAAAAAAGTCAATGCGGTTCTTTTATATGTTGAAAACACAGTAAGTCACTAAACTGAACTTCTAACCAGAAGGCTACTGGCTCAAGTCCTAGACAGGAAGCTGCATTAAACACCTCTGTAGGTGTGATTTTGTGTGAAACATCCTAAGGTGTAAACTCCGGGATAAGACAACTGACAGGTTTACACAATTCACCTGGTGGACAGGTATGGTGGCCTCACCTGAGGTCTTCCTCATCGCCCATCTCCACACCAGCCTGCCTCAGCATGGCCACGGCCTCCCAGTACTCCAGCCGCAGGGTGGGCTCCAGGAACTTGAAAGGCTCGCTGGGATACTGCTTGCTGACCGTCTGGATCTCAGTCTGGAACCTGTCTCCAGGGAGCATGTGCGCGCGCACGCACACACACACACACACACACACGCTCAGCATCAAACTGCACAGACTCTGGTTCTATAAATAATTCTGTACTTTAAAGCCCCTCTCCAGCATGAGGCCCCCTACACGGTACTTATGTACATTGCTCTGATTCTTCTGGCAGAAGTGGCATTTTAGAACCACAGCATTCAATGCCCCCCGCAAGCTCAGTAACTCCTAGTGAGATGTTCATCCGTACCTGTCCCTCAGGCCTTTAAAAATCTGGACCATGGTGTCGGCAATGGACTCAACCACCTCGTGGTAGTGGTAGTTGAAAGCCATCTCAATATCCAGGCCCACAAACTCAGTCAGATGCCGGTGTGTGTTGGAGTCTTCGGCTCTGAACACTGAGGGAGAGGAGATCCACAAAGATCAAAGTCAGAAACAGAGAAAAATAAAGTGAACTCACTTTCACATCATATTGACACTGATATTTTATATATTTAAGCTTTTCCATAACAGCACAAATGGACAAAAAATAGTCACAGAGAGGAAATTCTAGCCAAAACAATTCAGGACAATGGGTGGTGCAATAATTAAAGCAGCAGCTTTTGGGTCCACCCCTGCTATAGCCCTCTGGAACACAGTATTTACCCTGCAACTTTTACCATGAGAGTGAAAAAACCCAGCCATATAAAATCACTATTATTCACTTTGGAGCCGATTGTTGGCTAAATGAATAAATGTAGACCGTGTGCAGAAAACTAAATGTAGCAATAAACTGTAAAGATAAACAATACCTTTAAAATAAAATTTTCTACACTAAAACTCAACACGCTTTTCACTTTAACTCCTTTTTAACGCAAACAATTCTTAAAACAACTGCAATATATGCAGGAGAACTGACATAGTGGGCATTGTGTGCAGTCTATGCACCAGAGCAGCCACACGAGGGAAGTGTCGAGCTGAGTTTCCTTCAAAAGCAAAAACCATCAGAGGCTTCTCCTTCCACACCAGACGCGTTCTGTGGCTGCAGGGATTTTCCAGTCGAATTTCAGGGGCTTTCAGTAGTTACATTTTCAACTGCGGATGAGGCTTTTACGTGAATTTGCTGTCTAGGTGTTACATTTTTTTTTAAAAATTTTCTTAACCCAACCTCAAGCTTTAAAGGTGCATTCTTGTCAGGAAGCAGGGCATCGTTTTGGGCTCCAAGAATACGGTGCACTGCGCTTTCTATGCACATAACAGAATTCATTAAGGTTACCAGGGCGACCAACATTCCTTTGTTTGCCCGTAATATTACCCAAAGGGCATTTTGCTGAAGGTCAGATCGGATACCCAGCACTGAGGTTAGAGGTCATAAGGGGTCATTGTGTACATGGGGGGTGTGCAGGGGCATTTCAGCGTGAGAAAGGCTGCCTCCTACCTGGTCCCACACAGAAAACCTTGTCAAAATCAGAGCAGATGCACATCTGCTTGTAGAGCTGGGGAGACTGGGCCAGATATGCGCTGGTCTTGAAGTAGGAGACAGTGAAGACGTTGGCGCCCCCTTCGCTGGCAGCTGTAGGAGAGACAATAGACAAAAGGTGGCCAAACAGTTATCTGTCCATCTTATCTGCATCTGCACTGTGTGCATCACATTTAACAGGAACAACGAGTTCTGTGTACATCCCCAGATAAGAACATTGAGAAGTGTGAACTGACTTCAACACACAAATTTGTGTGCAGTATTTGGTGTGGTTTCCATCTTCTCACCTAGCTCTGTGCTTAACAGAATCATGCAGGCATTGTTTCTGCTACAAGACATGCAATTTCAAAAATCTGTTTCAGCCCTGACTGTAATAGGATGGTCCCTCTTTGTCTGTCAGAGCTGATGGATGCCTCCCAGTATTTGACATGGGTCTCAAACCACATGTCTTCCGGATCAAATCATCAGCCACAATCATCTTCTGGTAATGAGTATCCTAACCTCCTGCATCACGGTCTGCTGTGGGAACGGCACTACCTCTGGTCAAGGAACTCTGCGATGGGTAGTGAAAGCTGCCCAGTCCATCACCAAGGCCTCACTACCCACCATCCAGACCACCTACAACAAGCAGTGTTTTATGAAAAGCCAGCATCATCACAAGGACCCCTCTCACCCCTTCCACTATCTGTTTTCACCACTGCTGTCTGGAAGACCCTATTGTAGTTTGTGGGCCAACACCACCCAACTCTGGAATAGGCTGTCAGACTGCTGAATTCTTGACAGCATATGGACTGATCTCCACCACCCACCCTAACTGTTTGACTACTTGCTTAAATTATCTAGCTATTCATTTATATGTATGTATTCATGTATATCTGTCTACCTCAATTTGTTTGTTTTGTCCTTTTCTTCCTATAATCTTGTCTGTTTAGTGTACCTGTGCACCACAGTCCAGGAGAAAGTGCGTTTGGCTCTTTCTTGTACATCTGTATATGTCCGCAATGACAATAAAATGACCCTTGAACCTCAAATGTCTGGCAGTACTGACCACGTAGCTACTTGTATGATGTGCACCAGCCAAAACGATCAAACAAGCTTTGCTTTGATAATCCTGTGTCTATAGCGAAAGCACTGCTGTAAAACTGTACTCCACCAAGTTATACGGTGCTTTGAAGGCAAGCATCTGCCAAATAAAGAAGTACAGTCGTAAAGTAAACGTGCACTCCACAGCGTGCGAGCCGAGAGCTTCAGCCACCGTGACCTCACTGATGGTTTGGTAGGGTGGTCCCACCAGAACATTATGTTCTAAACCAGGTGTGTCCAAGGGGAAGATGCGGTTTTGTTGGTGCACAAACTGTTACAGATGGTTCTCTCTTAAGTTCAACACACTAAAGCGCCAATTTTAAATTCAAAAACACCCAGGAGCCTGCGTTCTGATTGGCTGTGCTTAAAAAGAAGAAGTGGAAGCTTCAGCACACACTGTCTCCACGTTGGCGGACACGTGAGGATGCCACTGCGCATGTCAGTAGTGGTTTCGGGGAGTGGCGTGCGTTGCTGTGTGAAAGCTGCAGACTGATCATGCGATAGCACGTGTGGTTGGGCATGGACTGACAGAACCCTGAGTACACGTTTGTAGATCGCGACTCCTTCAACAAACAGCAGCTTGACAGTTTTCCCTACAGAAGGAAAAGAACACTTGTCCTAGATTTGATGCTGTAATGTAACTCCACAGTTGGGCACCAGGTGCTGTAGTGGCTACAGCCACCAACTCTGGACTTCAAGGTCAGAGGGTACTTGACCTGAATTGATAGCAAGTAAAAATACTAATTTGTATACATGAGTAAATCGGCGTAAGTAACAGCATCATTCTAAGTCACTCTGGAGAAAAGCACCAGTTAAATAAATGAATAGTAGCAGTTAAAAATTTAACTCTGGTTGATGGAAACCAGTGTTTTCCTCCTACTAATAACCATTTCAACCATACAAGCTTCTGTAAACATTAATTTACATTAAATTAAATACTCTCTAAATCTTGGGTTGTTCAAAGAAGCCACCCTTACCTTACTATCAGCTTCAAAAACAAAAGGTATTTAACCAACAAAGTTCAGCAAGTTTAGTTAAACTTTCAACTTTTCTTTAAGTCTAAAGTTTCAGTGTCAGTGTCTCTCCTCAGCTTCTCAGAGCTGCAATGTGCAAAGGTCTTCCATCTATCAGCAATGTCTAAAACCAATTCAGTGAGCAAGAGATGGAGCAAGTGTGTACTGGTGCTGACCTGGACTAAATGAACCGTCCGGATAATAGAGAACAAATCTATTTAAAGCTGCAGCGTTTTCATTTCACAGTGCTTTAAAAGCCCGGGGGAGCAGTTAAAAGTGTGCATTACATGCAGAAGATCCTGGAAGTGCTTCCCTCTGTTTCTTTCAGTTAGCTTAACCTCAGCACAGGCCTACCAATCTCACCAATCACGTGTGTCCTCTAGCACATTTAGACTTTGCTGCTGCAGACACACAGAAAACACATCTGGATCCCTCAAGTTCACTTTTTCACAGGAGTGGACAGCTTAGCACCCCACATTCTGGTTTCTGTGTATTCAGGAACAGAACATGTGGTTTTCTCAAGTTCACCATGCCAGAGGTGATGTCTTCTAAGGTTTTTAAAACCATGAGTGGCAGTTTTAAACTGAAGCAAACTGCACTCTGATTGGTTTTGCTCAAGTTATTACCAAAATATATGGTGATGAGGAGCAACGGAAGCTCCAGTTCAAAGAAAGTAGATAGTTTTTGTGCCCAGTCTTCAACAAATCTATAGGACTAAAAAACAGAACTGTGAAGGACAGTATGGTGGCACAGCAAGTAGCACTGGTATCTCACAGAATTTGAGCTGCGAGTTTGAATCTTGTCTGAATATGGCTTTGACTGCGCACAGTTTGCATATTCTTCTTGTGTCTATGAGGGTTTTCTCTGGGTGCTCCAGTTCCTTGCTACAGTCCAAAGATGAGTGTTTCTGACAGATTGGTCCCTTTAAATGGCCTGTAGTGTGTGTGAGGTTAAATGTGCGTTTCATTTCTCTGTGATGGACTGGCATTCCGTCCAGGGTGGACCCTGCCTCAAAACCTTTTGCTTCCAACGTAGGGTGCAGACTACCACAACCCTGCTACCCTGCATGACACATGTTGCTACTTGTCACACATGGATGGCTGTAAAACTGTGAACATCATGCTGAAAGAAGGCAAAATGAGAGGTGCTGCAACTCCACATGGCACAAAGGGAGGCACCTGATATGATTTTGGGGGTCTGGATCTCCACAAAACCCTTGTTGATGAGGGTGTCTCTGAACAGCTGACACACTCCAGACTGCAGGCGGAAGATGGCCTGGCTGGTGGTGGTCTGGGGGGGTAAGAAAGGAAGAAAGAAATGAGAGAGAGAGAGAGAGCGAGAGAGAGAGTGTGAGTGAGTATAAGTCACCACATTTATGAAAAAACAAGAACGGAGAATGTCAAACACTTATACTACCATTAACCACAATCAAGAACTATTCAGCCTGTTACTATGGAAACTAATTTAATGAGTTCTGACAATACAGCTGGTGTCACCCTTAAGCATCAGGCCTTGAGTAAGCAGATACCAGTCTACTCTGAAAACTGGTAAATGATACTATGCTGCTTTAAAATTATATACTGGTAATCTGATATTTACAACAATGTATTTGACAAAACAGAAAGTCTGACACAGGGGGAAATGAGGGGTGATGAAGATGCTGAGCTGCACATGAAGGCCTTAAACTTCCTTTTATCATTAATTATTTATTTCATGTAAAGCTGAAATCAGTGTTAACTCTTTTCAGAAACATCCATGGCTACAGAGGAGGCTCTGGGCCCCACAACCCCACTCCCTCAACCGTTTGCGACCCACAGGAACCTCAGTATCAACTGCTGTGTTTCAGAGACGATCCCTCTGAGGACACCTGTGGACCAGACAAGAGTCCCGAGGTTTCACCTTCTGCTGTAATACCCACAGTCCTCCATAAGCTCAGTTCTTATTCCTACTTTCCCAGAGTGAAGAAGTTCCCACTCTCATTTTCAGTTTCACTGAGAGAACTCAATAGCTCTAAACTGGATATGTAGAGGAGGAAAAATGAACCAGTTTTGAAGAGAATACTGGTATTAAAGGACTTGAATAGAATCTCAGATTTAACCAGGCAGCCGTAGGACAGCATGGCATCAGATTTTTAAATTACAGCACATTCAAAGTGAGATGAGATGGACTAAAAGTACAATACAATTGCTTGGGGGTGTAGGCAACTCAAATGGATAACTGACTCATCCTGTTCACACAGGAGACAACTTTGCAAATGCCTTGCATAACAATCCAACGGTTGTCTTGCAGAACCTGCCGCCTGGCTGCGCATCTCTCTCCATCTCGTCACGATGGAAAAACCTTGCGTGCAATGTGCCTTATCTGAGCCTGGCGTCTGGGGCTCCTTTGAGCTTGTTCATGGCTCCTGCATTTGCCTAGACCGTGTTCTGCAGGAGGCGAGACTGCGGCTCTGTTTGCGTCACTCCTGTTTATTTGGCACTCAGGGTGACAGCACAGAGGTACTGCGGTTTACCCACAAGACTCTCAAACCGCAGGGTTCAGTATGGTCGTTTGGCCAATTTTCACAGCTGAAAAAGTAGCTTGTTTTTATACACGTAACCATGGCAACTAAATGCAAAAGCTGTACCTCACCTGGTTTCATCCTGTACAATTTTTATAATCAGTATTGTACATTCTGTTCTATGTATTTATCATACAAGCCTTTACTACTAAATTACTACAACTGCAATTACTACTAAGCAAATTCAGTTACTGAAAGCAGATAATTCTCTGTTATTCAGTAAAACAAAATCATGGCTTCCAGAGGAAAAATCCCAGTTGCATTCATTCTTTTTTTTTTTTGAACATTTGTACTTAAAAAAAATTGCATTAACTGCCGTAGAAGAACTTTAAACACAGACACTGGATGATTGAAGTACAGCTTGCGCATCGATACCATCATGTTGCTGATTCACATCCCTCAAGGTGTTGCTTACAGACGTGGCATTTAAATATCTAATAAACAGATAATCATAGCAAACAGATGGTACTGGACTCTTATGTAGCAGTCAGGGAATCGGAGAGAAAATGCTCTGAAAGAGATGGCCTACAGCTATCGATCAGTCAAGTTTCTCCAGCTTACTTAAAAGTTCCTACAGCAAATGTGAGGCCACTGTAACTCCGGACTTATATGGGTTAAAAATCAATTCTCCTCACTACAGATGAGACAACCTCACCATGAAGATGGACATCACATTAAGACTTTTAGATACTTTAGGGATCAAACATTAAACAAAACAGTCCCACTTTACTGGTACTACAGTAAGATTAAAAAAGCCCTTTATGCTGGTGGACCCATATTTTCTCCCATAATGACATAGTGAAGCTGGTGACCATTGGCCACAGAGCAGGCCTGTCATGGTTTATCATTCAGCACCCTGTGTACAATCAGAACAATAAAAACAACCAATGTACTGTAGTACTGAATTTCATGATAAAACATGCAGCTTTGCATGGCTATCTACTGAGTGTCTTCATGCTTGTCACGCATGCTGAGGACACCAGGCTGTGTGTCAGGTCGGTGTCAGAGTGCCTGGCTTTTGAAATGAATGATGAGACTGTGAGAGTGACAATTTGAAAAGAGAAGGACAAGCTGGCAGTCAACATATTGACTGACTAATCGAGTGCCTGGGTGAACAGCAAAAGCAGAAAAGAGGGCTGTGGAGATCATACCCTGAGGTCAATCACCCTGTTGTCCAGTCTGGTGTCCTGGTTCACCGTGGCTCTTCCTTCCTGTGCGAATTAAAAGAAATAGCATGTTGACATTTATGCTTACAGTTTTAAATTTAACAGAACTGGGTTATAGCAGTACAGAGACAGAAATCCAGTCTTTATTAAGTATGGTGAAAAGCAGTGTGCAGATATTGAAATATTAAGAAATTAAGGTATGTTTAATTTGTAATTTCTTTTACTTTTCTGCAGGGGACAATCCATAAAATAGTTTAGCAGATGTTTTACAACTTCAGACATTAACTCAATAGCCAACACATGAAATCACATTTCTAAGTAAGACAAGGGAGACAAAAACCTACAGGAAATGATTCTAATGAAGAAAGAGGAAACTACTGCTGTTCCTCAGCTGTCCCTCTTGATACCCCAAGGGGTTAGGGGTGAACAGGAATACCTTGGTCCCACATCCTGATATGCACATATGCTCCCTAGTGGCTGCTAGGGGGCCTGTGGGGCAGGTCCCCATTGAAAACACCTGCTTTCAGGGCCAGAGACCCCTGGGAAGCACCCTGGACCTCATGGGGAAGAGTGAAAAGGAGACTAAAACCACAGTAACCACCTAACCAAAGTCATCTTCTCATGCTTTGATAGCAGCAGAAGCAGTTTTCCAAAGAGAAGCCTTACACGCACTGTGCATCTTGGCGCCTACTCTTGTTCAAGAAGGTTGTTTGCCTTACTTTGAGGCTACTGGAAAATTAACACTGATGGGGTGGAAATGTCACTTCTTTCAACCATTTCAACATAGAGGAGGCCAAGTGCACCAAGTTCAGAAGCAAAACATGAGGCCAACTGTCACACTGACAATGAAAAAAGTGTCAGAATGATCTTTAACACACATGAACTATGGTAAAAACTTTGGCTGGTGATGAGCAATGGTTGCAGCTGTTATCTTACACAGGACGAAGGTTCAAACTGGTCTCCTTGCTACTGTACCTTTGATAAAACCACTTACCCAGAACTGATACCGTCCAAATTACGCAGCTGTATAAATGTGCAAATCTATTTCATAGAAAAGCTTGACACAGAAAGTCACTTTGGACAAAAGTGACAAATTTTTGGGTAGGCTGAATTATCAAGAATGGTTTTGGGACACAAACCATGCCTCCTTTCCTATGGAGGAAAAGTTATGTGCAAATAAGTCTAGACACCAAAGTGTGGGAGACAACAAGAGGCCATGCAGCAGGTAAACCACAGTGGAATGTAGATATTTGAAGGCATGCTGAACCTTAGCCAGGTCACATGACAAAGGAGAAATGGCAGTAAGGTAAGAAGGAAAGGTGGGCTGTGGCTGAACAAACCTTGCAATTCAGTCACAAGGCCTCTGGACAGTGGGAATAAACCCACACAGGGAGAACATGCAAACTCTACACAGAATAAGCTGGATGTGAGGGAGATGTAGTGATTACAAAACCATTGTTGACCTGGGCATTTTTACACAACTCTTTTTGGTGACACCATTGTGAAAGAAGGCAATCGGAGCCAACCAGCGCAACAAAGCTCACCTCATCACCTTCTCCTTCGGGCCGCACTGCATCCTCCAGTTGCAGGGGCAGCCGGGGCTCAGCTTGGCTCACCACAAATATCTGAACGACAGCAGATGGAGGCAAAGGGGGTCAGATTTAATCAATGTCACACCTAGGGGACACAGTGGAAGACCACAGAGAGCCCCAGGGTACAAAGAGAAGCACTTTCCTGCCTTGAGTGAACGGACATGCAAAGGGAAAGCTCTCTATGTCCAAAATACTCTCTGACCCACTAGCACTTTGACTCAATTGTGACATGGGTTTCTGTGTGCTGACAGCCTTAAGCAGAGCTGGTGACCGTGCCCCACCCTCTCAACATGCAGCTCCACATCTTGCTGGGTGCAGCTCTCGATCTTCTGCTCCACCTTGCTAACCACACCTTCCACATCCACTATGCTCTCCTTGGTGATACTGTAGGGAACAAGGGATTGTCAAAGGTCAGCATCTTGTGAGCAACCTAGACAAAGGCATCCTGCTGAAATCAACATTATGTGCTTGGACAAAGACCAACGTACCTAAATTCCTGAACAGTGCGTAGTCTACTACCATATAATATAGGAAAATTTGCATGACCATAGAATGAGCTCCAGAGAAAGTTAAAGAAAGCAGCAGCCAATTATATTGACTCTAGTCATCCAATTGTAGTCAAAGGACTTGGGTTAGAATCACCACTTCGCCATCGAGGAACTTATTTTGAACTGATACTACAGCAGCCGGCTGCTTAAACCACTGTAAGTAGCTCAGTGTACAAACATATCAGTTGAAACTTTTTTGGAGAAAATCATAAGTAAAATGAATAAATAACAATGGTAGTATCAAAAGCAGAAGAACCTTATATGCTTTAGGGAACAAACACACTTGTGCTTAAGAATTTGGAAATTTTGTTGACTTTATGGTTGTGGTTTAATGCCCATCATCATAGCTGACAAACTAATCAATGAGTACAACCTACTGGCTGTGTAGTTCCACCTTTGCATGACTTCACTGCAAATACCTACATCACAAGGCAGACAAAAATAATAAAAAACAAAACTGGGTTTATCCACTCATAGGTTTACAAACCATAACCAGAGACCTCAAATATTTCAGGAGCATTTAAATTACCATAACAACAGCTACTGTGGTAACTTCATGATACTGATGCAAACAAATACGTGTCAGAAAAGCATTATCCCACAGATACTGGGTGGTTTCTCCATTTATAATACATCAAACGGGACATATAAAAACATGTTTTTCAGCACAATAACAAATGTGCATGTATTACTAATATAAAAAATATCTGCATGATTTGGTCCCAAAAACAGCAAACAGGTGTCAAGGGGATTTAATACCAAAAAAGTCTGATGTCAAAATGGGTTGTGTAACCAAAGGAAGTCACTCCCTTGCATTTTTGTTGGCCTTTTCATCCTTGAGTTCCCCTTTCTAATGTTCAGACCAGGAGAACATGGTTACAAGTAAAAAACCTCAAACTTTCACCACCTTTAAATATAATTGACAAACATTTTTTAAATGTTTGGTATTGATGCAGGCTGAAAAAATGTTATACAAATACGGCTCTGTTTTGCATATATGTCTTAATAATGAAGCAGTTGCAGCACCTGCAGCCATCAGTGTCTCAATGGCCAAAAGTAGTGAACTGCACCACTCTGATGACCAATGATGCTTTCTTTCCAACTCTCAGTAACTTGAAGCTATAATATTTCTGGAAGGATACATTTTCATTGCTCTTCCATCTGTAGCAATGCTACTACAAGCTTCTGTAAACTTAGATATGGGTCTCGCCACTTTTTTTTGTTATAGATGCTGGTTGTCTACCACGATAGTAACCACAGCCAGCAGGCAAGGTCAAAATTATCACAAGCAAACTGTACTGCACTTTAATGTGACTTTGAAAATGATCAGATTAAAGCAAAAAACAGGAAAAGGCCAATGGCAGACTGCCATCTGTCACACAATCTAGCTGCATTGCTTGCATCTGAAACAGAGCCATAATCAGGTCTGGCATAAAATGGCTAATAACATGGGGACAGCAGGTTGCATAGTGGTTATAACTTCAATCTTTCAGCTTGTAGGTTTTAGGTTCAAATCCTACTTCTTGCTATACTACCCTGGATCAAGGTACTTTGCAGGAACTGTAATAAAACAAAAATAAATAAATAAAAATACTCAGCTGCATACAAAGCAATGCTGCAAATCACTTTTGAGAAAAGTGTCAAAGTGTTAAATGGAACATAGCTGACTTTGTTTTAAATTCTTGTGTGCCCAATGGTAACACCACGGTTATCTGTGCACAGTTATCCCAGGGGGCTGCAGGTTTCCTCCGGGGGTTCGCTCCATTCCACTAGCAGACTGCTTGCTCGGTCTTTCATCACATCTTGATTTCACTCAGGATCCGTCTGATGAGCACATCAGTGTGTTGCATGCGACAACATCAACTGGCAGTTAAAACCACAGTCTTGCATAAAAAAGCAGAACTCAAATTGTTTACAATGAAAGAATTAAAAAAAAAAACTATACTGTGCCATTTTTTGCCCAGGTCTCACACACATAAGGAGTATTAATTCTTAAAAAAGTAAAGTGCACACCTTTGTTGTCCAAAAATGAGAGCAGCTCACTGCTCTGCAGGTCTGAAGCAGACCTTTAGTTAGACAGAGTGTTGTGCACTTGTTGAACGTGCACATGTTGAGCTCTTCACCACCAGTCCTTTACCTGACCCTTTTGGACCTTGAATCTACCAACCCAGAGCCTGAAAAATCAGTCATTCATCCCTTGATGAAGCAGGACAAAACACTCTAGAAAAACCTGGTGTCCCTCATCCATTATATATTTATGGTGCTTGTAACACTTTCCCCACACATGACAATTTTTGGTCAAGCCAAAAGAAACAAAGGGGTCGAGCTGATGTTACCCAACCTGTGACCCGTGTCTCAGACTGCTGTCCGTGACACTAACTGAGTCTAGTTTGGCTTGACCCCACTGACCATAGACAACTTCCTCTTTGCTCTCGCCGAGTTGGCCAGGTCAGCAGGGGACACAGCAGTGTGCCTACAAGTGACCCACCATGACCAAACCAAAATAAAGGAGCAGTCAAAAGTTTGAGTACACATTATAGAAACCAGTTTCCTTCCTCAGCCATATAGTTAGCAAGTCTGATGACAAAATGAGGCACCAAGTCTTCCCAGTTCTTCTACAGCAGTTCCCAGAGATGTAGAACAGCTGCATATTGCTTTGCTTTCATTCTACTATCCAGTTCCTCCAATATACTGTAAATATCAGCCACACAAATATCAGTACACATACTTTTCATTGATCCAGTATAACTGAACACTTGTGGCTCCTCTTACACCACATCTCTAGCTGCCAATTTTTTAAAATGCAGACATAAATACAAAACAGTTTTAATGAGACAGGTGTTGTTTTTGCTTTACAGCACCTGGATGCTTTGTGTATCATGCAAACAATATGTCCCCCACACTGTTAACTCAGAATCTGAAAACCCATCCCTGAAGGCCATCGTGTTGTGCTGGTGCTCTGATGAAGAGGTCGCGCAGCCCCACTGGTCCTCGACAAACAGAACTCCCTTGGACCGCAGGTAATGAACTGTCAACGGGCCCTTAAGTGCGAACACATTAAGTGCTTGTTGTTGTAACAGGACCTGTTTCATTAGCCACATTCAGGGCCCCTCGATGAAAACTGCATTTTTGTGCCCGAGGATGAAAAACGATCGGCTCCCTGAGAATGTGTGAAAGCCGAGTCTTTCCCACCATTGTTTGGGCTGGGGGGGCCATAGGGAGGCCGGGAGGGCGGGGGCAGCAGGATGCGGCGGCTCCTACTCACTTGGCGGCGAACTTGACCATCTGCTTGCTGGCACGGTCGCTCACAGCCACCAGGGCCTGCACGTTGAACTGCTGCTGCCGCAGCACCAGGAAGCACTGCTTTCCTGGAGCGACGACAGGAGGACAGCAGTCACGCATGTGTGCCCTCGCACACGCACAAACACCCACGCAGGTGCAAACAGACACAAAGCAGGTGCCTAGGCACTCGTGCACAGTGCAGTAAACACCTTCTGGCAGCCCTTGCTTGGGTATTAGGATCACTTGACACCCTTGGTGTCACCCTGAGACAGGAGCAAAGAAGAGATACCAGTTGCTGGCAGTTGATGTTACCGTGGTGTTTCCTGTTCAAGAAGAATGCATTGGTTGGTTTGTCTAAAACCCTTCAACCTTCTCCAGTGATCTGCAAACCATCTTTGAATAAAGGCCAAGAAGCAAATCCTTCAATATACCCATCATACTTGATTAATCCCCAATTACTACCTACACTGCTCCTCTCGCAAAACCAAAGGTGGAATGAACTACTTCTGCTCCTCAGAACTGCTGAACATTTTTTCCAGCACTCAAAAAGGTTCTGTAACTGACCTAACAGCTTTGTAAACCTGCATCAGTTTCATGATAATCTTTGTTTTTACCCTCTGACCCCCAATATTACAAGTTACTCCAGAAACACGTACACCAAAAACACTGATAACAGACAAACAATCTGTGTTTTGATTGTGTTCTGGTTTCTTGATGCACTTTTGAGTCACTTTCTCTGGCAAATAAATAAAGGTAATTCACATAAATGTAAATTATACTCAAAATGCTAGCATAAATAACAGAAGTCTTTTTCTGTAGAGACCTGTGTAACACTTTCCTGTTGTGTAATAAAGGATTTTGCATGAACTGTTCTGAAGTTTTGTTGGAGGGGGGGCAGTTTTAATTTATGACCCACCTGCCAGAAGCAGAATAAACAAAATGCATTTTTAATACGGGCAGCAGATTGCATTATTTTCTTCTTTCACAAGTCCCTGCCTCTGGAGAGTGGGTGTCCATCAAAAACAGCTTCCCTTTCTGAAGTAAGGTGCGTAGGAAGCAGAGGTCTGCAGACTGCTAAATACACACCTACGCACCTGCCTGCAGGAACACCACTTTTTTAGAAGACCGTGTAGGGGGCTGAGACCACCTAAGGGCTTTGATCGTGTTTTTTTTACCCACAGAGCTCTATGGTGGTGGTGGGGGGGGGTGTTCAACAAAGTCATCTCAATCTACAACTTCATCTGTGTGTAAATAAGGATGTTGTTCTGCTATCCAGGACATCCTTTACGGTAATGCTGGATGAATAAGTGGATGGAAAGAGAGAGAACTAACACGAACAGAGTCTTGGAAGGAAACCAGCATCACAGAGATGGTTTGTTTTTTTGTTTTTTGAAGGTATTTTTAGTCTATTTGCCCCAAAAACAGCAAGTGCAGATGTTTACCTACAGCAAGCTGGGGTTTCTGGTTTAACAGTGCACTGCACAACAGTTTATGGCAAGAGGAAAACTGCTTCTCTGCATAAGATGTAGACCTGGCAGGGCACAACCCATATGCTGGAGATCTGTTACATACTACATGCAGTATATAACTTGCATAAATTACACTTGCCCAAAGCTACCTACACAGTGTGAGACTTGGAACGTGTATATATATCTGGACATTTTATGTTAAGGTTTGAGCAGTTTGCAATAAAACTCTGTCCTAATGCGATTTGACACTGCAAAAGACAGGTTTAAATTGTGATGGATGTAGTAATTCCCATTTTAGTTGCTGTTAAACAAAACACATACAAACTTCAGTTCAATTTAAAACACCTTCAAGTGCAAGTTTGTATGAAAATGTCTTTTCATATGAACACAGCATAGCAATGGCTGACCGCCGAGCATTCCAAATAACCTGTGTTGGTTAAAGGCATCCACTACAATAATATTACCCACATCATATTACAAATCAGTGTTTTCAGAGGGGAAAAAAAATGAATGAACTCATCTGAAACAGTACACTTTTAGGGTAATAATGAAAAATCTTTATACTATATGGCCCTATTCCATTATTAATATATAATTTACATTTTAAATATTATAATCTTGTTTCATCTGTGTCACGTTTTCCATGTTGTGTTTTGTACCAAACAGTGCAAGGTCCCATTTCTAGGCTTTCCAGGTGAGCTGGGTTCTTCACTGTGCATTCCAGTCCCAGCAGTGTGAGTAAATGAAGGTAAATCTTGAACATAACATTTCAGTTTTCCTATTCGTAGCTCACAAACCTGTTTTGTTCATCTGGGTGGAGGCAACACAATGTCTGGTAGAAAGAGTGATGGAGTAGAGAACAACTCAGAGCACCAGGACATGCTGAGGAGATGGAGGGTTGATTCCCTGCAGAGCGGGTGGTGGGCTGGAGAAACTCAGGAATGAAGTTTGAGCAGGAGAAAATAGAGGATGGTGACTCTCACCTTTTGCTCTGCTTGTGTGGATCCTGGCTCGCACCCAGAGCAGCTGGCCGGCCCTCTCCGCTGTCAGGTCCTGGACTCGAACCAGAACCCGGTCTATAGCACAAAAGAGAGGGGAGGGGTTATGGTTAGGGGACATCAGAAGGTCTCCACTGCAAAACCACAACATGGACCAGTTCACTCACCAGACAAAAAAAAACAAATCACAAATGTGCCCAGTACTGCCATGCCTCCCTCACCCCTGAAACACTGCCAATCTGCATGACCAGGTTCTAACAGGGAGTCTCAAATGTGGAACCAGTACAATGCAATGACGCATGTCTATCCCTACTTCAGATGATGCCATCCTGATCGTCCCACTGTACCTGAACCACCCTCCCCCTCTCAGATGAAATTGTTTGCTGTTATCTTTCCCCATTGCTGACAGGCGGGTGTATAAGTGGTAAATGCGCTCTGTGCTCTGGCAGCAGACCTGAAAGAGCAGCCAGACAGACAGACGGATGACTGTAAAGTGGATGGAGGCAGAACGACCAGGTATCCCGTGGTAACGATCATAAATTTGTTATAGTGGAACTTATTTATCAGATGCAGCAATATCAGGGTAAAACATCTGAGGAGCTCAAAAGATGGCAGACTCTCTTCAGCAAACCTGTGCGTCATCAGGGATGCATCATGTGGCATGTGTTGCAACAGGTCCTGATCCATAGCTCTTAAACTTCACAAGGCTAAATGGGGTAAAAGTTAAACCAAGCGGCACTAAAAGTGCCTATAAATAAAGAACTGAACACAACAGAGGAAGAATCTCCTACTTACCCAGTTTCTCCTGGGACTGAAGCATTGGAGGAACCCCATAACGATCCTTGGCAAAATCCTGCAAGAGTAAAACAACATTGCTGAAGGACTTAATTTGTTAACATTAAAAACATCAGTGCTTGCTGAGCTACAGTTCCAAGAACCATGTGACCCTGGAACAGTGTGTTTTGGTTGCGTAAAATAACACAATTTTATGTTAAAGCATCCTAAAACCCAAAGTTGTCATTAGAATCAGCTTGAGGACTTCAGATACTTTTCTCTACCATTACGCTCCTATGTATCAAAAGCCCAAGAAGACAAAGCTAAACAGAGCTGGTCAAAATTCAGAGGAAAACAGCCATCTTAGCTGCTTTACAGCTGAAGCAGAACACTCACATCTTCATCGGTCGTTTGCTGCTCCGCTGCCTGCAAACAAAGGAGACAAGGGGTCAGTGGAGCACAAACTCTCATCCAGCACAGAGGACTTTGTAAAACAAACAAAAAGCCACTCACAGTAACGCAGAACCAAAGCAACTGCAAGCAAAATTTTCATTTATTGTTTGCCTGATGCTTTTCTCAAACAGTGATTTACTTTATTTTACCTATTTACATTGATTGTTGATATTTATTGGAGCAATTCAGGGAAAGTACCTTGCTCAAGGGTAGTACACCGTGAAGTGGAATTCAAACCCAGGTCCTTTGATTGCAAGGCAGCATCACTAGCCACCATGCTGTCTAATGCCACCAATTTACAAAGATACAACCTTTTTAAACAGCATTTCTGTAAAATAACAATGGTGTATATAGTATAATTGAACATTCAGCTTTTTTTTATATGTTGTTAAAGAGTACCTCAATGTATAACCCAATTTAATGTAGGTGCCTACTGGTGATATAAGGATATGAGATTAGTATTTAAGAGTCTGGAACATCAAAAAGTAATTAACTTTGTAATTCAGATTTTATTTATGGATATGTTTCCTTAAGATAAAAAAAAACAATAATGGGAAAACTACGTCATTCTTTAGTTTTGAATACTGACATATTCATCTGTTTAAAAAAAGAGACTTAAGTTTTGAAAGCAGTAGAAAACAGAAATATTATGCACCTCGGGAATACAAATGTCTGCATTCCTTTGAATGCATATTTACCTACCAGAACACTCACAATTTTTCTGCCATTTATATTATCGTTTGGTATCCCATATGAAGCAAAATAGCCCTTTTGTTTGGGGACGACAAAACAGGCCCATAAGGACAGGAATCACAAACACAGAAAGGAGTTTCCACCCCATCCGACCCCTCCTAGTCGTGCCAACTGCCCATTGTGCTGACCTGCTTGGCTTGCTTTTCGGCCTTCTTCGCCGCTTTCTCCGCTTCCTTCTGCTGTTTCTTCAGTGCTTTCTTCGACTGGGCCTGAGAGTCCACCTCAGGAGCGCTGCCGCAGGATGTCGCCCAGAAAGGAAAAACAAAAGAAAAAATTAAATGCATCGACGTGAGTTTGCTTCCCGGCGGAAGTGGCTCAGCTGGTGGGAAAATCCACCCCCCAACCGATTACACCCAGTCTGCGGCTTGGCAGCTTTTTGAACTGGTCAACCTTTAATCCCATTGTTTCCACACTTCCACACAGACAAGGAGTGTGTGAATTCTAGGACTAAGTTCCACAAGTGCTCAACAGACAGAGGTCAGGCAGATAACTGCAATCAGCAGACGCAAATTTTGTATCACACTATAAGACATTGGAAAATGGGAAATGAGAGGATCTCCAGTGTTCACTAGCAGGGTCCAAAAGCATCTGCCCAGAACAAAAGATATGTTGAGTCACACTTAACCTCCAAGCTTGGAAAAATTTGAACCATTAACAAACTATTTTGCCTGTTGCATGTATTTTAACTGTTTTATCCCTTATCGGCAAACTGGAGGCACCATGGTGGTGCAGCAGATAGCACTGGTATCTCACAACACCGGAGCTGTGTATTTGGATGCGAGTTTGAATCTTGCTTAAGTTTGTGTGCAGTTTATGTTTCTTCAGTGTTCCCACAGGTTTCATCCATCTTTCCTACCACAGTCCAAAGACATGTTTTAGTTCATTCAATCGGTCACTCTAAATTGCATGTGGGGTGTATCTGCCTGAGTCAATAAATCTGGCTGATACCAGCCAGGGTCCCTACCCGTAGTCTACACTCCTTGGGCTTTGGAGGACTACGACCCTAAACTAGGAAAAACGGATACTGATACTGAGTGAATTACTAAAGGGTTTTTGTTTTTTGCTTTATTTTTTAAATTAAATTTTAGATAAGTTTCCATTTCAGAAGCAGCCGGCAGTTCAATTGCAGTTAAATTTATTTTGGCATAACATTTTTCCCAGCAAAGTGACACAGCTGAACAACAGAACACATAATGTTGACAGATAAAGGACAATGAAAATACTAAATAAACAAAGAGGGTAGTTTGTTAACATACAACTCTGAAATAATTCATCTGAAAACTGAGAAAAGGAAAATAAATAATTCCCAAGTTAAAGAATTAGGGGAAAAATAAGCCTCTTGAGGGGTCATCCTCCTTTTTTAGCAAAAGACTCTAACAAATCACTGGGGACACGCTGACATCTGAAAAGAGGCTTCAGGTAGCTACTCTGGTGACCACTGAGGTGAGACTGAGTGCAACGAGCTGGAACACAATGCAGGCACGTTACTTCAACCCCTCTGCCCTCCTGGGACCAGGGCACACATCGGTCAGGATGACACGGAGCCTTCTCGCTAATGATCACAACTGCTGACACCAATGGAGCGAGTCCAGAACGACACGCAAGCTTCCTAATTTTGGCCATCCTCCCTCCCCACAAAGTACCCCCCTAAGGAAATAACACAGGCCTGAGAAGAGTCCAAGCCGGAGGGGTGCCAGGTGGGGGGAAGGAGGCAACACAATACAGCATGATAAAAGGCACAGGTGCGCCCACCTGTGAGCATGCCCCCTGGAGACGGCACAGGGGCACCTGCTCCTCACTGTCATCTGGCCTTGTGGTTTTGGCTTTTTTTTTTTTTTTAAAAGCTTTTCTTTTGTCTTTATTCCCCCGGCCACAAGATCCTTTGCAGAATTCACAGACGGACAAAGGAAATTAGGGAATTACTCTACATCTAAACATCTTAAAAAGAAAGTAAGTCAAAACCACTGTTCTTTGCTGCTAAACTGTTTATAAGTTCTTCAGTTATTGACCAAAATGAAATGTAAAAAAATTAAGAATATAAAATGGATCCTATTCATTGCAGCCTGAAATTTCATGCAGGGTTCCATATTTTGTTCAGCAAAAAGTAAATTTTCATTATATGACAAGCTTTACCAAATGCAATGAAGGAAATCAAAATGAAATATTTTCAAATAGCCTGATGTAAATTATTAACCAACATTTTCTTGCATGCGTTGTTGAAACACATACACACTTGTTCCTTTTTCTCTCCAGCCCCAGCTTATCATTTAATGTAACATTAAGATTAACGCAGAGAGATGAAAGCCTTAAGTTCTCATCCACACATTGTGTTTGAGTGTGGAGAGCAGAGCACGGTCAGGTGGGTGTGGCACACAATCACACTTTGTGGATGAATGATTTCCCAACATGGCCCAACATCAAAGGCCGTAAGGCAGACAGAGCACTGCGAGGGTCTGCTGTAAGGTGACCTAATGTGAATCATATTTCAGGATATTATGAACAAAGCCTTTCCAAGTTAATGTACAGTCAAAAGATGAAATAACTCGTAGCATAATTTGTAGGACCTCCAAGCAGAATGAAACCAAGGGACACTTTTGTGCCAGTTTATACATTCTAAACAAGACCATGTCTCCAGTATAGCTGTTTGGTCTTGAGGAGAGCAGCTATCCAACTCACCAGCAAATATGGGAATATCACATTCCCTGCCTGCTCACTTTACACACCCATTGTGGGATCGTGAATTTAGGCATAGGTTGGCAGCCTCAAACAAACAAGCTGTGATTTGATAACCCTGTTTCTGTATCTGAAACTCTTTTGTCTGTTCCTGATGTTTAGAGTTCTAAGCCACTCTGAAGAAATATATCTACTAAAATGAAAAATATAAATGAAAAATGTAATTTTCAGGCACATGAAAGCTTAAAGTGTAAGTCCTTTCAGTAGGGGTTGGTCACATTTTTCTTCAGTCAATCTCTCAGTATTTTTAATAATATAAAACAAAAAAGAAAAAAAAAGACTTTTCAAAGAATCAGTTTAAATGCAAACTAAACTGATCTGGAGTGGAGCAGCGCAAGAAGTTTCAGGAATCAAAGACACTTAAAATATTTACAGAACCTGAAAAAATGTGAAGGATCAAAAGTTTTTGCTACAGAAACTAAAATAATTCAAAATTCAACAACAAATGTAAAAACGTTGGTTAAAAAAGTAACAATAACCAACATTTAGCTGTCGCTAAATAAACCTTTAGCCATGGGCCAGAATAACGAATGACATCAGCAGTGGCAAACAGCTTCATTTTGAAGCTGGCAAAGGGCCATTTTTCGTCTATATTTTTATATTTAAGTGTGGAATACAGAATTATGTGTGCATACAATACTGTCAGCCAAGTGAATTTTGTTTCAGTACATCGATCCAAGTGCCTATATATAGCTGTGTATATGAAATACACTTTTTGTACACTAAAGTACTTTTCTAATGCATAAATGCTGTGATTTAATAACACCACATCTACAAATTAATAAGAGAGACAAAAAATACTTAAGTACATCATCACAACGGGGAAATGGGGGGGGGGAATAAAACCAGGCAGAAATTAAACA